>CAUYUJ010001054.1:32500-59961 GCA_963575745.1 Prorocentrum cordatum
TAGTACTAGTACTAAGTACCTAAGTACTAGGAATCCCAGTTACTACGCTACGATGCTACTACTACTACTACTACTACTACGATACTACTATATACTAATACTACTACTACTACTACTACTACTACTACTACGACACTACTAATACTACTACTACTACTGCTACTGCTACTGCTGTACTACTACTTATATTACATACCACTCCTACACTACTACTATGAACTACGACTATACTACTAACTACTTACTACTACTACTACTACTACTACTACTACTCATACTACTACTACTACTACTACTATACCAACCCCGCATCCCGTCCAAACCCCAGCCTCATCCCTCTCATCCTCCTCCTCACCACCTCGTCCTCCCTTCTTCGTCGGTCCTCCTACTCCCCCTCTCCTCCTTGTATCTTCACCCTCCAGCAGCACATCCTCTCCTCCCTTCCTCCTTCTGCGCGCCCTCCTGCTCATCCCCCTTTGCATCGACCCAAATACTCCTCTCCTCCTCCTCCTCTTCTCCTCTCCTCTTCCTCGTTCGTCCTCCTTGTCCCCTCCCCTTTTCCTTCCCTACTCTTCCTCCTCCTCCGCCCTCCTTCCTCGTCCCCTCGCCTCATCTCACTCCTTCTCCTTTCCTCATTCGCTCCTGCTACCTCGTCTTGTCCTCCACACCTCCTCTGCCCCCACCTCCCCCCCACCTCTCCTCCTCTCCCGACTTCGTTCTAGCAACATCCATATCCTACTTCCCTCCCCATTCTCCTCTGAGCCTACTCTTCCTCCTCTCCCTCGTACTCCTCCTCCTATTGTCCTCTTTCCCCTCCTCTCCTCCCTTCTCATCCTCTTTGTCCTCCTCCCTATCGTCCCCTCCTCCTCCTCCTCCTCCTCCTCCTCCTCCTCCTCCTCCTCCTGCTCCCCCTGCCCTCCTCCTCCTTCTCGTCATTTCACTCCGCCTGAGACTGCCCCACCACTGGTGCTCCTGAACCGTAACGTTTGCGACGGGGCATTCAAAGTGTGGCTCTCGCGTTAGCGCAGCGCACACTCGTGCTGACCATTTGCAGCAGCGTGAAGAATGGCGGGTCCATTGCAACGTGTGGCTCTCACAAAAGCGCCACGAATGCTCGTCTTAAAAGTTCGCAGCAATTTCAAGGATGGAGTGTGGCTCCGTTTCAAATGCAGCTCTCGCCTTGGCGCACCGCACATTCTTGCTCAAAAACGTAACCACTTCAAGGGTGTAGGGCAGTTCCTTGTATCAAAATGTTGCCCTCTACTTCGCGCCGCGCATATTCGTTTTAAACAAGTGCAGCCGTTTGCAAGATTCGTTTCTGGCGCGTTCCAGGATGATTAGGAAGGACGCACCAGTCAAATTGATTCGCGGTCTTCCCGTTCCACACGGCCCCAAGATGGCCTCGAAAACGCCACGTGGGGACCCGTAAACTTCCCAAGGTCGTCGGCCAAGATGCCTGAAGATGGCCTCCAAGATGCCTCCGAAAAGTTGAAGACGGCCCCATTGGAGCCCAAGATGGCCGCAAGATGTCTCCAAGACAACACAATATGTACCCAAGATGGCCCAAGATGGCCACACAAAATTGCCCAGGACGGCGCAAGAGGCCGCCAAGAGGCCTCCGAGAGAGCCCCCAAGGGAGTTCCCTTCACCTTCCTCCTCAAATTCCCCCCTGTTCCCCAACGTCTCCACAACGACTCGGGAAACGCGTGGGCGATTCCGGAAACCCTGAACCCCAAAAACCTTTTCATCTCTCGGGGGCGCTTTTACTTCCGCCGCGTTCTCTCGGCCTTCCGCCGGCGGAGGCGCCCTTGTTTTACTTCCGCCGACCCGCCGCCGCCCTTCCGCTGCCTTTCGCCGCGGAAGAGATGGTAACTCCTCGATCCTCGAAGGCAAGGCCCTTTTCGGAACGCCTCACATGATCCCATAGCTCAGGGGAGCCCAGAATCGAATCGACGAGTCGGATCGGCGATCGAAATGAATCGGACCAGCGGAAATCGGCAGCCGAGTCGGGAAGAGCCGAATCGGCGGAACTCGGCAGACTGGCGCGCGTCCAACAAGAGAACGCGACCCGCATCATCGGAACCCCTGATCGAGTCGGATCGGGAGCGGCAGCCCTCAAACTCGACTCGAGCCGAACCGCGTCGGAGGAGTCGAAGCGAGCCCTGCGCTCGGCCACAGACGCGCCTCCGGGGAAACAGTGGGCGGCGGTGGTTCGCCGCAGGAGTCTGCTTTGGACGCCCGAAATGGGTACGGAAAAAATGGGTACAATGCCCAACAACAGCTGTTGCCCCAAACCAACAGCGGCCGCTGTTGGGCAGGCGGCCTTCTGTCTCGAATAGGCACAAGCCGCGGCGGCGCGGACAGCGAATCCTGTTCAAAATGAACAGGAACTGCTGTTGGGCATTCTGCCCATTCTTCTCGTGCCCATCTCGGGCGCCCAGAGACTCGGCTGCACCAGCGCTAGAGCTAAACGGGGGCACCGAGCAGCGGATTGGCCAGCGCGCAGGAGCAGGAGGAGGACGAGAGGGCGGCCGCGGAGGGGAGGGGGGGAGAAAAGGCCACTCAGAGGTGGAAGAGGAGGAGGAGGAGGAGCAGGAGGAGGAGGAGGAGGAGGGGATGTGGAGGGGCGGGGAGGAGGAGGAGGAGGAGGAGGAGGAGGAGGAGGAGAGGCGGAGGAGGAGGAGAGGAGGAGGGGAGGCGGAGGAGGAGGAGAGGGGGAGGGGAGGAGGGTTGGGGGAAACACACTGGTTGAGGCGACAGCCATTTTTCGGGCGTCCAGTTGCCGATTGCCCCCGGGCGCGGGCGCGGGGCCAGCCCGGCCAGAAGCGGTGAGGCGGCACGCCGACGCCGCCCGCGGGGCCGCCCACGCGCCCCACCCGCGGGTTGGGCGCCCCGCGCCGGGCCTTTCCCCGCACGACTTCGGGCGGGCGAAGTCCTCTTCGGGTCAGGGCGAACGAAGGGGGGGATAGCAGGATAGGAAAGGGGGTGGTTCAGAATCAGCTCACGTAGCTGATTTTCCCGGCGCCTCCCGGCGCCGGGAGCGGCCAAGTATCGAGGAATGGGCCCCTCGGTGAGGCCGAAACCAGCTGCATGCAGCAAATTTCGTAACCCCCCCTTTCCCAATCCCCCCCTTTCGCCCGGCCCGATCCTCCTGCAGGCGTCATGTTGGAGAGTGTAGCAGTAGCCCAGAGAGATCCAAAGATGGTACAGGTTAGTGAGACAGATCGTCCCCGGACCATCTTGTTGCCGTTTTCGAATCGGTTCCTCCCGTAGAGGGGAGCGCCCGTCTGAGCGCCACGAGCAGGGCGCGCCTCGTCCCCGCACACATCGGGGATCTGCTGGCCCAGGTCAATGCCAGCCCGGGCCCGTCGGGCCTCGTGCAGGATCATGCAAGCTCCTGAAAGATAGGGCGTTGGCAGAACTGGGCTTAATGGGACCTGGTTTACTGATGTGTACTGGGGGACGCCCCCCCCGCCCCGTTCCACTAACCGGAACTGCCGTCACCCGAAAAAACACCAACTACGGCAATCCTGGTTTAGTGATTCTAGCCAATACAAAGGCTCCGGGCCCTCCCACTTACCGGGTCCCCTAGTCCCGGCTGTACCCGACAGGAGCCTGCACCCAAACCCGGGTCAGTGCGACCCTGGCTCTGCAGGATCCTGCTGGAACCGTCGGTGCCTCGCCCTCGCGGAGGTCTGGCCCAGCGCTTGTTCGAAGCGTGCGCGGACGCAGAGATGGGCGCTGCAGGTGAGCAGCCAGAGGGGAGAAGCTGACAGAAGGTTTATCTTGGAATGGCAATTTCTCGTGCTCGTGAAGCGCTCCCACTGCTGCGGGCAGTACTTATATCCATATCCAGAGCGTCTTGGACTTTTCGGGAAGAGGTGCCGCAACGCCGAGGCGCACTGGATACGGATAAAATCAAGCCTCTTGGGGCCAGACTTTTATCCATATCCAGTGCGTCTGCGGCTTCCGGGCAAGAGAGCCCAAGACTCCAAGACGCACTGGCTGTGGATACAACTATTGCCCCCAACTGACCCCCACTGGCCCCCGCCTCTGGAGCCCCGAGCGCAGCTGGGTGGCCTGCCTCCCGGCTCCGGCGCTCCCCCCTCCCCCGCCCCCCCCGCGGCGGGGGGGGGGAGCCACACGCGCGGGCGGCTCTCGCAGGGGAGGCCCCTTCTCGGAATGCAGCGGGCCTCTCCCGTGCCGTCTTGCTGGCAGCCCACGGGAGCCTCTCCAGGTCGTCAGGAGAGGGCAGAACAGGGGGGCCTCTTCGATCGTTCTGCGGCGGCGCACGGAAGCCTCCCATGTCGTCTCGCAAGGGAGGCCCTCTCAGAATGCAGCGGGCCTCTCCCGTGTCGTCTTGCTGGCAGCTCACGGGAGCCTCTCAAAGTCGTCAGGAGAGGGCAACAAGGGGGAACTCTCCGATCGTTCTGCGGCGGCTCACACGGAAGCCTCCCACATCGTCTCGCTGGCTCTCGCGGAAGGCAGGTGGACCCGGGACAGAAGAACATCCTTCCAGAAATGAGACCCTCCGCCAACCAAAACAAGAAGCATTCGAGGGTAGCCTCCCCCAAGATGCACAGGAACATCCAACAAACACGAACCGACCTCGATCTTATACTCTAGTCCGACCGTAGACGCTGACCGACGCTAATCGATTCTAAAAGACTCTGAATCGTCGCTAGATCAGCGCCTTCCCATCGATTACCAGACGCTAGCGCACGCTGGTACACGAGAGAAAGACGGATTTCCGAGGACACGCAATACTCCAATGAGCTGCCACCAAAAGACCGGCGGGTGCAACAGGAATGGACAGCCAAACCGGGGGATGTGTCGCGCATCCAGGGGCTCCGATCGAACATGCCTCCGACGAGTCTGCCCCGCGCCAAAACGTCCAACAACCACGAAGAACACGAGGGTGCCCTCTCCGAACCGATCTCGATGCTATACCTCGGTCCGGCTGTGCCTGGCGCCTCCCCGACCCAGGACCCGCCTCCTTCACTGGGGGCATGGGGGCGCGAGCTGACTTGGCACTGGGGAAACCAGGAGAGGTACCGACACCGCTTCTCCCCAGACCTCTCAGTGGGAGTGCGAACATTTGGCCCGGAATTCGAGGATCGACCCCAGCGCTGGCGACGCGGGCCTCCCCGGCGGCCCCCCGAAAAGGGCAAAAGGGTGCCCTCCCCGACCCGATCTCGATCCCATCCCTGGGTCCCGCTGTGCCCCTCTCGACCGTCCCGACCTGCGCCCGCGACGCGCGCGGCGGGCGCGGCGGGCCGATCCTGCTGCGGTGGGCATCCCCGAGCCCCCAGCGGAGGGGCAACGATACGGGGGGGCTGGGCATCGGGGGGGGGATGCCTCGACCTGGAATCGGCGATGCATCGCCGCTAGGTCGGCGATAGGCACCCGACAGCGAGTCCGCACCTTCCCGCGCGGGGTGGGGCCATCGGGCCCCACTCTCGGGGGCGCGCAAACATGGATCCGCGATCCGTGGATTTGGCGCGCGGCTGCCAGGACCCATGGATCGGGGGAGGCGCCCTCCCCCAAATGCCGTCGCTCATCAACGTCCCCTTAATAGCCATGCTTGCGCTCGCCTGGCTGTCGACGATCAATGGGCAATTGGGGGGTGGAGGAGGAGGAGGAGGAGGAGGAGGGGGAGGAGGAGGCGAGGAAAGGGAGGAAGAGAAGAAGAGGAGAGGAGGAGGAGGAGGAGGCTAGTGTGCTCGACGAGGAGGGGGAGGAACTAGGACGGAGGGGAGGAAGGGGGAGGAGAGGAGGAGGAGGAGGAGAGGAGTGGTAGGATGGAGGAGGAGTGAGGAGGTAGGCGGAAGGCGGGGGATCAGGGAAGTGAAGGGAAGAGGAAGGAGAGGTATGGGAAGGAGAAGGATTGGATTGAGGGGAGAGAGGAGGGAAGGAGAAGGAGAGGAGGAGGAGGAGGGGTAAGTGCTTGATCCTGCTCCTAATACGCATTGGCCATTCCGTCGACCGACCCCGCAGAGTCGGCTGCCCCCTGCCGCCCCCCCCCCCGCCGGTCGGCGGCCCATCTGCTCGGGCACCCGCCGAAAGGGGGCCCGGCGCGTCGCGCTCCGCTGGGCGCGCCTGAGCGTTTGGTGGCTGCGCGGAGTGTCGCCGCCGGCGCGTGCGTCCTGCCGTGCTGCACGACGATCGGTGGGATGGGAGCAGCGCCAGGGTGGCCGTTCATCGATTCTCTCCTCTTCCCACTCCCCTCCCTCTGCTGGGCTTCCCTCCTCCTCTACCTCTCCGTGCACTTTCCTAACTCCTCTCCGGACCTCCTCCGCCTCCTCCTCTCCTCCTCCTTTTCTCCTTCCTCCTCCCCCCCCTCCTCCCACCTCCTTCCTCCTCTGCCTTAAACTCCTCCTCCTCCTCCTTCCCTCCCTCCCTCCTCACTTCTCTCCTCCGTCCTCCTCTCCTCCTCCTCACTCCTCTCATCCTTCTTCTCCCGCATCATCATCATCATCCTCCTCCTCCACCTCTCACCTCCTCTCCACCTCTCCATCTCCTTCCACCCTCCTCCTCCTCTCCTCCCTCCGTCCTCCTCACTTCCACTCTCCACCTTCAACCCTCTCCTCTCATCCTCCTCCTCCTCCTCCTCCTCTTCTTTCTCCCCCCCAAAAGGAAGTAAAGCTGTTTTGTTCCCTCCCCTCCCCTCCCCAAAAAAGTCGGTTTGGTTTCTTTTCTTTTGGGGGCCCTCGTAAATGACGCTGCGTCCGCGGTCCCAGGGCCAAGCTTCCTCGAACATGACGCCATGTTCGCGCTCCCAGGGCCGTGCTCCTTCGTGCAAACTATGCGGAAGTCACGCTCCCGGGGGCAGCGACTCGTACGCATTGCGCTGCGTCCGCGCTGCCAAGGCCACGCTCTTCGTAACTTACACCTTTGTCCACGGCTCCTGCTGCCAGGGGTATACTCGGGAGCGGCCAAGAGGGGGGTGTCCAAAAGGAAGGGGTGCAAATCATGACCGGCGGCATGTGCGCGGCCCAGCGGGGGGGCCAGGGACGTAATGAAATAAGAAGAGGCGCCATGAAATCTGGGGAAAAATCATGGCCCCCGCCATGATATCCACCCCCCCCTAGTCATCACCCCCCTCTTTTCCGCCCCCGATATACCCCGGACCTCCGACGGTATGAGTTGTTCGATCGGGTGGGTGTTGCTCTCGGGTCTCGAGCCCAGGGGGCCCGATATTGGCCCCCCCAGGGGGGCCACGAGCGGGGCACCCGGGACCGGAGAAGGGCGTCTGGGGATGGGGGGAGCCCTGGGACCGCGGATTGAAAACTTCAGGTGATAGCTTTCTATTCGGCGTTGTGCCGATCGGCGCGGGCCCCTCGCAACCCACAGTCCCACCCCCCATGGAGATTTTGCCGTTTGTTTGGCGCATGTTTCGAGAGGGTGGAGGTCTCACCCCAGAGGCTACACTCTTTGGAAACAGGTCGCACTAGCAGAGGTCTGGAGCCAGACACCCACCCTCCCCTCACCTTCCCCTCCCAACGTCGAAACGTCCGTATGAAAATAAAAACGCTCACCAGATCGTAAGGATGTTGAGGATCGACTTACTGCGTCTTCGAGACTGCCCTAGATGGTCCACGATTTGTTAAAGAGTACCTAGAGATCTTTCGTTACATACCAGATTTGAGCATGCTTTACTGGGCCTTGGGTCGGGATCACGTCGACCTGCATGAATGTATCCAGCCCTATTCCTGCCAAGTCGATTTGGAAAAACGCCGGAGGCGCCGCCGACGGTGTGAAGTGAGAAGGGGCAGACCTTCTCACAAGGCGGCGGGGCTTCTCAGAATCCCTCGCGCCTTCTGGGAAGCAATATGTGGCTTCGGAGAAGTCTGAGAATGACCCCCCAGATAGGGGGCAACTGATCATTGGTTCGGCGGCCTTACTGAAGGATTGGACTCCCACCAATAGGGGGTAACTAATTTTTTGCTTCCGCGGCACCCGCCGCGCCACTACGACGACGACAGCTGCGACTACGATTGCGACTATGACTACGACGACAACGAGGAGGAGGAGGTTTTAGGACCAGTCCTTTTCACCGCCGAGACGAAAGGGGGGGACCAAAACTCAAGGCCTTCAGCGGGTACGTCTCAGGGGCCCAGAAGCCTCCTGTTCCTGGGCCTTCCCAGAAGCGGGCGGCGGTGCAAAGATCGTCAGGTTCCAGCCGCCCAGCCCCTGAGGCTCTACTGGGGAATGTCTGTGTACACACCGGTCGGAAGAAGCAGGCAAAAACATGAAGTAGGAGGGAGGATCAAGCAGATTGGGTTCAGGCCCTCTCAGAGAACAACAAGCGCGGCAAGAGCAGATCGACCCTCGAAGTAGGAAAACGCCCGAGGTAGATTGGGATCTGGAAACCCAGAAATAAATACTTCCAACGACCGGTGTGTAAAGTTAGGTCGGGCGCCTCCTCCTACAGGCGGCTTCTGGACGAAATAAATACTCCAAACATACCCTCCAAATGCTCAACAATACTCCAGACATCGTCCACACACTGTTTTTTTTGTGCAGAGGGACAGGCCCGACTTCAACATCAATACTCCCAACGACCGGTGTGCAAAGCCATCGTGCCACCACGAGGGAGGCCCTACAGGGCAGCGAAGGGGCCCTCTCCTGGCCACGCCGAGCCTCGGCCGCGCCCCTCTCTGCCGCGGGGGGGGCGCCTCTGAGCAGGACCCGGATGCCGCTGCACGGCGCCCTCGTCGTCGTCCTCCTCCTCCTCCTCCTCCTCCTCCTCTAGAGGCCTCCTAGCTGGGGTCAAAGTCGATGGGGCCGGAGGATCTCATCGCATCACCGATACATCGACGATGCATCGCTGACGCATCGGCGATGCATCGGCCATGTACTGGCGGCGTCAGCGATGCATCGGCGGCGTTGGCGTGGAGAAATTCGGGCCCCACATCGAGCCGCATCGCCGATGCATCGCCGATGCATCGGCGATGCCGCACGATTCTCCGACCCCATCTACTCCGACCCCGTCTAGGAGGCCTAGACTTGTTCTGTTTGGCAGGGGCGTAACGGGTCTGTGCGCAGCAGGTAGAGAAGAAGGAAACAACAACACATAAACAAACATACACTTTTGGCGCTCCTCGCGGACTTCTTGGATTCGTGCTGGACCCCCCCTCGCTGGCGCTCGGCGCGCGGCAGGGGCGGCGCCGGAGGCGCCGCCAGGGGGCTCAGGCGCGGATCCGAGAAATCCGCGCGGAGCGCCTAAAATTTATGTTTACGTGGTTTGTTATTCTTCGAATATTGCCGCACGGTGTCCTCGTGTTGTTCTTGTTCTGTTTGGCAGGTGGCGTGACGGGTCTGTGCGCAGCAGGTAGGTGTAGGTCGGGCATGTCCCCCTACAGGCCGATTGTGGACGAACAGAATACCCAAAAAATACTCAACAATTATCAAGAATCGTAGTCGTTTCCAGACTGATGATTTTTTATAATTTTGAATATTCCTTCTATAGAGGGACAGGCCCGACTTAAAGGTAGGTGTGCTGGCCCACCTCGTCCATGCCAAACACAACACCAAGCACAGCAGAATTATCGCTTGGCGCCCGCGCATCGGACATGATCCAGACGCTGCCGCACGGTGAACTTTGCACATTGTTGTTTGACGAGGGTGGTGGTTCTGGGTTCACCCATACGGGGCAACAATGAAGAACTAAGTCCATAAACCACCTCCGCCCAACAGGGAGGGATGAGAGTAGCATGACGAGGAGGAAGTGTCGCAGGCTTCGCGTTGTCTGGGCACTTCGCTTGGTACTACTTGGTATTGCGTTGCGTTGCTGCGAACTGCTTGGCGTTGCTTGGCATTGATTGGCATTCCCGCGCATGGCTTTGCATTGCTTGGCACCTCCCTCCCCTTCTTCGTCATCATCGTCATCCACCATTGCAGCATGAAGGACGCGGGTCCTGAGGAAAACCTGTCCCGTACCCCATCGGCTGCCCCCATGACCAACTGTTCGTCCTCAACCGTTGTCTGACAACCCAGGGCCTGGAATCTGGAAGAGCTCGGAAGCGAGACATACCTCCAAGGCCTGTGTTTCCCAAGGACGAACTTCCCTTCATGGCGACTACAAGTATCCAGTGCAGTCGGCCAGTCTCGGCACTAAATCCGGAGGACGAGGAGGGAGGGGGAGGAGGAAGAGTGAGGGAAGAGAAGGAGGAGAAAGGAGGGAGGAGGCGCAGGAGGGAGGGAAGAAGGGAACAAGAGCGATCCCCAAACGACCCCATCTGACTTCATGACACTGTCTTCGTCGTCCTCGTCCTCGCCGCCGTCGTCGTCGTCCTCCTCCTCCTCGAATCGCCCGCACCGCGTGGCGCCCGCGAGAGCGCGCGCGCGCGGGCGGCGGCCTGGTCGTACCCACTGGCGTACCCAGACAGGTCCTGGCGGAGCGAGGAGAACGGGCGGGGGGGTGAAGAGGAGGAGGAGGAGGAGGAGGAGGAGGAGGAGGAGGAGGAGGAGGAGGAGGAGGAGGAAGCAGGAGGAGGAACTAGCTGAGGTAGGGTGGAGGAGGAGGTGGAGGAGGAGGAGGTGGAGGAGGGAGGAGGAGGGAGGAGGAGGGGAGACCGGTGTGGACGAGGAGAAGAAGGGTGAAAGGAGAGGGAGGTAGGAGGAGGAGGAGGAGGGAGGAGGAGATGGAGGAGAAGGAGGAGGAGGAGGAGGAGGTGAGGAGGAGGATGGAGAAGATTGTGAAGGAGAGGGATATGGTGAGGAAGTAGAAGGGAGGAGGAGGAGGAGGAGGAGGAGGAGGAGGAGGGAGAGGAGGAGGAGGGAGGAGGAAAGGCTGACGGTGACATGTTTCGGCGGCGAGCCCGGGAGGGAAGTCAGATGGGGCGGGCCTTCCCTGAAGGCCCGGAAGGTCTCGGGCCTTCTGACACATGTGTCTGATGAAGCCTGCTTCGAAGGCGCGGGAAACTTCTCAGAAGGCCCGGGCCTAAGAGGCCTCAAAGAGGCCCCTGGAGACTCCCCAAGAGGCCCAGAAGTGCCTCACCCGTGGACTTCTTCCGTCCTCTGGAGGTCGGCGGAATGGCGTAAGCCTCTTAAATGATAGCAGCCAAAATCGATATCGAATCGGCTCTATCGGATCGAAGAGGACCCTGCGACCGTACCGAGACGAAGCATGCGCGATCAACGACCGCTGGCAGGGTTCCGATCCATGGCGCGCCACGAGACCGGCGCGTCCGAAAGAGGAGGAGGAGGAGGAGGAGGAGGAGGAGGAGGAAGGGAAGGAGAAGGAGGAGGAGACCAGCAAAGGACCGACCCGTTGCAGGACTAGACTTATGTCTTGCCAATTGCCACCCCATAGCGCAGGAGAAAACATACGCTTTGGATGGATTGGATTCCCGAGACAGGCGGCTCGCGAAACATACCAAGTTGAAACGCCCAAGAAGCAAAGCGCTGGCCGTCAGACCCGTGATGGCCAGAGGTTGGGACGGGTGTTTCTGTACCTGCATCTTGTTCCCTTGCTCAGCATCGCTTGCAACATACCGCACGCAAAACGGGAGGGAGGGGGTATAAGAAGAAACCACGGCATAGACATAACAACATGTATGCGTATGGCATTTTTTCTTCGAAGCATACCGCCCGCAAGACGAAAGGGGGGAGGGAGACGATGACGCTGAGCAGAGACAGACCGTCCTGGTCTTCCCATAGGCCTACAACGAAATTTTCTTAGAACCAAAAAATGTTCGAATCCGCCGGCCCCCTTGTGGGGCAACCAGAATGCAGGCTCAGGGTAGGGTTTGATGTTCCCTGCACCAGTTCCGGTTTCCAATTTCCATTGTTACAATTCTGTTTCTTGCTGCTTACTGTTCCTTGTTGATGGACCGCGCGAGGGGGGGGGAGCCGAAAAGCGTCCGCATTACCACACCCGAATCGCGTTGGCTGAATTCCTGGGGGGGCGTGGGCAGTAAAAATACATTAAATTCTCGCCCCCGAGGCCATAAACCATTGTAAATTACACAATGTTCGCATCCCCGAGGCCATAAACCCTAGTGAATTACGCTATGTTCGCGTCTCCAGAACCATTAACCATTGCAAAATACGCCATACTCGTGTCCCCGAAGCCTCAAATCCTTGTAAATTATAGCATGCTTTGTCCCCGAGGCCACAAACGCTCGCAAATCACTCGATATTCGCGTTCCCCAAGCCATAAGCCTTCATACATTACACTATGTTCGTGTCTCCGAAACCATAAACCTTATGTACATTACCCAATAGCTGCGTTCCCGATGCAATGAACCATTGAACATTACCAACTATTAGCGTTCCCGAAGCCACAAGACCTCGCACATTACACTATATTCGCGTATCCGAAGCCACAAACCCTTGCACATTGCACTAGATTCGCGTCTGTGAAGCCATACGCCTATGTAAATTATATTATATTTGCGACCCCGAAGCCATACACTTTCTCGAATTAGAATGTATTTGCGTGTCCGAAGCCATAAACAATAGTAGGTCACTCAATGGTCGCGTCTCCGAAGCCATACACCTGCGTAAATTCGCTATATTTGCGACCCCGAAGCCATCAACCCTCGCAAAGTATGCTACATTTGCGTATCACAATCGTTCAAAATGCAACACTGAGTTCAACAAGATCATCAGAATCTCAATTTCTCTTGCCGATGCTGCTTCACGGCGGCACCGAGGCCTCATGATTTATCTCCGGCATAGCCCATTATCCGAGAGAGGGGGCCGGCGGCAGGGGGCGAAGCCCTTACAGATAACAAAGGCATTGCTCTTAGAACATAAGCCCGATGTGCTAAAAGAAGACGGTCTCAGCCAGAAAGGTTAGGAGAGCATTTCGTGCAGACCACAAGGGGTTCTTACAACATTCTTTGGTGGGCTTACAGTATCGGAACAAAGACTGACATCAACATCAAAACTCGGAGGTCCGCGCGGATTTCTCGGATCGGCGCTGGATCCCCCGCGTCGGATCCGAGAAACCCGCGCCGGACCTCAGAGTTTTGATGTTTATGTCATTGCTTGCTCCCCTACGCTAGGCCCACCAACGAATGTTCTGAGAACCCTTTTTGTGGTCTGCACGACATGCTCTCAGACCAGCTCTGGCTGAGACTGTCTTGTGCTAGCCAGTGTTGACCCCATGGTGTGCGTGTGTGTGTGCGTGTGTGTGTGTGTGTGTGTTTTATGCTGGTGCAGCCGCTTCTTATGCTTACGCCATTGTTAGTTCCCCTGCGATGCGGTGGGGGCCAGTCCACAAGAAACCTCCCACAAGAAACCCAACCCTGAGACCACAGGACGTCCGTTCATTTTTGGTGTGGGAACGCCACACACCTCCATGGCAAAACCATCGAAACCTCAGAAACCCAGGGCACCCTGGAGGCGAGCAGGGTGCTTCTTGGCATGGGTCTCCCCTGTAGGCGTGCCAGGACGCCCCGCCGCTGCTCGAGAAAGAGGCCCCCGCCGCCGCTCCTGCTGCGGCGCCGCGAAGCCATTGTTTGTTCCCCTTGACGCGGAGGAGGAGGAGGAGGAGGAGGAGGAGGAGGAGGAGGAGGAGGAGGAGGAGGAGGAGGAGGACGAGGAGGAGGAGGAGGAGGAGGAGGAGGAGGCGGAGGAGGAGGAGGAGGAGGAGGAGGAGGAGGAGAGGAGGAGGAGGAGGAGGAAAAGAGAGAGGATTAGGCGTGGCCAGGGCGCATCCTCGCCGCCGCTCGAGAAGATAAGAGGGCACCGCGCCGCATCTGCTGCGGCCGCCAGCGAAGCGGGGGTCCCAGCGGCGGCCTGCAGGTGCGCGCCTCCCAGGGTGGGAGAGGCGGGGGCGTCCGCGCCCCCCCGCCGGCCCCCCCCCCCGCGGTGACGCCTGTTTCCGCCGGCTTCCTCATCCTCCTTTCATCCACTTACCCACTCCCCACCTCCCCCCCCCCCTCCCTCTCCCCCTCCCTCCCACTCATGTCCGCTCGTTCATCCTCCTCCCCTCCCTCCTCCTCCTCCCTCTCCTCTGCCCCTCCTATCCTCCCTCTCCTCCTCCTCCTCCTCCTCCTCCTCCTGCTCCTCCTCCTCCTGCTCCTCCTTCTGCTCCTCCTCCTGCTCCTCGTCCTTATCCTCCGTCCTCGTCCTGGTGCTCCTCCTCCTCCTCCTCCTCCTCCTCCTCCTCCTCCTCCCCTTCCCCTTCCCTCTCTCCTGGTGCTGCCTGCTGTTTTCCCGGACTGGTTCCGGGGTTTCCCACCCGCCTGCCCAAGCCTGTTTGCCCCGCGCACCGCGCGGGCATACGGATGTAATCGCGCGGGGCATACGAATGCAACTGCGGACGACTGAATAAGTGACACGAGGAGCCGAACACAGAATTGAATGATCGAACGTGCAACCGCCTGAAAGCGTGTATGCACGCAAGTAGTGGCGTAGATGCGCGTCGGAGCCGAGTTATACCCAGATCCGCGAAAAGAGCCAACAACGGGGCCGATGACGCTGAAAGTTGGTTGGCACGGCATCGCCCTGGCACCCGCCACCAGGGAGCGGCATGCGACCCCCCGACAGCCAGTTGCTGTTCCAGGCCTGGCCAGTGCCGACGCCCAGCGCCCACGGGTCGGCAGCCTTCCTTGGTGCGCAGACGCGCCTTGCGCCCCACACAGACCCACAGTGCCGGACGTGCGCGGCCCCATGGCCTGGCCCAGACTTAGCCTTCATCAGCTCAGGCTGCGACCCGCACGGCGGCAGCGCGCCAAAAGGCCGCCTCCAGCACGCGGAAAAGCCCGAGGGCGCCCTCACACGCGCACCAGGCATGGGAGACGGCTGCCCGCTCGCACCCGCAAGCTCTGCATCTCTCCAGCACCCTGCACGGGGTCCGTGGGCGTGGCCCGCGTCCCTCGGGGCGTAGGCGACAGTGCCCTCAACCAGCGGAGAGGAGGGAGAGGATCAGAGAAGAATGAGGATCAGGAGGAGGATGGAGAAGGGAGGGGAGGAGGAGGAGGAGGAGGAGGAAGAGGAGGAGGAGGACGAGGAGGAGGAGGAGGAGGAGGAGGAGGAGGACGGGTCGCCTAAGCCCTTCGGAAAACCCTCCCAAACTCCCACGGCATGTCGTTTACCCAATCACCTGCAGAGGGCAGCGGCCCGTGAAACGGCTCGCCGCCGACGTGCGGTCCACGACAAAAGCCCGCGACTGCGGCTGCGCAACTCGATGGAGCTCGCGGAACGTCACGCCCAACGACGGGATGCGCCTTTCCGCGGTCGAGTCGAAAGCCGCCTGGTCGTATTTGCGCAGCGCCGGCCGCACCAAATATTTGTCTTCATCCATTTCCTCCTCCTCCTCCTCTTCCTCCTCCCTTCCTTTTCTCCTCCTCCTCCTGCTCCTCCTGATCATCATCTTCCTTATCCTCCTCCTCCTCCTCCTCGTCCTCGTCCTACTCCTCCTGGTCCTGCTCCTGCTCCTGCTCCTGGTCCTGCTCCTCCTCCTCCTCCTCCTCCTCTTCCTCACCCCTGCCACCTCACGATATCCCTCCTACTCCTTCTCATTCCACCCTGTCGCCCCGCTCCTTCCTCGTCCTCCTTCTCCTGCTCCTTCTCCTCCTCCTTCTCCTCCTCCTCCTCTAGCGGCAACCTGGACGCGGGCATGGCCCGTATCAACTTACATGGGTGAGAGAGAGAGAGAGAGAGCGCAAACCTCTATACCCAAAAAAACAGGGGGCGAGGCATCCATCTATGCAGATTGAGAAAAGTTCGGAGGTTAGTATAGTTACCGCAGGTCCTGGCGGCTTACTACATTTACGTGTGTGGCCTTGCTTCGCTTGTACACAAGCATGCTTGGTTCCTAGCGCGTGTTGTAGTGTCTCGATGTGTAAACATGGCTGAACAATGCCTCTTGTAAGTGCTTATGGTTGCTTTCCGTTTTGCTATTCTTGTTGCGCGGCTGAACCACTTGTGCCCTCTACCCGGGTGAGGGTTTGGCACTGTTTTCTCGTGGATTCTAAAGTGTTCCCTCTGTGAGGGTTTGTAAGTCCGTCCTCCCACGTAAATGTATCTGTCGGCCACATCTGCAAGGGACTGTCACTGCTTTCCGCTGTGTGAACTAACGATGCTCGCGATCCGCCCGACCTGAGGAGGAGCGTTAGGAGGAACCCTCGACCTGGAATCGGCGATGCATCGTCGATTATTCGGCGATAAGCTCCCGACAGCGAACCCGCACCCTCCTGGGCGGGGTTGGCTGTCGGGGCCCTATCGGCGATGAACGGACGATTTGGGGTCGTTGCATCCCCCCCTGAGCCCATCACCCCTGATTAGCGTTGCCCCTGATGACCTCGATCCTCGATCCTCCCCCTCTTCACTGGAGGGATGTCCCGGCGCGGAGCGGCCTGCCAGCCCCGCTGCGGCTTGGGCGGCCTCGCGCGCGGCTCATGGTCGTCGTCGTCGTCGTCGTCGTCGCCGTCGTCGTCGTCGTCGTCGTCGTCGTCGTCGTCGTCGTCGTCGCAGTCGCCTTCGCCGTCGCCGTCGCGGTCGCCGTCGCCGTCGCCGCCGCCGCCGCCGTCGCCATGGCTGCAGATGCAGGCGTCGCCGTCGTCGCCGTCTTTACCGTCGTCACCGTCGCCGCCGCCGCCGCCGTCGTCGTCGTCGACGTCGCTGTCGTGGTCGCCATCGCCGTCGCCGCCGTCGTCGCTGTTAGCGTCGCCGCGGCCGTCGTCGTCGCTCGTCGTCTTCACCATCACAATTCTCATCGACGTCGCTATCGCCAACTTAATCGAAGCTCCTAGCTGTCCGCAAGCGCACTGGTGCTAAGGCCCGCAGCACGCTACCCCCATTGCTGAGCTGATCTCGCGGCTCGACGAGTTGCAAGCAACAGGAATCCGTATTACAGGGTGTCCGCAAAAACATATGGAAACATGAAGCAGGAAGACGGCAAAGTAGTCTGGGCTTCGGCTCGCCCAATCAACAGGTGATCAAAGTAAGACGCCATCAGTCTTGAACCAAGAAGACACTGGAAATATACGCCGATCTGGACCTGCTACACTCAACCAAGAGGCATGGTGCACAATTTTCCCCAAACACCACTCTTCAATGGATGATTGGCACGCCCGAAACGGGTACGGTGCCGCTGCACTGATGAGGATGCGTATGAATTCTGGCCCTGGGCGATCAAGGAAGCTCCTGCTCACGCCATCGGACTCTCCTTCTGTCTCGTCGGCCTCCCCTGGCTCCTGCTCCTCCTCCTCCTCCTCCTCCTCCTCCTCCTCCTCCTCCTCCTCCTCCTCCTCCTCCCACTCCTCCTCCTCCTCCTCCTCCTCCTCCTCCTCCTCCTCCTCCTCCTCCTCCTCCTCCTCCTCCTCCTCCCATCCCTGCCCAAAGCACCTTGTCCCCCGCCCCCTGGAGGCGGCCAGGGGTCCGCGCTGGCTGGACCCTCAGACAATGTGCCAACTGGGGGGACGAGAGCCACTGCGCTCAAAATCGGTCCCCGGAGCCATCCCGGTGCCCGCCTGGACACAGTTTTCACTCCAGGTCGATCCCCGGGCGGCCCCAATGAGCATCGTTGAACCGATCCTCATCCCCACGGCCGTTGTCTGGGCACCACTGGCAGATTGACCACCCTGGACGGGGATCCAGGCTGTTCCCTTTGGGTTTCGAGGGGCCTATCCCCCACCGGGGTGGTGGGATGGCGGGACTGAGGTAATTACGGCAGGTTCGTGTCGTGTCGACCCCGGCGTTGGTTTTTGACACCGCGGGGATCATTCAACCTTGAACGATCGGCCGTTTCCGCAACGTCCAATCTTTCAACATCGATCGATTCTGGGCCGCCGCCGGCGTTCAACGTTGAACGCCGGCGGCGGGGTCGCCGCCGGTCGACACGACGCGAACCTACCGTACCATGGCCCAATGGGGATGGGGATCGGTTAATAGATACTAACCCAAGGCCCGAAAGCGGCCCCCAGAGGTCGAAAACCAGTGTGGGGCTACCTCAGCCTTCCAGCCGGCTCAGGCCATCACTTTTGCAGTTGGGCGGGCTCCAAAGCCAAGCTTGTGGCGCTCGCGAGCAAGAAAGGGCCACATAAGAACGACTTGGGCGAAGGCGCAACGAATTAAGCAGGACGAGCGGAGCTGGACAGCAGGGCGCCTGAGACAAGTAAAAAAGGTAAGCCCGACTCCAACCCTTGCAGATGTGCTGGAGCGAATTGTTGCGTGGAGCTCTGTCGAAACGGCGAGCGAAAAAAGACATGAATTTCACGTGTTTTGTAAAGTCTTCACTCCTGACCAAAAACAAATCCTCGCGAAATGCACCTCGAAATCCGGAACGACACTCTCCGGGACAATGCGGGCCCATCCCAATGTTTTCCGAATGAAATCCGCTCGGCGATGTTGGCACCAGGAGCTTTCCCAGGGCTGGACCTAGACGCTGTTTTGCTGGATGTCAGATGTGTTTTGTTCTCCGTTTTGGCAGGGAGGTACAGCCAAACAGGCAGAGCAAAACGAACAACACAACGAACACAAAACGAACAACAGCGCTTAGGTTCAGCCCTGAGCCTTCCTTCCTCCCCCCCGAGGCTCGACCCTCGAGGGGGCGGCCGCGTGCCTGGAACTGCGCGGCGGCCGCGGGGTCCGCGAAGCCCTGTGCGCCCAGCGCCGCGGCGGGGTCCTCCGCGCCGCTCTCGCGGGCAGCCGGCGGCCGCCCCGGCCCCAGGCGGCGGGGGGGAGACAGCGACGGCGACGACGAAGACGACGAGGGCGGCGGCGGCGACAACGGCCCCAGACCCTCTCGCGCTATGGCGACAATCACGACGGGAGGCTTTTCGCAACGTGCGGCCTCTGGGGGCCCTCCCCAGGCCTCGGTGCCGTCAATAAACGACGCAGGATGAGGCACCGGCCCCGGGGAAGGGGTCGAGACCTCTAGGGTTAAGTCGGGCATGTCCCCCTACAGGCGGGTTGTGGAGGCAAATCAAACATGGACCAAACAATGTCCACAAAATGATCAAGAATAGCCGAAACAATCGTCCCCGGACTATTTTTGTGGACTCTTTGTGAATTGCCCTCCTGTCGAGGCACACGCCCGACTTAACAACTCTAGGGGTCGACGCCGTGGAACAAAATCATGAAATCTCGGGGGTCGGGGATCGCCTGACCAGGGTCAATCCAGACCCGGGTCAGTCAGGCCTGCAGGATCCTGCAAGCTCCTGCAAGATCCTGCGCCCAAGCCCAGGTCCATGCGGATGATCCTGTGAGATCCTGCAGGATCCTGCACCCAAGCCCGGGTCAATGCGACCCTGGCCCTGCAGGATCCTGCAAGATCGGGCGCTCTGGCTGACCCCCGTTTGCATTGACCCCCGTCTCGAGGCTCTCGGAAGCGGCCAAGAGGGGGGTGTCCAAGAGGGGGGGGTGCAAATCATGACCGGCGGCATGTGCGCGGCTCAGTGGGGAAGCCAGGGACGTAATGAAATAAGAAGAGGCGCCATGAAATCTGGGGAAACGTCGTCCCCTTTCCCTGCAGCTTCCTTCTCAAGCTCGTGAGCGAGAGAAAAATCTAGCAGTGTCGTAATCGAGTCGAAGGGAAGCCCCTTCCCTTTGATCCCTTCCCCAGGGGGTGGGGGGGTCCCGGGGGGGGTCCCGGGGGGGGTCCCGGGGGGGGTGGGGGGCAGATTCGTTTTTCCTCGGGCGGCCTAGAAACCTCGAAAACACTCCAAATGAGGTCCGAATGCCCAAGATGGCCCCCGAGACGGCCCAAGAGGGCCCCGAGTCGCCCAAAGATCGGCCGAAAACGCCCAAGATAGCCCCAAGACCGTCCAAGAAGCCTCCAAGACGTCCCAGGCCCCCTCCAAGAGACCCCCAGGAAGCCCCAAGAGGCCCCCACGAGGCTTCCAAGCGGCCCCTAAGAGCTTCCCAAGAGGCCCACAAACTACCCCCAAGAGGCCCCCAAGAGCGCTCGTCGTCGTCGTCGTCGTCGCCATTCAGGGTCGGCGGCACCGGCCGTAAGGCCTTCGCAATAAGAAGAGGCGCCATGAAATCTGGGGAAATATCATGGCCCCCGCCATGATATCCCCCCCCCCCCTAAGTCATCACCCCCCTCTTTGCCGCCCCCGAGGCTCCCGAGGGGGTTTGGAGCGGTGGCCTCCGGGGCTCTCGCCCGACGGCGGCCTCGATTCGCGCGACGTGGGCGGCGCTCGGCGCTTCGCTCGTGTGCTGCGTCGCGCGGGTGGCGGCGTGGGCCTGGAGTCGAGCCACCTCCAGTGAAGGTCAGTCCACAAGAAACCTTCTCCTCCTCCTCCTCCTCCTCCTCCTCCTCCTCCTCCTCCTCCTCCTCCTCCTCCTCCGCCCCCCCCTCCTCCTCCTCCTCCTCCTCCAACTCCGCCTCCTCCTCCTCCTCCTCCTCCTCCTCCTCCTCGTCCGACGAGTCCTCGTCGCGGCCGCTTCCGACGGCACTCGAAACTGCAGCTTGGAGGAAGCGTGCAGTAGGAGCTCGACCACAAGAAACCTTGCACAAGAAGCCTAGCCCTGAGACCCCAAGACGCCCATGGATTTTCGGTGTGGGAGCAGCACGCCCTCCACCGCAAGACCATCGAAAGCCAAAGAGAAACCCAGGGCACCCTGGAGGCACGCGGGGTGTTTCTTGGCATGAGCCCTACCTGCACGCCACCGTCAAGCGACAGCGAAAAGGTCAGCAGCGAAAGGTCCGAAAGCACTGGCGCCAAAGGCAGGAACCGCCGACGCACGGGGCTGGTCAGAGCCAGGCGCCACTGCGGCCTCAAGAAGAGCGTGCAGCAAGAGGCGGCCGGGCGCCAAGAAGAGCAGCACGCAGAGAGAAAGCCGGAGCGAACGTACACGCAGATGAAGCGCGGCCGTGGACACCTCGCGGCGCTGGGGGAGAGCCACTGGAAGCACAAAAAAAAGAGCGCGAGAGGGAGGCGACCCGCGAAGAGAGGAGGCCTGCTTGCAAGTCGCGTCGCGCGCGCGGCGCGCCGGGGCGCCGTGCTGCCCGAGAGGCGCGGGCGCCAGCCTTCGGGGAGCCGCACGCGCACACGCAGTCGCTCGAAGCAGCTGCAGATGGGGGGGAGCCCGCCCCGAGCGGAGCGGGGAGCCCACGGCAGAGAGCAGGAACACCAGGAGCGGCCTGCGACGAGGAGGAGGAACCCGAGCCGTGCGACGCCACGAACAAGGTACGGAAGACCTGCACGACCGATGTCCGCGAAAAAGGGCATCACGCAACTTGGAAAGTTTGCAAGTGTGAGCGATCAACACTAAGCCACTAGAAACGAACGGGTGCGCCAGAGAAGGGGCATCGAAAACGACTGAGAGGAACAGCAACGAACGCAACGCAGTGCAATGCACAACAATGCAAAGACATGTAATGCCATGCACCGCAATGCGAAGCCACGCAAAGCAATGCGACGCGATGCAAAACAATGCGAACCAGTGCAATGCGATTCAACGCAAACAAGAGCAACGACAAGCAATGTACAATAATACAATGCAATGTGATGCGATGCCAGTAAATTCAACACAACTCACAAATATTCAAGGTAACGCACATCTACTCAACTATGCAACACAACACACAGTAATGCAATGCAGCGCAATGTAAAGCAAAGCAACGCCTTGCACAGCAACGCAAAGTTATGCAAGGCGATGCAAAGCAATGCAGAGCGATAAGATGACAAACAACACTGGGCAATGCAACATGAGACCAAACCAAAGCAATGCAATGCGATGCAATGTGAAGCAATGCGACCAATTACAATACGAACCAATGCGAACCAATGCGAAACAATGCAATGTAGTACAACGCACTGCAATGGCATGCAAACAATGTAATAATGCAAAGCATAACTAGTAAAGTAAGGCCTTTCAATGCAGCGCAATGCAACCCAATGCAAACACATGTGTAATGCCCTGCAGAGAAACGCCAAGCTATGCAAGGGAATGCAAAACAATGCGAAATCATGCGAACCAATCCATTGGGTCGCAAAGCAACGCGACCCCATGCAAAACGGTACAAAGAAATGCGTAGCAGTGCAAAGCAATGCAACGTACGAGCCTCGCACAATCACAGTCGTGACCACCATGCTGCGGCGACGGACGGCGGCGACGGGCGGCGCGGCGCACAATCCCGGTGCAGGCCTCGCACAAGCAAAAAATCGCAAGCAGCACGGTGCGGCGACGGGCGGCAGCATCCCGGCCACGGGCCGAACTCCCTGTGGGAGAAGCAGGAGCCCCTACGTACGACCACTGTTTGGGGAATACGAGAAGGCGCAAGAAGCCTGCGAGACTTCGTCACGGCGCCATGGTAGGATGCTGGAGGACTTGCGAGCCGTCGCAGTCGGAGATTCTGGAGACCTGCAAGGTCCGCAGACAGTGTCAGTACGAGCCACCCAGAAATTTTGGGAGGGGGGCAATGAATTCCTAGGGGGGGACCATGGCATCCTGACACGGTCCATGCGAACTGTAGGATGCCTGATAAGATCGAATGGAAACTGCAGGGAATCAAGCCTGCGAGCGGCTTCGGGGCGTTACCACTACGGGGGGAGTGGGGTAACAGGCGTTACCTCAGGAGATAGTACAATCACCATCTACTATATCGAAAGATCCGTCGCGAAGGCTCGTATGGTTGGTTGACTCTTTGGTCTGCTGAGGCTGATCCCGAGCTTGAACTTGACGGCTGGCCGCCCTCTTTTCCACTGCTCGCTCCTACGCCGCCCTGATCAAGGCAACTCGCCTGTGCATCATTTCTGGATGGGCTGGCGGGGATACGCGAAGCGTTAAGGTTATGTCGGGCGTGTCCCCCTACAGGGGGATTTTCGACGATAATAAAAAACACCGAACAAGACCCCAAAAGGTCCAAGAATACCCAAAAAAAATCCCTGGACTATTTGTTTGTACTTTTTGATTATTTGTGGTGTTTTTTTTAATTGTTCGTCGGAAATACCCCTGAAGGGGGACAGGTCCGACTTAACGTTAATGCTTGGAGGAGAGGAGGAATGAGGAGGAGGAGGCAGCGAGGACGGACCATGGAAGGAGCACCAAACATTGAACAAAGGGAAACCACGAGAGAGCGACTGTGCCTCGTCGCGGCGCAGTCGGTCGCACGGCACGCACGAGCGCATCATGGGATGCAACACGGCGGATTAAGCAACATCGAACATGCAAACGGCTCGGTGACAGAGAAGAGAGGGACTGACTGTCGAGGGGAAGCGGGGCAGAGGAGGAGGAGGGGGGAGGAGCAGCAGCAGCCGCAGAGAGGAGAAAGAGGAGGCACGCGGAGGCGGACGAGCTGCTCTTCCGCCTCCGCATGCCTCGTCCCTGCCTTCGTCGGGCGCCTGCTCGGCAGGGACGAGGAGGCGGTCCGCCGACGAGGGCACACGCCGGCGATGGCTAAGACGCCCGACGAGGGCCTGCAACGAAGAGACGCCTGACGAAGATAGTAGGGGGCCACAGGGCAGGCGAGCCCTACCCCTACCCCCCACGAACTCTGAGGGGAAGGGTGGGGTTCACTTCGCTCCGGAGCTCCCGAGCGAAGCGAACCCCACCCTCACCCTCAGAAGTCGTGGGGGGTAGGGGTAGGGTTCGCCTGTGGCCCCCTAGATAGGCCTGAGGCCGCGTGCGCCAAAGACGCCTGACGGAGGCGCACGCCGACGATGGCAGAGGGAGAGCACAGAACGCATGATGCGGCGTCGGACGCCACAGGAGAAGCCCGGGCGAAGGCGGGAAGGTAATCACTACGGCGAGCTCGTGTCATGCCGGCTAGTGCGTCGGTTTCTGCCACCGCGTGGATCGCGAAGCCCTGAGCGATCACCGCTTATCGGTAGCGCAGAACGCAGATCGTCCGACTTCGGCCGCTTGCGGGCCAACGTCCAACCTTAAACGCCAACGCTGGGCTCACCGTCGCTTCCACACGCCACGCGCGTGCTGTTAGAGGGGGGGGTCGGGCCTGCGAGAGCCACAGCATGCTTGAGCATCACAGCACTGTCAACACGACAACATGCCTGCGAACACCGCGCCATTCCTCTGTGGGAACCGGCGCACACACACACACACACACACACACACACACACACACACGGCGCACGTTCGGTACTGTTGCGGGGAGGGGGGGGGAGGGGGGCGAACCCGCGTAACGGACGTCACGGGCTCACCGAACAAAAACAACCCATCCTATCTAGAGGCTTCTCAGATGGTGTCCGAGCAGACGGGGGCGATGCATCGGTGACGCAGCGGCGACGTCTGCGCTGCAGCGGCGACGTCCGCGTCGAGAAGATCGGCCTCCGCGTTGTGTGGAGAAGATCGGCCTTCGCAGTGTATGCCACCAGATCGGGCTCCGCGTCGAGCCGCCTCGCCGATGCATCGGCGATGCCGCGCGACCCTCCGACCCCGCCTGGTCCGACGCCATCCCGGGAGGCCCAGGTGATCTTAGCACCTTTGGCCCGTGTGCGGCGTGGCGCCGCTGGCGGCAGGCGGGCGAGCGGCGGCAGCAGGAAGCAGGAAATCCACACTCGTACCCATCGGTCGGAAGAGGTAGGTAGAAACATGAAGTGGGAAAGCGTTGAGAACAGAGTGGGGTCCGCCCGCCCCCCCAAAGGAGGACGGAAAAGATGAGGCCACTCGATCATTGAAGTAGGAAGGCGCTTAAAGTAGATTGGAACCCGGGATTCTAAAACTACCTACTTCCAACGACCAACGGATAAACACCATCGCGACAAGCGAAGCCGTTTCGTGAACGCGCCCAGCGAAAGGACCGAGCAGTGCAGGGCTGTCCGGGAGACGCCAATCACTGCCGGGCTCGGGCTGGTCTCTCCTCCCCTGATAAGAGGAACAACAAACAACACAGACATACAGTGGGGGCTCGGCCACAAGCAACCTCCGCAGGAGACCCAGCCCTGCATTCAACGAGCTGTTCGGTGGAAATCCACACTCGTCGATCGACCATCGTCCAGATCAGATTGGGGGCCCATCGAAGTCCGAGAAACCCAGGGCACCCAGGAGGAGGAGGAGGAGGAGGAGGAGGAGGAGGAGGAGGAGGAGGAGGATGAGGAACCCCACTGGTTTCCTGGCACCGCGCCCCCACGGCACACGTTTTTGGAGGCCCCCCGCCTCTGAGCGTGGGGGGCGCGCCGGGGGCGGCGCCGGAGGCGCCGCCCCCAGCGCAGATCCAAGAAACCCGCGCGGAGCGCCAAGAGTTCCTGTTTAGGTCGGGCATGTCCTCCTACAGGCGGCTTCTAGGGGGCAAACAACCCTGCCTCGCTCTTGACCACCCTCGCTTCCAAGAGATACCAGGCGATGCCAAACTACGGCATGTGCTGGTCAGGCCGCTTGACGAGGAGGCGTATGGTATGACTTGGTTTTGCCAGGAAGCGAAAGCGGGGTAGGTAATTCACGCTCTGAGATTCTGGGTAAAAAATTAAACATGGTCAGCACACATCAAACAGAGCGAAACGAAAGCACGACAAATTGTCCCCAGACTACTGCTCTCCAAGATTCCTCCTGTAGAGGGACTGAGAAGCAACGATAGGGGGGGTTAGGGATAGGAGGGGAAACATCGACCTGGAATCGGGGATATATCGCCGACAGATCGGCGATGGGCCCCCGATAGTGAATCCGCACCATCCTGGGCAAGTTGGGGCTATCGGGCCCCTATCGTTGATCAATGGGCGATTGGGGGTCGATGCATTCTTCCATATGCCTATCCCCCCAATCGTTGCCCCCGAGGGACATGCCCGACTTCAATTTATGTTCATCCCGTGTTTCCTTCTTCGACGTGGTAGATCTACAAATGAGAAATCAACAACAAACCGTTCCGGAGTGTTTCTGTACCATTCTCGAAGATTCCTCCTGTGGAGGGACATGCCCGACTTACGTCTATGCTTACGTCGCGTATCCTTCTGTTGATTATTATTATTATTATTATCATTCGTCTTCTTTTCCTTCTTCGACTTGCAGCAGGAGAGCGAGCGGCCGCGGCGCCGCGGGGCGCGGGCGGCGCGGGCGCCCGCGAGGCGGGGCGCGCCTGGTAGTACGGGGGCGCTGCCGGGGCCCCCTGGGGCGCGGCCGCGCGTCGGGCGCGGCGGCGGCGCGGCGGCACGTCGGCGTCGTCGCCGGCGTCGGCGTCGGCGTCGGCGCCGCCGTTGTCGTCGTCGTCGTCGTCGTCGTCGTCGTTGTCGCCGTCGGCGTCGTCGTCTTCGTCGTCGTCGTCTTCGCCGTTCGCGTCGTCGTCGTCGTCGGCGTCGGCGTCGTCGTCGTCGTCGTCGGCCACGGATTGCCTAAGAAGATCCCGCCACTCCTGGGCTCCGGGGGCGGAGGTGTGAGTGGGGAGGTCAGGCTCGTCCTCCTACAGGCGGATTTCGGTAGAACCATATAGGAATCGTCCAAACAAAAGCCGATTTCTCGACGAGGAGATCCCCAGGTGTGCATCTCATAGTGATAGCAAGCTTCGGTAGAAGACATTGTCATCCTCAGTATCCGAGTGTCAGCAAATCCACGTGGAAAACGAGGCCGAGAGAGAGACGCCGACGACTACGACGACTTAAAGTAGTTGCTCCCTCCTTCCGTCCTCCTCCTCCTCCTCCTCCTTGTCTTCTTCCTCTTTCTCCTCCTTTCCCTACGAACACCTGTTAAGAAAATCTATCCGTGAAGATGAGAAAGGGCCCGTGCAATACCCTCTGGCGCACCCCCTTGGGAGTGCTGAAACCAGCGCCTCGCCTGAGACATCCTCGGCAACTGCTCCAAAAGAGAAGGATGTTGGGCACCCAAACAGGCAAGCCGCCTGAGACATCCCCCCAATCTGGGCGCGAACCGGCCCGTGCAATACCTCCTGGCGTCCCCGCGTGGGAGTGCTGAAACCAGCGCCTCGCTTGAGACATCCTTGGAATCTGCTCCGAAAGAGAAGGATGTTGGGCACCCAAACAGGCAAACCGCCTGGCCATCCCCCCGATCTGGGCGCGAACGGGCCTGTGATATACCCCCTGGCGCCCCCCCTTGGGAGTGCTGAAACCAGCGCCTCCCCTGAGACATCCTCGGCAACTGCTCCGAAAGAGAAGGATGTTGAGCACCCAATCAGGCACACCGCCTGAGACATCCCTCAATTCTGGAGGCGAACGGGCCTGTGCTATACCCATAGCGCCCCCCCTTGGGAGTACTGAAACCAACGCCTCGCCTGATACATCCTCACAACGTGTGTGTGAGTCTGAGCGCGGAAGTACCAGGAGTGTGAGTGAGTCTGCATATGATTGATCCCGAGCAAGAGAACCTTGAGTACAAGGAATCTAAGAGCGAGTGCATCTGAGTACGAGTGAGTCTGAGTATGAGTGAGTCTACATGTGAGTGAATCAGAGAATGATGACCTGAGGGTGGGAGGTGTGTGTGTGTGTGTTCCCTCGTTCTCCGCACGGTCAAAGTAATAACAAGAACCCCATCCTTCCGATATGGGAGAGAGCGTGATCCACCGCCGCTTTACTGTGGAAAATTGCCGCCCTTTTCCTCCGAACCCGGGGGTCCCCCCCCCTCCGAAAATCCCCCCCCTGCTGGAACCC
>CAUYUJ010001054.1:60061-70061 GCA_963575745.1 Prorocentrum cordatum
CTCCTTCTCCTCCTCCTCCTCCCTCCTCCTCCTCCTCCTCCCCAAGATGTGCCATGCGATCGAGAGGATTGCATGGCGCTCTTGGACGGCCCCGAGTGCGCGCAGCGAGGCCGGCAGCGACTCTGGCTCCAGACAGGCAGAAGCCTGCCGCTGGTCGTCGTGCCAGCTGCCCCTATCCCCGTTTCGGCTGCCCCCGATCAAAAGGGGCCCTACAAAACGGCATGGTGGAAGAAGGAGGAAGAAGGAGGGAGGAGGAGGAGGAGGAGGAGATAGAAGGAGGGAGGAGGAGAGGAGGTAAGGAGGAGGAGGAGGAGGAGGAGGAGGAGGAGGGAGGGGAGGGCGAGGAGGAGGAGGGGGAGGAGGAGGAGGAGGAGGAGGAGGCCCTCCCCCGTCCTACATATGGTGGTGGTGGAACACTTGCCCATCAGCATCTGCGTTCCAACGAGGAGGATTTGTTATTCGAGGATCGTGTACACAACTCGCCTCGCCAAGCGCGCTGGCAACTGTCCTGTTCATCGCAAGGCTGTCCCACAAGCGTGGCCGAAGCTCCGGCCAGGGACTCGGGCTATAACAGGTACGGGCCTTCGCCACGATGACGTTGCTGCTGATCACGTTGTATCCCAACAGAGAGGATACCCTTCCGACGCTCGTCTGGAATGAGGGGAGCAATGTTTTGCCAGCGTGAGCCCAAACAATGAGTCAATCCGCCTTCGAAACATAAGCCGCGTGGTGTGGCGGCAACAAGGCGGCAGCGGGCGGCAACGCGGCGACTCCTCGACATCCCCCCGAGGCGGCAGCGGGGGGGGCAACGCGGCGAATCCTCGACGCACACCCCGCGGCTCCGAGGCGGCCACGGGCGGCATCGGGTGGCAGCGTGGCGAATCCTCGACACAGCGGCCTAGTTCTTTTGGGGGGGTACATGAGAACCCCTAATGAAGAGCATGCACAGTTGGGGAACGGATGCCTGAACTTTCGGATGTCCGCGCGGACTTCCAAAAGTCGTGCTGGAGACGATATGAAAAGGAGTCTCACGCGAGATGGCACAGCGACGACGTGGTGGCTTACGCTGGCCGCCAGCGCGGCACGCTACACTGGAAACGAGGGCGCTTGCGCGCGACCTTACGTGGGTAATTTACTCGCCCATGTCGGCGCAGTCGAACCCGTATTTTTGGTTGCGCCGCTCATGCATGTCTACTTGCTCCTCCAATGGAGATGTAGGTAAGGAGCCGAACTCTATGCACCGGCGCTTTGTCCTGCCCCGCACTGCAATTCGCACAAGAAAACGGATCCTGGTGTATACGGGATCCTGGTGTATGCATGTCTCGCTGTTCCCCCCCCCCCGGAAAACGGAAGAAGCAAGTATACACCACACCACCCCCACGTCCTCCAAAGCCCTGGGATTGAAAAGCAGCCCGCCACTGGCAGTGAACATGCTCCCACGCGGCACACCAAAGCGGTGCCCAGCCAAGGCCCAGTCTTTGGCACCCAGGCGCGCGGTGTGCTCTGCGCCCCCCTGGCCGCAGCCGCGCCCTCGTGGGGGGCCCCCGGGTGGCCCCGACGGGGCAGTGTGGCGTGCCCGGCCAGCCGAACGAGCTGCGGCTTGAGTGTTGCATCCAGAAGCCACCGTTGAGTCGGGCCTGTCCCCCTACAGGGGGGCTTTCGACAAAAAATTAAAAATACCCTAAAATTATTCCAAAAATAATCCAAAAATAGTCTGGGGACTATTTTTTGCGTATTTGTTAACCTTTTGGGAATATTTTCGGAACATTTATTTGTCGTCGAAAATCCCCCTTCAGGGGGACATGCCCGACATAACGCCACCGCTGGAGCGCCACCGCAAATCGCAGTCACGCCAGCTGCCTACGAAAAGGCCTCTCGCGAGTCCCAGCGCCCATGTTGGGAGAGGGCTCGGGGCGGGCGCGAAGGCAAGGGAGCGCAAAGACGAGCGTCGCCAGTGTGCGCCCCTGGATGTGTGTCGGGGAGACGTAAGGCTCGAGTTTGGAGGACTCGAGTTGGTGAGCGTGTTTTTGTAGTCGGCGGTTCGACGTTGGGCGGGAGGGGGGGGGGTCTGGCTCTGGACCTCTGCTTGGTGCGACTGTCAGCAGCACTGGGTCCTATGAGGGGAGACTCGACCTGCTCGAAACAGGCGCCCGAAACAACCAAGATCTACTCAATGGGGGGGAGGGGGGTTTGGTGGCCCGCGCCGATCGGCAAAACAATGAATGAAAAAAGGATCACTTGGCGTATCATTAAAAAAGAAGAGACCCAATCTAAGACTTGACGCGAACTCCCGCTGCAACCGTTCCACGAAAAATGAACCGTCGAAATTCGGATCTGGCCCGCCAAACAGCGCAGGGAGCTCGAATGCAGGCGAACTCGCGTCTTACGTTTCCCGGAGTATGGAGTGAGAACTGCGTCAATGCTGCCGTTGTCGTGCACAGGGGCGGTTGAGGATCCTGCCAGGAGCACTCCATAGCCAAATGAGACTCGATGGAGTGCCTGGAACTCGATGGCTGCAACCACCTTACTGGAGGCACGTGGCCTGGCCATCGGTGATCCCGCTGCCGCCATCACGATGCACATGAGCTTCGCCAGCGTGCGGCTGCGTTTCTGTGCACCGCCAGCGCGCGTGGGATTGTCGACGCTGCCTCGCCCCGTCGGCGTTACAGTCGGGGCCCTGAAGAAGGAACCCTTTTCGTTGGGGAGGGGCTCCGCGTTCCTTAAGTGTTTCGCAGCTTGCCTCAGGTTTTCCTTCTGTCTTCGATATGAGATCGAAGTTTGACTCATGGAAGAAAGGGGCTTCGTTCCTTATTTTGGGTTCCTTAGGTCAAGGCCCCGACTGTACGCAGGAGAGTCCGTATCGAGCCCGAGGCCTCGGAACGCGCACGCCGAGACCACCCTCGGCGGCGGCCCAAAACGGCCGCGACCAGAACCCTGTGGCAGCCGAAGCGGTGCCGCGTCTCCGCCGAAGCCCTCGTGGAGCAATCACGTCGTCGCCCAGGCACGCGAGGCAACATCGCACGTCGGGCGCTCATTCTGTTGGGCGCCCGAATTATCCAGGGTAACTCGGGTCCGGGGTAACGCGGGTTTGGATTCCCGAAAAACGAACCCGAGTTAGCCCTGACCCGAGTTACCCCTGATGATTTAGGGCTCTGGACGCCCGAATTATCCGGGGTAACTCGGGCCCGGGGTAACTCGGGTTCGGAATCCCGAAAAGCGAACCCGAGTTAGCCCTGACCCGAGTTACCCCTGATGATTCGGGGCTCTGATTCTGGGCGATGAATGGGCCACTGGGGCTATTCTCTCCCGCCTCCTCCTCGACGACTCCCGCCCCTGGACTGCCCCGAGTCTCCCCCCTGGACTGCCCCTGGTCCCGTGCCTTGGAGCCACCCCTGCGCTCCTGCCACTGAGCCAGGAAGAAGCCCGTCATCAGCGCCGCGATGCAGCCTACGTTCAGGTAGCTGCCCCCGAAGAGCAACACCATCCCCGCGGCGGAGTGTACGGAGATGCAGGCCAGGCAATCGAAACCGTGGTCGAAGAGCTGCCCCAACGGAGTCGCCGAGCCGGTCCGGCGGGCCTGCTTGCCGTCCATCGCGTCCGTGCTCTGATAGAAGAACGTGGAGAAGGCGACAAAGAGGCACAGCCACCTGGGAAGTCCAGGGGGAGGAGGGGGAGGAGGGGGAGGAGGAGGAGGAGGAGGAGGAGGAGGAGGAGGAGGAGGTAGGAGGGGAGGAGGGGTAGGCGGAGGAGGAGAGGAGGAGGGAGAGGGAGGTGGAGAGGGAGGAGGAGGAGGAGGAGGAGGAGGAGGAGGAGGAGGAGGAGGAGGAGGCGACGAAGAGGCACAGCCACCTGGGGACCGTCGTCGCGAAGTCTGGGGAGTAGCGCCACAGCAGCAGGTAGGAGGCCACCAGCGGCGCAAAGCCGACGACGGTCACCAGATTCGGCGCCAGCCAGGTGGGCAAGCGCTCGGTCAGCCACATCCACCTGGACGACACAGAAAAGTCCCACCAGCGCTTCAGGGCGTAATTAGGCGGTTTAGAGCGCGTCCTCGTCCAACCCTCCTCATTTTCCCTTCGGGGAGGCGATGATCATTGTTCCCCACTAGCAAGACACCCCCCTCCTCCCACAGGCGACCAGCAGCCAACGCGGACTCATGCCCCCCCCATCCCTGTCAAGAAACGTTGTAAAAAACACGTTGGGGCAAAACCTTGGGTCATGCCCGGGGGGGGGGGGGCGTGAGCACTTAGCATGAATTGTTCCCAACCATCCTGTGGTGTTGGGTCCTCGTTTTGAAGAGACGGTCCCCGCGTTTCTCCTCCCTCCTTCCTCCCTCACCTGCGCTTCACCCTCTGTGCTTCACCCACCCAGTACAGCGCTTCGTGGCCCCATGGGGAGCTCCACCGAAAGCGCCAGTGCCACCGTCCGCATGCGCCCTGGAAACCCAATTTGCCATTTTCACCCACCCAGTACAACGCTTCGTGGCCCCATAAGGAGCTCCACCGAAACCCCAAAGGGACCGTCCGCATGCGTCCTGGAAACCCAATTTGGCAGTTTCACCCACCCAGTACAGCGTTTCGTGGCCCCATAGGGAGCTCCACCGAAATACCCAGAGGGACCGTCCGCATGCGCCCCCCAAACCCAATTTGGCGTGTTCACCCACCGAGTAAACCGCTTCGTGGCCCCATGGGGAGCTCCACCGAAACCCCCAGTGGGACCGCCCGCATGCGTCCCAGAAGCCAAGTTTGGCATATTCACCCACCCAGTACAGCGCTTCGTGGCCCCATAGGGAGCTCCACCGAAACCCTCAATGGGACAGTCCGCATGCGCCACGGAAGCCCAATTTGGCATTTTCACTCACCCAGTACAGCGCTTCGTGGCCCCATAGGGAATTCCACCGAAGCCCCCAGAGGGACCGCCCGCATGCGTCCCACACACACACACACACACACACACACACACTCACACACACACACACACACACATACACACACACACAATCTGGCATTTTCACCCATCCACTACAGCGCTTCGTGGCCCCATATGGAGTTCCACCGAAAGCGACAATGCCACCGTTCGCATGCGTCCCGGATACCCTTATTTGGCATTTTGACAATCCCGGTACAGCGCTTCCTGGCCCCAGAAGGAGCTCCACCGAAGCCCCCAGTGGGACCGTCCGCATGCGCCCCCCAAGCCCAATTTGGCATTTCCGCTCACCCAACACAGCGTTTCGTGGCCCCATAGGGAACTCCACCGAAGGCGCTAATGCCACCGTCCGCATGCGTCCCGGAAACCCAATTTGGCATTTTCACCGATCCGGTACAAAGCTTCGTGGCCCCATAGGGAGCTTCACCGAAGCCCCAAGTGCTAACGGCCGCATGCGTTCCTCCACCCAGTACAGCGCTTCGTGGCCCCAAGAGAAGCTACACCGAAAAGATATTCACAACTGCGGTATCCACAACTGCATATGGTTGGGTCCTTCGCAAGGCTCGCAAGGTTACTTCGTTTCCCAACCATCCTGGGGTAGTTAGGTTTTTGTTTTGAAGAGGCGGTCCCCGCGTTCCTCCTCCCTCCTTCCCCTCCTCCATCCCCCCTGCGTTTCACCCACCCAATACAGCGCTTCGTGGCCCCATCAGGAACTCCACTGAGACCCCCACTGGGACCGTCCGCATGCGTCCTGAAACCCAATTTGACATGTTCACCCACCCGATACAGCGCTTCGTGGCCCCATAGGAAGCTCCACCGAAACCCTCAGTGCCACCGTCCGCATGCGTCCCGAAAACCCAATTTGGCATGTTCACCCACCCAATACAGCCCCATAGGGAATTCCACCGACATCCCAAGTGGGACCGCCCGCATGCGCCACTGAAACCCAATTGTGCATTTGCACCCACGCAGTACAACGCTTCGTGGCCCCGTAAGGAGTTCCACCGAAACCCCCAGTGGGACCGCCCGCATGCGTCCTGGAAGCCGAATTTTGCACTTTCACCCACCCAGTACAGCGTTTCGTGGCCCCATAGGGAGCTCAACCGAAACCTTCAGTGGGACCGTCCGCGTGCGTCCCACACACACACACGCACACACGCACACACACACACACACACACACACACACACACACACACACACACACACACACACACACACACACACACACACACACACACACACACACACACACACACACACACACACACACACACACACACACACACACACACACTTTTGCATTTTCACCTACCCAGTAAAACGCGTCGTGGCCCCTTTAAGGAACTCCACCGAAGCCGCTTGTGGGACCGTCCGCATGCGTCCCAAAAACCCAATTTGGCATTTCTACTCACCCAGTACAGCGCTTCGTGGCCCCATAGGGAGGGCGCTCCACCGAAGCCCCCAGTGGGACCGTCCGCATGCGTCCCGCAAACCCAATTTGGCATGTCCACCCACCCAATAAAGTGCTTCGTGGCCCCATAGGGAGCTCCACCGACGGCCCCACTGCTACCGATCGCATGCGCCCCCCCCACCCAGCGCAGCGCTTCGTGGCCCCATAGGGAGCTTGACATAAGAACATATTCTCAATTGCGATACCCACAATTGCATGTGGGTGGGTCGCTCGCCTCGATAATTTGTCCCCAACCATCCTGTGGTGTGGGGTCTTTGTTCCCAACCATCCTGTGGTGTTGGGTCCTCGTTTTGAAGAGACGGTGCCCCGCGTCTCCTTCCTTCCTTCCTCCTCCCCCTCCTCCCTCCTCCCCCATCCTGGCTTTTGCTCTCCGCATGTCTCTGTTTCGGCACACCCCTCACACGTTTCGTGGCCCCATAGGGAGCTCCACCTAAGGTCCCAGTGGCGGAACTCGCATGGCGCCGCCGCCCCATTTTGGCACACCCCTCACACGTTTCGTGGCCCCATAGGGAGCTCCACCTAAGGTCCCAGTGGCGGAACTCGCATGGCGCCGCCGCCCCATTTTGGCACACCCCTCACACGCTTCGTGGCCCCATAGGGAGCTCCACCTAAGGTCCCAGTGGCGGAACTCGCATGGCGCCGCCGCCCCATTTTGGCACACCCCTCACACGTTTCGTGGCCCCATGGGGAGCTCCACCTAGGGTCCCAGTGGCGGAACTCGCATGGCGCCGCCGCCCCATTTTGGCACACCCCTCACACGTTTCGTGGCCCCATAGGGAGCTCCACCTAAGGTCCCAGTGGCGGAACTCGCATGGCGCCGCCGCCTCATTTTGGCACACCCCTCACACGCGTCGTGGCCCCATAGGGAGCTCCACCTAAGGTCCCAGTGGCGGAACTCGCATGGCGCCGCCGCCCCATTTTGGCACACCCCTCACACGTTTCGTGGCCCCATAGGGAGCTCCACCTAAGGTCCCAGTGGCGGAACTCGCATGGCGCCGCCGCCCCATTTGGCACACCCCTCACACGCTTCGTGGCCCCATGGGGACTCCACCTAAGGTCCCCGAACCCGCGTGGCGCCGCCGCCCCATTTTGGCACACCCCTCACACGCTTCGTGGCCCCATAGGGAGCTCCACCTAAGGTCCCAGTGGCGGAACTCGCATGGCGCCGCCGCCCCATTTTGGCACACCCCTGGGCCGTCGGCTGCCCGGCGCGCTGCTCCCTCGGCCGACATCGCCCAGGCGTGATCCTGGACTGCGGCCGCCACGAGGTGGGGAACGGCAAGAAGGAGGACGACGACTGGTGGCTGGAGCTCTACGTCCTGCTCTCGCGCGCCACGCGCCACGAGGACCTCCTGCTCATGCGGGCGCCGCGCATCGAGTTCTTCCTGGCAGGGCCGCCGGGGGCTTGCGGAAGCAGCTGGAGCAGTTTGCGGCGCGCACGAAGCGGTGCAGAAGGGAGGCGACGGCCCTCGCCAGGGAGATGGGCTTCACCGAGTTTATCCGCGAGGCTTGACCTGAGGAGCGGCCCGCCCGAGACTCGCCGTCTCTCGACGGTCTGACTGTTTGGCCTCGCGCCGCGGGCGATCCGCGCGCGTCGCTGGGACCCTCTCGGGGCGACCAGCGCGCGTCGCGGGAATTCCGCGCTGCGCTCTGCCCAGAGCCTCGCTCGCCCCCGTCGTCGCTCTGCCCGGCGGCCACAGTCTTGCCCGCTATCACCCAGCTAGCTAGCACTCTCTCTGCTCCGCGCAGCGGACGACCCACGCGCGTCGCCGGGACCCCTTCGGGGCGACCAGCGTGCGTCGCGGGGACTCAGTGCGGCGCCGCGCCCGCAGCCATGGACATCGGCGCGCACGGGCAAAGAGGCAGAAAAAAAAGGGGAAGGAAGCGGGCGCGATCCTCGTGAGGGGCGTGCCGACGTGGGCGTCGACATTGATGCACGTAGACTGATTCGCACGCAGACACATTCACAATCAGACTTACTCGCGCTCAGGCTCACCCGGTCTCTGTCTCGCGCACTCAGAGCGATCGTCTTTGTTCGTATTGGGGACCCCGCCACGCATTTCGGCACGCCCCCTCACACGGTTCGCGGCCCCGGAGCGCGAGCGAAGATGAGATCCACAATCGCGGTATTCACAACTGCATATGGTTGGGTCCTTCGCCAGGCTAATTTTGAAGAGACGGTCCCCGCGTTCCTCCTCCCTCCTTCCTTCCTCCCCCTCCTCCCCCCCCCTGCGATTCACCCACTCAATAAAAACGATTCGTGGCCCCTGCTCCACCGAAACCCCCAACTGGGACCGTCCGCATGCGCCACGGAAGCCCAATTTGCCATTTTCGCCCACCCAGTACAGCGCTTCGTGGCCCTATAGGGAACCCCACCGAAAGCCCCCAATGGGACCGTCCGCGTGCGTCCCACACACCCAATTTGGCGTATTCACCCACCCAGTACAGCGCTTCGTGGCCCCATCGGGAGCTCCACGGAGACCCCCGGTGGGACCGCCCGCATGCGTCCCCGAAACCCAATTGGGCATTTTCACCTGCCCACCACAACGTTTCGTGGCCCCATAGGAAACGTGGTTGCTGATGAGCACGCGGGCGAGGCGTCGGCCCGCGCCCAGATTCCGGAGGCGATTCGGCAGAAGGTGATGGTCGAGGAGAAGCGCGCTTGGCTGGTGCGCCACCGCCTGCTGCGAGCGTCCCCGGGACGCCATGCAGGCCGAGGAGCGGGGCGGAGGAGGCAGGAGATCGGGGCCCTCTCGCCCTCCCCCTCGCCCTGCTGCCCCTGCCCTCGCCGCCGCCTCCTCGCCCACGCATCAGCTCGAGGAGTCCCGTAAAAGATGTCAGGAGGGCTTCGGTTCGGCCACTGTGGCCACTCTGAAGGAGAGGCATGCGTCTCCTCGTTTCACCCCGCCCCCTGTTCATGAGAAGTACGTGGCCCCCCGCACGAATGCAAAAAAAGCCCAGAACGAATGCAAAAGAAGCCCGCCGCAGGCGCCGAAAATTTTGGGTGGGTCGCGGGGTGGGTCGCGGGTGGGTCGCGGGTGGGTCGCGGTGGGTCGCGGGTGGGTCGCGGATCGGTCGCTGGTGGGTCGCGGGGTGGGTCGCGGGTGGGTCTCGGGGTGGGTCGCCGGGGGTGTCCCGGGGTGGGTCGCCGATGCAAAAGAAACCCGCCGCAAGCGCCGAAATTTTGGTTTGTTCAGTGAACGTAGTTTGGGTCGCGGGTGGGTCGCGGGCTCTCCACCTCCACCTGGAAGGAATTCAAAAACAGCCCGCAGCAGGCGCCGAAAATTTTGACTTGTACACTGAACGCGGTTTGGGTCGCGGGTGGGTCGCAGGTTCTCCACCTGGAACGACCTGGAACGAATGCAAAAAAAACCCGCCGCAGGTGCCGAAAATTTTGTGTGGGTCGCGGGGTGGGTCGCGGGTCGGTCGCGGTGGGTCGCGGATGGGTCGCGGATGGGTCGCGGGTGGGTCGCGGGGTGGGTCGCGGGTGGGTCGCGGGTGGGTCGCGGGTGGGTCGCCGGTGGGTCGCGGGTGGGTCGCTTGGGGTTCCCGGGGTGGGTCGCGGGCGGGTCGCGAGGTCGGTCGCGGGTGGGTCACGGGTGGG
>CAUYUJ010001054.1:75061-84357 GCA_963575745.1 Prorocentrum cordatum
ATAGAAGGAAGGTCAAGCCGACAATTTAGAGATAACTCCTTGTTGCCTTTTCCAGCATCGCCGCTATAATAATGTTATTCGTTATCCTTCCTCCATGCTTCTTTTTCCTTATGTTCGCCGTACCCTGCGCATTCTCCCCATCCTCAGCTCTTTTTTGCGGAGGCTCCTCCTTGGAGAGACTCTGGGGACCTCACAAAAGTTGTTTCAGGCTTTCTCAAGGCCTTCTGGAGGCCTCCTGGGCGTATTCTGGGGGCCTCTGGGGACTTCCTCGGGCCACCCTGCCTCCAACCGCGGTCTCCCTGAACGACCGGGTCACGATTTGGAATGCTTCGGAGGGTGTCTTGGGGCCATCTTGGGCCGCCATGGGGCTCTCTGAGGGCCATCTTGGACCCGTGTTGTGCCGTTTTGGGGCTCTCTTGGACTGCCTGGAAGCCCTTTCGGATGGTTGTGGGGCGATGTTGGAGCCTCCCAGGCGGCTTGGACGCCCAGAAGACCGCCGTCTTGGAGCGTCGGGAAGCCGAAAAGAGGAGAACCCCAAAATTCAGCAAAAACCAACAGAAAATCAAAGATTTGTGCCTTTGGGGGCCTTCTTGGGAGTGCTCTTGGAGGCCTCTTTGGGGCCGTCCTGGAGGCCTTTTGGGCCATCTTGAGGTCACGTCGGTCACTCTTGGAGCGCTCTTGTGCTGTCTTGGGGGTCTCTGCAACGTCTCCGATGACCCCCCTGATCGCCCTAGGCGTGCTGGGAAGGCTTGGCAAAACGCCCTGTGAGGCCCGGGGGGCCTTCCCGCCCGTCCAGAGGGTCCCAGACCCACACGGGAGTTTTTTGGGGGGGGGTGGATGGGTTTTCCCCCCGCCCGGGCTTGTAAAAATATAGGAAGAGGAGTATATATATATATATATATATATATATAATATATATATATATATATATATATATATCGGCCCGACCTCATACCATCGCCTCCTTCTCCTCCTCCTCCTCCTCCTCCTCCTCTGACCTTTCGTCCAGCCCGGTCCTTTGACAGCACCGCCAGCAGCGCAGCGCGCCCCCTCTCCGACGGGGGAGGGGGGGAAACGCAGATTTGGACGCCCGAAATGGGTACGGAAAGAATGGGTACAATGCCTCACAACACTGGTTGTCCCAAACCAACAGCGGCCGCTGTTGGGCAGGCGGCCTTCTGTCTCGAATGGACACAGGCCGCGGCGGCGTGGACAGCGAGTCCTGTTCAAAATGATCAAGATCCGCTGTTGGGCATTGTGTATGGGCAACAAAAAGTGTCATGAACATAAAAACTCGGAGGTCCGCGCGGATTTCTCGGATCGGCGCTGGACCCCCCTCCCTGGCGCGCGGAGCGCGCCAGGGGCGGCGCCGGAGGCGCCGCCAGGAGGCCCCAGCGCCAATCCGAGAAATCCGCGCGGACCTCCGAGCTTTTATGTTTATGCCACTTCTTGCTCCCCTATTGTACCCACTCTTTCCGTACCCATCCCGTTCGTGCCGATCCGAGAGGGTGGGGCACGGTCGCGCGGCCGGCCGGTCGGCCGATCCGCTGTTGGGCATTGTACCCATTCTTTCCGTGCCCAGTTCTTTCGTGCAGAGGCAGAGCGCCCAGGCCTTCCACCTGCGAGAGGGGGCGCCCGCCCCGGGGATCGACCTCCAAGGAGCCCCGCGTGCCCCGCGCGCGCCTCGGCACGGGGGCGCGGGCCGGCTCCTGCCCGAGGCGACGCGGCTGGCTTCTGGCGCCGCGCGCAGGTCGCAAGATCTCCAGTGAAGGGGCCCTGGGACACACAGATAAATACACACAGACATAACAGGATTCCCCAGATGTTCCCCTACATCTTCTGGGGTTGTGTCTTCCCCCCCCACTTTCCATATTTTCCCTTATTTTCCGGGGAGTCGACGATTCATTGTGCCTGTGTGTTTCTTTCCCTCCTGATCCAGGTCGCCTCAATTTTCAGGTCGGGCACGTCCTCCTACAGGCGGACGTTGTACGAAGAACGACGAATAGCCAAACAGACCCCGAGATAGGCAAACGTGCCAGAAACATCGTCCCCGGCCTACTGTTTGACCATTCTTGACCATTCCGCCTGTGGAGGGACAGGCCAGACTGCAGCGTATCTTGGCGCCCCCGCGGCTGACTTTCTCGAGTGACCTAACCCACAGCGGAACTCGTGCATCGGCGGCGAGCCCGGCGGAAGTCAGCCGTGGCGGGCCTGCTCAGAAGGCCCAGAAGTCCCCCCGGCCTGCCGAGAAGGTTCCCAAGTTGGGCGCCCGAATTATCCGGGGTAACTCGGGTTCGGGGTGATTCGGGTTTGGATTCCCGAAAGACGAACCCGAGTTAGCCCTGACCCGAGATACCCCTGATGATTCTGGGCTCTGGACGCCCGAATTATCCGGGGTAAGACGGGTCCGGGGTAAGTCGGGCTCGGAATCCCGAAAAACGAACCCGAGTTAGCCCTGACCCGAGCTACCCCTGATGATTCCGGGCTCTGGACGCTCGGGGTAAGCCGGGTCCGGGGTAAGTCGGGCTCGGAATCCCGACAAACGAACCCGAGTTAGCCCTGACCCGAGCTACCCCTGATGATTCGGGGTTCTGACCAAGCGCCTTCCCAGAAGTCGGGAGCGGCCAAGAGGGGGGTGTCCAAGTGGGGGGGGTGCAAATCATGACCGGCGGCACCTGCGCGGCCCAGCGGGGGGGCCGGGGACGTAATGAAATAAGAAGGGGCGCCATGAAATCTGGGGAAATATCATGGCCCCCGCCATGATATCCACCCCCCCCTAGTCATCACCCCCCTCTTTGCCGCCCCCGATTCCCGAAGAAGGCACACATGGCACTTCTCAGGAGGCCGGAAAGCCTCTGAGAGGCCCCGCCGCCTTCTGAGAAGGCCCTCGCCTTCTCGTGAGCAGGGACCGACCGTTCCGGCAGTCCTGTAAGCCTACCACGAAATTGTCCTAACACACAGAAGTGTTCCAAGAGCGAGAACATTGTTTTAGAAGGTAAAACCGATGTGTACAACGAGACGGTCTCAGCCACAAACGTTCAAAACAGGCTCTTAGCACAATATTTCGTGTGCCTATAGTTCGGTGGCAACTCATGGGAGCCTCCTATACCATCTTGTCGGCTCTTGCGAATAGACGCTAGTCGACGATGAATCGACGCTAGCCGACGCTAGCCGACGCTAAGTCGGCGCTATCCCATTGGCTTCCAGACGCCAGCCGACGCGGAAGACATAATGATGACGGTAGACAGGGCTCCCATGATTTGCTGCCGAGCTCAAGGCAAGCAAGGACGCCTCGCCACTGCGCGCTTCTTGCTTCCCCCCCTCACTCGCCGCCGAGATCAAGACTATCCTGGCGCAGGCCGGCAGCGCCAATTCACACATCGGGGATCTGCTGACCCGGGTCAATCCAGACCCAAGTCAATCAGGCCTCTTGCAGAATCCTGCAGGATCCTGCACCCAAACCCGGGTCAACCCGAATGATCCTGCAAGATCCTGCAGGATCATGCGCACAAGCCCGGGTCAATGCGACCCTGGCCCTGCGGGATCCTGCAAGATCTGGCGCTCTGACTGACCCCCGTTTGCATTGACCCCCGTCTCAAGGCTCCCGAACACACCCCTGGGCGCCCGCGCCAGCGCCGCCGACCCGCTATGGGGCGTGAAAACGACCACAGCCACTGCTTTTCTTCTGTTTGCCGCCTTCCAGCCAGCACAATCAAAGCAGTGGTTGTGGTCATTTTAGGTTAGCTTGGCACCAGGGAAATGACCACAACCACGTGCTTCTTTCTCGGCCGGCTGGAAGATGGCGCAAACAGGAAGCAGTGGCTGTTTCTCGCCCCCTTCAGCTGCCCTCTCTTTCTCCTCTGCATTTCGCTCGACCAGCTGAACTGATCTATTCGAGGCCTCGCCCCTATGTATGGGGTGAATCTTGGTCAGCCTGACTCCTTTGTCTTGGAGCCACGGCCAAATATCATCGTATTTTTCTTCGTTTTTCCAGTCCCGCACCCGCGTCGACGAGGGTGGGCGAAGGGCCTGACGCACGGGGGAACGCCCGCCGCCCTGCGAGGAACACGCTCTCCCGCGGTGCAGCGGCGCCGCGCCCTCCTGCCTCCGGTCTCGGGAGCCGCGGCCGACAGGCAGCAGCAGCACCCCGGACCCTCTGGGAGCCAGGTTAGCCCCTCCCTTTTATTACGAAATCTGGAGTAGCAGGGCCGACGAACAGCACACGTCTGTCGGAAGAAGCAGGCAAAAACATGAAGCACCCCGGACCCTCTGGGAGCCCAGCTAGCAGGGCCAACGAACAGCACACGTCTGTCGGAAGAAGCAGGCAGAAGCATGAAGTACCCCTGACCCTCTGGGAACCAAGCTAGCAGGGCCAACGAACAGTACACGTCGGTCGGAAGAAGTAGGCAGAAGCATGAAGTAGGAAGGCGGATATAGTGGATTGGGTCCAGGCCCCCCCCGAGAATAACAAAACACGGCAAAAGCGTATCGATTCCGGCAGCAGGAAGGCGCTCGAAGTAGGTTGGGATCTGGGAATCCAAAAATACCTACTTTCAACGACCGGCGTGTAGGGACAGGGGGCCAGCTCTGCAGTCGCACTCGCACTCGCACCCGCACTCTCGTCAGGACACGATCCATTGCCATCCTCGGGCCGGAGCGTGCAAGTCGTGGCCTCGAATGTCTGCAGATGCATTCGACCAAAAACAGCCCAGACGCGTGTTACCAGCCTGGAACATATCCCTATCCCCATGCTGGGCATCGCCCCATCACGATGCCAATCTTAGGGGGTCCCTCAGTTTTTGAGGGCGCATCCCTAGGATTGCCATCGCCTGTCGGCGCGTCAATCTTAGGGATAGGGATCAGTTCGAGGCTGGTGAGTGTATCCCTAATGCGAGGACGGGGGCGGAAGCGAGGACACGCCTTCATCGCGCCAACAAGGTCAGGAGTTCTGTTTTCTTCCCCGCCGACTAAGTCCGTGAGGAGCGCTCGGCCTCCGTCTGGGCCTATACTCCGTGCGGACTCGGCCTCTCCTGATAGGAGGGCCAAGTACGCGCGGAGCAGGCCCGAACTGAAATCTCGGCCTCTGCCTGGGCTTACGTGCTCCGTCCAGACTTTGGACCCTCCTGACAGGAGGCCGAGCCCGTGCGGACTGTGTCGGCACGGAGAGCTCAACCTCCGTCTGGGCCTACTCCGTCCGGACTTTTTGGCCCCTCCTGACAGGAGGCCGAGTCCGCACGGGGCAAGACCGTAGGGAGTGCTCGGCCTCCGTCTGGGCTCACCTGCTCCTGGCCTCTCCCGAAGGAGGCCAGCTCCGCGCAGAATAGAAGTCCGGCGGAGTGCTCCGTCCCCGTCCGGGCCTGCGCCGTCCAGACTCCGCCTCTCCCGGAAGGAGGACTCCGCACGGAGCCCGCGGCCTCCGTCAGGGCGTCCTCCGTCTGGACCGATGGGCTCTCTTGGCAGACTGGGCCCAAGGCATGAGCGTGCAATTCTGGAAGCGGGCTCGCCATGTCGGCGTGGCACCCCGTGCGCCACACCCCTCCCCTGGCGAGCTCACACGCGCCGTGGGGGGGGAGGCGAGGGTCCGGCGCCGGCCCTCGAGACCTGCGCGGACCCCAGAAAAGCGTGTAGGTGCACCCTTTCCTGCCACGTCGAATCGCTCTTGTTAAGGGGCCCACAAACGCACAGATGAATACACACAAATCCCAGGAACCCCCATATTTCCAAATAGTTGCTGGGTTTATGTTTTACCCCCCCCCCAACCCCCATATTTTCGCAATTTTGCAAATTTTCCCTGGAATCGGCGATCAATTGCGTCGGTGTGTTTCTGTTCCCTCCTGATCTTTGGTGACGCGGGCCTCTGGGGATCTCGACCCTTCCTCACGGCCGAATCGTCTGCTTTTCGTCGGCCCCGAAGGCGGGCAGACGGCCTTGCAGAATCGGGAAGCGTCCGAAGAGCAACGTCGCGATCCGCTCGGTTACGAGGCCCAGGTCTGAGGCATGCCGCTTGCCCATGGAGGCTCCCAGTGGCTTGCAGAGAGGCCTCCAGGGGCGTCCGAAAAGGCCGAGCACCCATCTTCCATCCTCGAGGTCAGAGGCCCAGATAAGACGTCAACAAGAAATACCGAGTTGTGCATTCGAAGACAAGATGAGTAAGGAACCAACGGGGAAGCCACAAGTTTGGGGCGTGCTTCAAAATTGCTTCCCAAAACATTCCGTTGATGAATGGTCGGAAGAATTCGTATCCCTGACTACTGGGATGACCGTGAGGGGCTCTACGTGGATAGGAGGTTACAAGTGGATGCCAAGGTCGGTTACATCTGGCCAACATCCACTCGGGACACTTGTCACCCACTTACAAGCCAGGTCGGGCCAGATATAACCCACATTATCATCCACTTGTAACCCCCCTATCCACTTAGAACCCCACACGGTCAACCCAGTAGTTCCTGGACGACCACAGGGGCCTCGAGTAAATCTGACACATTGCTGCATGTATCGCATGATGCGTCTACATGCATCCGACGAGCTCCATATGGGTCACCTCTTGAATCCCCCCCACACGCACAAGAATCAACACTACCATACTCACTCGACGACACCGTTACACGTTACACGTCCGTACAGTGGGCGCGGGCCGCAGGCGCCGCCGAACGCGCAAACAAATCGCGGAAACCTGTCTGCACCGACCGCATGGCGAACAGCCGATTCTGTAGAGACATCCAATTTGTATTCGAAACGGTGCCCGAACATCCAACGGTGCCCTAGAGTGACCGAAACCAGCACCCGGTTTTCCCGAACGTGCCCGAGTCTGACCGATTTGGTTAGTTCGAAACCAACGCGATGGTCCAAGTCGGTTGCAAAGTCGGTAGCACTCCATTACCTCTTCCGTTACCGCTCTGGTTGCTATTCGGTACGACTCCGTTTTCGGCGGATATCGGCTGATCGCCATGAGAAATCCGATCGTCCATCCTCGAGGGCGCGAGAAATCTGATCCCTCTCGGCTAGACGCAAAATTCGGTACCCTGGGCAAGAGTGACCTTTGGAGTGCGGCCGGAGGGGGGCCCTTTGGAGATGCCACCAGGCGCGCAAGCCGCTGCTGTAGAGGCTTCCCAGATGGGGGCCGAGTAGATAGGGTCGAAAGATCGCGCGGCATCGCCGATGCAGCCCGGGTGCGGCTCGATGTGGAGCCCGACTTCTCCACGCCGACGTCGCCGATGCATCGCTTACGCGGTGCGATCCTTCGACCGCATCTGTTCGGACCCCATCTGGGAGGCCCAGATGCTATCGCACCGCATTCAGCGATCGGGGGGCCACACACGTAGTGGACCCGCACCAAGGCTCGCTCGGGCGAGATGGCACCACGACGTGCAGCCGACCCTGGCACTGCGGCGGGATGGCCCATTGGCCCAGAGGGGCGATGCATGGGGCGACTCGGGGTGGATGCTCCCCCCGCCCCCTGTGCCTCGTGGGCTCCACGATGGACAGGAGGGTGGGCATCATGCCGAGGAGGACGAGGGGGAGGAGGGGGAGGGGGAGGAGGGGGAGGGGGGAGGAGGAGGAGGGGGAGGAGGGGGCGGAGGAGGAGGAGGAGGGGAGGAGGAGGAAGAGGAGGAGGAGGAGGAGGAGGCAGAGCGAAGCAGGCAGCTGCACCCCCGACGAACGATCGCGGCGCTGCCCGCCGGGCTGCCGCCCTCCGCGGGCGCGGGCGCGCCGCGCGCCGCGCGCCCGTCGCCGCCCAGCCCGCGGCGGGGTGGGGCGCCCGCGGGCGCCGCGAAGGCGGTGGCCAGGCAGGCCCCGGCCGCCGCGGCGAGCAGCGGGGCCGCCAGCCTCGGCCGGGAAGCGCCGCGCGGCGCGGGGAGGTCCGCTCGTCGACGGACGACGACGACGACGACGACGGACGAACGACGACGACGACGACGAACGACGACGAACGACGACGACGACGACGACGACGACGACGACGACGACGACGACGACGACGACGACGACGACGGTGCGCAGAGGGGGGCAGGGGGGGGGAGGGGGGGAAGGCCTCTGCGAGAGAAAGAGGCTGCTTCTCACAGGGGCTCCCAGCTTCGCACTTCGCGCTGCGCGAGGCGCGAAGCGCGAATCACTTCGCGCTCTCGCGCCGCCTCCCAAGGGGAAGAGGAGGACGAGAAGGAATCGGAGCCGAAGCGCGAAGCGCGAATAACTCCGCGCCCTCGAGGGCGCCCTTGTTCTCAGGAGGCGCTGGCCCTACACCTGCAGACAAGGCCGGCGCCTTCTGAGAAGCAGGGGCGCCTCCGAGAAGCCTTCTCCCCTCCCCCCCTTACCCCCTTCTGCGCGAGGCCGAGACCAAGGGGGGCACCTCGACCGCGGCGACGCCGACGCCGCCGAATCCGTGCCCCAAATCCGCTCGAGATCGATCATCGAACTTCGAGCCTCGCTCATCGAACTTCGAAGCAAACCTCCTGAAGCGCCCAAAAGACTACCGCAACGACGACGACGAGGACGACGGCGGCCACGGAGGCCACGGAGGCCACGGCGCCAGCGCCAGCGCCGACGACGAAGCCGACGACCGCCGACCGACGACCACAACGACGCCGACGATGCCCACGACGTCGCCGACAACCCTGAGATCCGACGCTGCAACACAAACATACACCAGGATGCCAAATCACCCCGCGAGCCCCGGGTGCTGATCTTCGCGAGTCGCCGTTCCAGACGGATCGATCCGTCAGGGCCCCGGGGGCCCCCAACCGGGCGAAAACGCACGTTGTAAAAGAAGGGAACAACATACTCCAGATTTCGTAATAATAAAAGGGAGGGGGTCTGGACCCTCCAAGACAAGCCATTTCAGACCTCCCCCGTGGGAGAACCCTCCAAAACATCGTCCCCAGACCCCCCAGGCGCTCCAAGATAGCCTGGAAGAGACCCCCCCCGAAATGAGACCCCCCTTCCTTTATTACGAAATCTGGAGTACACATCAACTGTTGTCGCTCCGCGCGGATTTCTTGGATCTGCGCTGGGCCCCCCCTCCCCAGCGCGGAGCGCGCCACGCAGGGGAGGCGCCGTGGGCACCGCCGGGGGGGCGCCGCCGGAAGGGGGCCCTGCGCCGATGCAGGAAATCCGCGCGGAGCGCAAACAAAGTCCTTTTCATGCCGCTTGTTCTGCTTCGACTGGTGTGAAAAAAAACTGCAACTCCCAGATCCGAGGGGAAGCCGGCGACTTCGTCGACACGCCTCGCAAGAGTAGTACTAGGAGGAAGAGACTAGGGAGAAGGGGGAGGAGAGGAGGAGGGGGAGGAGAGGAGGAGG
>CAUYUJ010001054.1:84457-105803 GCA_963575745.1 Prorocentrum cordatum
TCCTCCTCCTCCTCCTCCTCCTCCTCCTCCTCCTCCCGTTCGGCACCTGGCACCCCAGCCTCCACTCGCCCGTGCGGGGCCCGACCACAAGAAACCATCCACAAGAAACCCAACCCTGAGACCCCAGGGCGTCAACTGATTGTTGGTGTGACCACGTCGCGCTCTCCATGGCAAAACGAACCAAACCCAGAAAACCCAGGGCACCCTGGAGGCAAGCAGGGCTTTTCTTGGCATGGGTCTCCACTGTACTCGCAGATGGCCCTGATTAGAGGAAATAAAGACATAAACATACACTTTTGGCGCTCCGCGCGGATTCCTTGGGTCTGCGCTGAACTCCCTCCCGGGCGCGCGGAGCGCGCCAGGGGCGGCGCTGGAGACGCCGCGGGGGGGCCCAGGGCGGATTCAAGACATTCGCGCGGATCGCCAAAAGTTTATGTTTATAGCGTTAGTTCTTCTTCGATGGCCTGGATTCGCCGCAGAGGATTTACGATCCCTTACAACGAAGCGAACATGTGTTTTGTTCAGAGGTTTGCGAGCAGACACTTTACGAGTAACTAGTGGAGCGCGCTCGGTGAGGAAGGGGGGGCAGGAGCACGTGCCAGAGTAGTGAGTCTGGCGAAGATGCAGAGGCCTCCCAGATGGGGCCCGAGTAGAGGACCCCACGCCAAGAAGAAGGCCGCCATCGAGGAGGGGCCGGGGCACCACGGGAGGGGGAGGAGGCGATCTGGGCCTCCCCTGTGGGGCCCGAGCAGATGGTGTCTGAGGATCGCGCCACTTCGCCGATGCATCGGCGATACATCAGCGATGCAGCGGCGATACAACGGCGATACATCGGCGACGTCGGCGTAGAGAACTTCGGGATTCACATCGAGGCCCATCGGCGATGCATCGGCGATGCCGCGCCGCGATGCTCTGACCCCATCTGCTCGGGCCCCCCATCTGGGATGCTCAGAAGATGGGTCCCCGCTGGGACAGGCGCAGCAGCACTTGCAGCAGTTGGCGCATGGTGGATGCGGTGGTCTGCGCGCTGGGGGCAGCAGTGGCTGCGCATGGACGCGGTTGTGCAGAGTTTGTCGCATGCAGCAGTGGTTGCCCGAGCCATAGTAGGGGAACGAATCATGGCATAAACATAAAAACTCGGAGGTCCGCGCGGATTTCTTGGATCCGCGCTGGACCCCCCTCCCTGGCGCGAGGAGCGCGCCAGGGGCGGCGCCGGAGGGCGCCGCCAGGGGGGCCCAGCGCGAATCCGAGAAACCCGCGCGGACCTCCGAGTAGTTATGTTTATGTCGTTGTTCGTTCCCCTGTCCCCCCCGGGAGCGTAGGAGCGAACGCGAGGCGCTGGGCTCCAGGCGAAGCCCGCGCTCGGGGGCCCCTTCTCGCTTCCCCCCGCTGGAGCGCCACTGAGCCCTCTAAGGAAGGCGACCCCTGCCCTCTCAGAAGGCCCCTGGCCTCCCAGGACGCCCCCCCCCCTCCCCTCGCTCCACCCATGGGCAAATTTCCCACCACCACCACCTTAGGGAAGAAGGAGAGGTTCTCCTCCTCCTCCTCCTCCTCCTCCTCCTCCTCCTCCTCCTCCTCCTCCTCCTCCTTCCCTCCCCACGCCAACTCCTCCTCCTCATCCACCTCCTCCTCCGCCTCCTCATCTTCGTCCTCTTCCTCCTCCTCCTCCTCCTCCTTCTCCACCTCCTCCTCGTCCTCCTCCTCGTCCTCCTCCCTCTCCAACCCACGGTAGCGGTGGTGGAATATCAGTCCATCACCCTGAGTGTGCGCCTCCAGAAAATCGGCATACCGAAGCCAGGCGTCGCACCCTGACGTCGAGGCGGCCGGCTGTTCTGCCTCTTCGGAGTCTGGCATGATGTTGCTCCCATCGTACTCAAGGACCACACCCCAGAAATAATTTCGAGCACCCAAAGAAATATCGAAACGGTGTCGAACGAGTATCGCCTCCCATTGAGCAAAGACCGACCGTCCCGGCATTCCGATAGTCATACCACGAAATGTTCTTAGAACCCAAACATGATCTAAGGACAAAACAATGTTCCTATAACATAAACCCGATGTGATAAAACAGGACAGTCCCAGCCAGAAATGTTCTAAGAACATTTCGTGGAAACCCCAAAAGCTCTTAGAACATTGTTTGGTAGGGCTATAGGCGAGCCAGGACGCTTCGCCACTGCTTGATCCCAGGGCGCGACACGTCAAAATCCTCTAGTTTCGGTACTTTCCTGGTGCTCGAAATTCTGTATGGTGGTCCAGGCTAAAGTAGGTTGGAACATCTGGTTGGAATCATCAATGATAACTCGGGTCAGGGCGAACTCGGGTTCGTTTCTCGGGAATCCGAGCCCGAGCTACCCCGGGCCCGAGGCACCCCGGAACACTCGGGCGCGGAGGGCCCCGAATCATCAGGGGTCACTCGGGTCAGGGCTGACTCGGGCTCGTTTCTCGGGAGTCCGAGCCCGAGCTACCCCGGGCCCGAGTCACCCCAGAGAACTCGGGCGCAATTTACCAGCCTGGAACATACCCCTATCCCTATGCTGGGCATCTCCCCATCACGATGCCGATCTTAGGGGTTCCCTTGTTTTTTGAGGGCGCATCCCTGAGATCGTCATCGCCTTTTGGCGTGTCAGTCTTAGGGATAGGGATACGCTCGGGGCTGGTAAGCAATGCGCTGGCCCGGGGCCGTTAATCCAGAAGCCGCATTAAAGTGATCATTTGTTTTTTGGCCCCCCCTCTGTCACAGAGGGGGTCAAATATGCCCCCCCTCTGTCACAGAGGGGTTCCCAGATGCCCCCCCTCTGTCACGGAGGACCTCGTTCTGGGTGCTCTTCTGCCACGGGAGCTCCCGATACGATTGGAGACGATAAAATGTGATAGCGGGATGGGGGATTGGAGGGGGAGGGAGAAGAAAACGATGAAGGAGAGGAGGCAACGACAGCACCGATGAAAGCACCGATTACCAAACCGAAAACTGCACGCGATCAGACGCCGGCCCCGTTGTTGGAGGCCGTCGGCGCCCCCTCGTGGCCGGCGGCCTGTGCGAGCCACAGGGGCGTCGAAAGGGCGGAGGGGCAGAGCCACGGGCCAGAGGACTGCAGAGCACCGGCCGGCAGCGAGGCTCTGGGATGTCCTCCACCTCCTCTTCGCTCTGCTTCTGGCCTAACTCTTCCTCCTCCTCCTCCTCCTCCTCCTCCTCCTCAACCTCGCCGTCCTCCCCATGCCCCTGTTTCCCCCCTTCTTCCCAGGCTCCTCTCTTCTTGGCGCAAGCGCACGTTCGGATGCTGCCGACCCCCTCCAAGTACTCTCCATCATCATCCTGCTCCGTCCTACTCCTCCTCTTCCCCCGAGTTGCGACGTCGTGAATGACCCCGTCGTGAAAGATCACCGACTTAACCTCTCAATCCCATGATTCCCTCTCACCTCCCGACCCCGATCGACTCCCGAAGGGCCCCTCTGCCTGACAAGGGGAGAAGACGCCGGTGCCCGCGGCACGAAGACGACGAACAGGTCTGACGAAAGGGGGGGGGATACCAAGCGTATGGTGGTTCATCGAGCGCAGGCCGAACCGCACGACTCAACTTCTGGGGTCTTTGTGGGAACCACTGATCATCTGGATTAGGCTGGATTAAACCGTGGATTCGGCCTGAGTCAACGGGCAAGCCGTACTAAGCGATACCCAATTGCGCCAATTTTCTGGAAGAGGAGCGAATGCCGTAAACATAAGCTGTTGGCGCTCCGCTCGGATTTCTGGGATTGAAGCTGGACCCCCCTAATTAGCTGGCGCGAGGAGCGCGCCAGGGGCGGTGCTGGAGGCGCCGCGGGGGGGGGGGGGGGGGCCAGCGCAGATCCGAGAACTCCGCGCCGAGCGCCAAACATTTATGCTCATGGCGTCGTTGTTGTCCGCCTTCGCGCACCAGCCCATGCCGGCAAGCGCCGGTCTTCGACCGCGGAGCTGCCACGGCCGACCCGTTTCCGTGACGAGCCCCTTCCGGGGACGGCCCTCCCGCCCTCGGCGCCCCCTCCGCCCGCTCCGCCCGTGCCTCGGAGCGGGGCGGAGGGGCCGTCACCGGGAAGGCCCGGTCTGGGAGGGGGCCAGTGAAGCTCAGGTCGGGCATGTCCTCCCAAAGGCGGACTTCGGGAGTTGTTTGTTTTTTTTGCTTGGAGACAGAGATCAAACAAAAAGGCTTGCGCCTCCTGGCGCCGGATGTGGCCGTGCATCCAAGAGGGTATCGGAGGCGCGCAGGCATGGATTAGCGATGCATGGACTTGGCGCGCGGTCGCCAAATCCATGGATCGGGATAGGTGCCCTCCCCAAAATGCGGCCAGTGCCGCCCCGCTCGGCGGCGGAAATCCGCGATTCCCCACGGAAACGGGGCCCGACGCTGATCCACGCCCCCTTGGTCCATTTTTGCGATCGCCTGATGCCCGGAGGCGGTGCCGAAGCCTTCCTCCAGTCCCTCCCCCCTTCGTCCGGCCAGGCACGAGAGGGCGGGCGCCGCCAGGTAGTGCTGCTGCGGCTGGCCCTGGCGGAGGGGGGGGAGGGGCGAGAGGAGCGTAGGAAGAGGGAGAAAAGGGAGGGGCGGAGAAGATCCGAAATAGGGGGAGGAGGGGCGAGAGGAGCGTAGGAGGAGGGAGAAAAGGGAGGGGCGGAGAAGATCCGAAATAGGAACATGCTGTCCCACGCAGCGGCCCATCAGAGCAGGAAGAACGAGCTCGAGACCGCTGCTCGGCCTGACCTCATGAATGGCTTTGACCATAAGCCAACCTCCAGACGATTCAGGTATTCTCGTCTGTGTGGCTCGACCGTCTAAACAAAAATCGATGTTGATAGCTCTCGCAAAGAAGCATGACCGTAGAACCCCAACGCTTGACAGAACCAAGCGTTGCGGGCTCGTTGGGGCCGCCTCTTGTGAGACGCAGGTGTCCATCCCCCACGATATGGAATCGACCACCCCACAGGTTGCGCCATATGCTTCGCATGAGCATGGGCACGGGTGAAAGTTAGAAAATCCTGCCACCCACGACGTGTTCTCCCCAACTATTGTGTGGTATTGGGTCCTCGTTTTGAGAGACACGCCCAACATTATCCCGCCTCCTTCCTCCCGGCTCCTCCCTCCTCTCTCCTTCTCCATCATCATCATCATCAGCAGCAGCATCATCATCGTCATCATCATCACCAGCAGCAGCATCACATTCTTAACCAAAATCATCATCAACAGCGTCGCAATCGTCATCAACATCAGCCTCATCAGCATCGTAATCAGAACCGTCAGCATACTTTTCATCATCAGCATCATCAACATCATCAGCATCATCGCCACCACCATCATCACCATCAGCATCAATACCATCCTCATCAGCATCCATATCGTCGTCGTCATCGTCGTCAGTATTATCCTCATCACCATCATCACCGCCATCATCATCATCAACTGCAGCAGCACCATCATCATCTGCAGCATCATCTAAATCATCTCCATCACCACTATTATCGTTATCATCAGCATCAACACCAACCTCATCAGCATCCATATCGTCGTCGTCATCATAGTCATTATCGTGATCCTCACCATTACCACCACCATCATCATCACCATCAGCATCATCATCAGCATAATCAACATCGTCATCAACATCATCATCATTATCACCACCATCATCACCATCAGCATGAATACCACCCTCATCAGCATCCATACCGTCGTCGTCATCATCATCCTCATCACCACCATCACCACCATCAGCATCAGCAGCACCATCATGACCTGTAGCATCATCTAATACATCGCCATCACCGTCATTACCATCATCATCAGCATCAACACCATCCGCATCAGCATCCATATCGTCGTCGTCATCATCGTCAGCATCGTCATCCTCACCATCCCCATCACCATCACCATCACAATCAACCTCATCATAAGCATACGCATCACCATGATCAGCATCATCGTCATCATTAGCAGCATCACCATCTCCATCATCAGCATCACAACCACCATCAGCAGCACCATCAACATCATCACCATCAGCATCAGCAGCAGCATCATCACTATCATCAGCAGCATGATCGGTATCAGCATCAACAACGGCATCGGCATCATCATCGCCATCACCATTCTCACATCCATCTTCATCATCATCATCATCACCATCATCATCACCCTCCTCATCAGCATCACCGTCAGCATCGTCAACAGCGGCATCGCCATCCTCAGCATCAGCATAATCAACATGAACATCAACAATAGCAATATCGACACCGTCATAATCATCCTATCCTTTCCTCAGCACTATCATCATCAACAGCATCAGCATCACTGTCGCCATCATCATCATCAGCAGCATCATCAGCATCATCATCATTGTCGTCAGCATCATCATCATCATCATCATCGTCATCGCCGTCATCACCCATCACACTCTGCGTGCCCCTATAGAGAGCCCCACCAAAGGCACCACGTGGCAGGATTCGCAAGGCGGCCCCGCCCTATTTGGGCACACCACTCACACGTTTCATGGCCCCATGAGGAGCTCCACTCAAGGCCCAAGTGGCAAGGTTCGCTTGGCGGCCCCGCTCCATCTCGGCACTTCCCTCACACGCCCCGTGGTCCCATAGGGAGCTCAGCCACCAGCCCAAGAGGCAAGGTTCGCATGGCGGCCCGCCCAATCTCGGCACACCTCTCACGCGCTTCGTGGCAACATAGGGAGCTCCACCACAGGCCCCAGTGGCAGGGTTCGCATGGCGACCCGCCCCATCTCGGCACACCCCTCACACGTGTCGTGGCTCCATAGGGACCTCTACCGAATGCCCCAGTGGCCCCCCCCCCATTTCGGCACACCCCTCACACGTCACGATTGCCCCATAGGGAGCTCCACCGAGAAGGATGAAGGAAGGAAGGAAGGAAGGATACGCGAGGCGCTGTCTCTTCAAAACGAAAACCCAGCACCACAGGATGCTTGGGAACAGCATCAGGTTGTACAACAGAACGTTCCGAACTTTCAGATGCGGTGTTTTCTTGCGCGGGCATGGGTCGCGACAGAGAGTACTAGGATGGCACCTAAATCCAACCACACCAGTGCGGCCAACTCCGCTAAGAAGACGAACGTAACATGGTAACGCCGTCATGTCGCACATCGCTGCCATATCCTGAAGAGATGTGACAAGGGATGTATTGGTAATGATGGGGTAGCGTACTACTGTCCTCCCAGAAAGGACGACTACATCGAGGCGTCAACGTACAATGCATGCGCCTTGAGCCGCAAGGTAACGGAGCAATGCGACAGTATTGCGCCCCCTCGTGGACACCTCCCCTGAAAGTGAGGGGGAGGGTGGAGGAGGGGGAGAAGGAGGAGGAGGAGAAGGAGGAGGAGGAGAGAAAGAGAAGGAGTAGAAAGAGGAGGCGAAGAGGAGGAGGAGAAAGAGGAGGAGGGATAGGAGGAAACCGAGGAGGAGGAGGAGAAGGAGAAGGGGGAGGAGAAGGACGAGGAGGAGGGACAGGAGGAATGAGAGGAGACGGAGAATGAGAGGAGGAGGCGAGGAGGGAGAGCGAGGGAATGCTCCTCCTCCTCCTCCTCCTTTTCCTCCTTTTCCTTTTCCTTTTCCTTTTCCTTTTCCTCCTCCTCCTGTCATCTCCTCTCCCTCCTCATCATCCTGTTCCTTTTTCTTCTTTCCTTCATCTGTTCCTTCTCCTCCTCCTCCTCCTCCTCCTCCTCCGCCTCGTGCTCATCATCCTCATTCCTCACAGCCCCTGGTTCTCCTCCTCCTCCTCCTCCTCCTCCTCCTCCTCCCCCTCCTCCTCCTTCTGATCCTCCCTCATCTCCTCCGACGTAACGCTTGCTTCCTGACGTCGGTCTCTGCGGATCTTGACCCCTTCCCCGGGGTCAGCGTCTCATCCTGAGTCGTTTTGTGGCGGTCCCAAAGCCACGATAATGCATGACGCATGCAGACGCCAAAAAACCTCCCTCCCTCCGGATACTCTCCTCTCCTCATCCTCCTCCTGGCTCCCAGCTCCGCTGGCGACTCGCCCGTGGGGCCCCGAGGCTTGGAGGTCCGAGAGGTGCCCCGGAGGTCGAGGAGGGAGGGGATGGGAGAAGGGGGCGTGCGGAGGGAGGGGGGACGGGAGACAGGAGCAGAGGAGAGTGGGGAAGGGCGAGAGGAAGACGAAGAGGGGAATACACGGCAGCAGGGAGGAGCTGCCTGCCCGGAGGAGCGCAGTCGACGGATCTGTCCTTCTCACGGGGAAGGCGAGACGGAGGAGGGGAGGCGCTCCTCCGCCTCGCCTTCCCTTCCTCACCTCGCCTCCTTTCCCTTGTAATCCCTCCTCGCTCCTCGCTCCTCCCTCCTCGCTCCTCGCTCCCTCCCGTCCCTTCCTCACCTCGCCTCCCTTCCCTCCCTGACTTCCCCTTCCCTTTCTCCTCGCTCCCTTCCCCTGACTGGAATCCCTCCTCGCCTCCCTTCCCCACGGGGAAAGGAGGCGAGGAGGGATTACAGTCGGAGCCGACTGGAGAGGACGCGCGAGAGGACACGAGACCCTTCAGAGGGCAGCTTTGCCGCAAGCGTGAAGAAAGGCATGGGCCGCGAAACATGGGACACACGGGTAGCCTCTGTTTGGCGGGGTCGACCTACGGATCAGCCTCGCTTGTCGGAGGCGGCCCCTGGGAGGTCTTCGCGGGCACCATGGGGGGCTGCTGAACCAGCCTCGGGGGCCTCTGAGGCCCAAGGAAGCCCGCAGAATGCAGAGGCTGAGTCCAATCCAGCGGCATGCCAAGAGAGGGGAGGGCCTCCATCCTCCATCCTCCAACCTCCATCCTCCATCCTCCTCTTCCTCCTCCTCCTCGTCCTCCTCCTCCTGCTGCTGCTCCTCCTCAGCCTCCTTCTCCCTCCAACGGCAAAAAACGGCGACCGGAAACGGCAAAAAAACAGCTCCAGGATTGGAACCGGAGCCGGAACCGGTCAAAAAACGGCGACGGAACCGGTAAACAAACGGCGTCGGAACCGGAAACAAAAACGGCAAAACGGAACCGGAAAAAAAACGGCCCTGTCGTTTCCAGGACCCACTAAGGTAGGGCATGAGAGGGTATACTTCCCAGGGCATGAGAGGGTATACTTCCTCGTCCTCCTCCTCCTACTCCTCCTCCTCAGCCTACTTCTCCCTCCTCCCTCCTCCTCTTCTTGTTCGCCAGGCAAGAGACGTCAGCACGCACCTCAGGTAGGGCACGAGAGGGTATCCTTCCCAGGGCTGATCCGACCTTCGCTTTTGCGGGGCGCCGAGTCGCGGCATCCTCCTTTTTTGGCGCTTCCCTGGCCTCGGGCGCCCCTTGGCTTAGCCCCAGCCCGAGCCCGCCGAACCAGCCTCAGGTCGGGCGTGTCCTCCGAGAGGCGGAACTTGGACGAAGAATCAAAAAATGATCAAACCATACTTCGAACAGAATCAAAAAGTAATCAACAAATCGTCCCCAGGCTATGTCCTGACTGTTTTTTGGCTACTCCTCCTGTAGGGGGACAGGCCCGACTGAAACCCAGCCTCAGCCCTCGCCATGATACCGGAGAAAAGCCCCAATCAGATTAATCTTCCAATAGCTCGATTGAATGAGATCCGTACTGAAATCGATCGTGATGTGGACAGTGCTGTAGGACTATAGGGCTTTAGGGCTATGGGGCTATATGGGCTATAGGGCTATCGGGCTATGAAAAAAACAAAAAAATCAAAAAGTAATCAAACATTAATCAAAAAGTAATCAAAAATTAATCAAACAGTAATTTGTACTTCGAACACAATCAAAAAGTAATCAAAAAATCGTCCCCAGACTATTTTCTGACTGTTTTTTTCACTATTCCTCCTGTAGAGGGACAGGCCCGACTGAAACCCAGCCTCAGCCCTCGCCCTGGCACAGAGGCAGAGTGAAGAGTGCCCGGGGGAAGATGCGCGGCACAACCTGGCACGAGTCGCTGTCCCAGCGGGCCGAAGGCGTGCTGGAATCTCCGGCAAGATGTGGCGAGATGTGGCGAGAGGCACTCGTCGCTCGGAAGAAGCTGGTAGAAATATGAAGTAGGAAGGCGTTGAAGGTAGATTGGGTTTCTGCCCGCCCTCTGAAGGGGAGGGGAGAGGGAAAAGCAGTCGATGATTGAAGTAGTCTGGAAATCCAATAGTACATACTTCAAACGACCGACGAAGGAACGTGGGGTGAAGACACGGTCACATTTCGTGCACCCTTGGGGCACACGGTGGCAGTCTACAGGGGCCCTTCAGTCGGGGGCGTGCAAACATGGATTGGCGATCCATGGACTTGGCGCGCGGTCGCCAAATCCATGGATCGGGGGAGGTGCCCTCCCCAAAATGTGGCTAATGCCGCCTCGCTCGGCGGCGGAAATCCGCGAGCTCCTACGGAAACGAGACCTGTCGCTACTCCACGTTCCCTTGATCCATGTTTGCGATCGCCTGATTCAGGGCCCCTGCATGGCCACTTTCCCGAAATCCTCGGTCCCCCCCACGTTGCCGTCCGCCCGAACGAACCTACCATACCCGGCGGATGCCCAGTCCCTGGGGGGCCCGCTCCTCCTCGGCCCCAGGATGCCCCGAGCGCGACGTCGAGAGGCTACCAAACGACCCCCCCACATTGCCGCCAGGCCTACAGAGGCCAATCCAGAAGAAACCTTCCACAAGAAGCCCAACCCGGAGACCCCAAGACGTCCATTGATGTTCGGTGTGTGCGTGTGCGTGTGCGTGTGCGTGTGCGTGTGCGTCAGCGTGTGCGTGTACGTGTGCGTGTGCGTGTGCGTGTGCGTGTGCGTGTACGTGTACGTGTACGTGCACGTGTACATATACGTGTACGTGTACGTGTACGTGGGTGTGAACGTCACGCTTTCCATTGCAAAGCCATCGAAACCCAAGAAACCCAGGGCACCCTGGAGGCAAGCAGAGTGTTTGTTGTTATGGCCCCCCACTGTATGAGGCACGGCTGTTCCTTGTGTAAGCGGCACGGCGCCTGTGTCCATAACTCTGAAACTCCTGAAAAAAAAAAAACGTCCACATCGTAGCAAACATCTACAAGATCATGCTCGTCATGTTCGTCACCCTCCTCCTGCTCTTCCTCCTCCTCCTCCTCCTCCTCCTCCTGAACCGCACGAACATTAAACACACTCGTTCGGTGAACGGCCAGCTAAACGCCCCCCTCCCATCCCGTGCCCCCCTGGAGCCAACCTTTCTGCCACAGCAAATCTTGGATTAGGAAAGATGCCCCATCGGGGCCTCCGTCGCCCCCGGATACACGAAGAGTGCCCAAGGAAGACCCTCATGGAGGGGTCCGAAGAACATGGAAGCCCGTCGGAAACCAAAGCGGAGCGGACCCTGTCCCACATTTGTCACTGTAGTCCTCCCTCTCCGCCTGCCTATTGTTATCCGCGTCCCCCTTCCCCCCCCATCGGCGATGAGGTGGGCGGTCGGGAGTCGATGCGCCCCCCCCCCCCCCAAGGGCTAGCACCTTCACCCTTCACCCTTGCCGTTGCCCCCGACTCCTGCTGGGAAACACCCCCCCCCTGGCCCCCTGGTAGCACCAGATGGCTTCAACAGCCCCCCCCCCGAGTAGCCCCAGCTGGCCTCAACAGGCCCCCCGAGTAGCCCACAGGGCGGTGTCAACACCTCAACCCTGGGGCGCGGGGCGTCCCAGGGGCGCCGCCGGAAGCGGCGCGAGGGTGTTGAGACCGCCCCAGGCTACAGGCAACTCGGGGGACCTGTCAAGGCCAGCTGGGAGTACTCAGGGGGTGGCCCGTTGAGGCTAGCTGGCGCTGCGGGGGGGGGCACTGTTTCTGCGCAGCCCGAAACCTTCCCAACTCCTGCCTTCTCCCCCCTTCAGGCGAGCTCCGCACGCAGAGGGCGAACTCATAGAATGCCCCGTGGCCTGACAGAGAATGCGGTCGTGCCATACATTGCGGGCGCGGTCGCAAGAAACCCTCGCAAGAAATCCAACCCTGAGAACCCTCGCGCAAAGTGCATCTGAGGGGAAACCCGGAGCACCCCGAACGCAGCAGTTCCTCCCATCGCCGCCGGGAGCCACCGCGTAGCTCGCGGAACGAACAAACCCCGGGCACCCTGACGCAGCGCCTCTGGCTTCTTGGTGCGCGTCCCCGCTGCGGATGAGAAAGAGGAGGGGGATTTTTTGGATTGCGCTCTGATTCGCCGAGGAGACGGTCAGCATGGCGCGGCACTCACTAGCTGCTGGCAGAAACACGCGGTATCTAGCAGCACGGCCGCCAAGGTTTGGTGAAACTCCCCGCCCCCGTCACCGAGCCCGCGCCACCCCTATATGGAAGGCGCACGAGGCGCATCTCAACGCAACAGGAGCAGGGAAAAGGCAGGAGGAGGAGGAGGGGGGAGGAGGGAGGGGGCGGAAGAGGAGGGGGCGGGAGGAGGAGGAGGAGGAGGAGGAGGAGGAGGAGGAGGAGAGGAGGAGGAGGAGGAGGAGGAGGAGGAGGAGGGGGGAGGAGGGAGGGGGCGGAGGAGTAGGGCACTGCCCTCCCCCCCCCCTCCTGCCTCCCCGGACGGCGGCGCGCATCGCGGGGCGGCCGCGCCCCCGCGGGGGGGCAGTGGGGGGAGGCGGAGCCTGGCGGCCGAAGGCGGGGCAGTCCACCCACTGGAAGACCATGTCCTGCGTCGCCCCTGGCGCCTGGGGGGGCGTCGTCGTCGTCGTCGTCGTCGTCGTCGTCGTCGTCGTCGTCGTCGTCGTCGTCGTCGTCGTCGTCGTCGTCGTCGTCGTCGTCGTCGTCGTCGTCATCGCCGTCTTCGTCGTCCTCGCCCTCGTCGTCGTCGCCGGGGGGGGGGGGGGGGCGAGGATCGAGGCCAGAGCATCGAGGCTCAAGGAGCGAGGATCGAGGGGCGGAGCTCGAGGCACGAGGCTCAAGGATCGAGGCTCGAGGCGCGGGGATCGAGGCCTGAGGATCGAAGCTGGAGGAGCGAGGCCCGAGGCTCGAGAATCGAGGCTCGAGGGCCGGGGTCGAGGACGGAGGTTCGAGGACCGAGGTTTGAGGAGCGAGGTTCAAGGAACGAGGTTCGAGCATCGGGAATCGAGGATCCACGAACGGGGCTCGAGGATCTGGTCTCGAGATTCGAGGTTCGAGGCTCGAGTCTCGCGGATTCAAGTTGTGACGCGGGCTGCTGATCTGTTTCGAGCCTGTGGGGGGGGGGGGGGGCATCTGCGGGACAGGACCTCGGGAGGCGCAAGAAACTTTGTCGGACCGACTCGACTGAGACACTTCTCCTCCTCCACCTCCACCTCCTCCACCTCCTCATCCTCCTCGTCGTCTTCGTCTTCTTCTTATTCGTATCATTATTATGTCTCTTATGTCTCTTATTATTCGTAATACGATTCGTCGTATTACCCTTTTTATTCCCAACCCTCCTTTGTTGGGTATTCGTTTTGACTAGAGCAGTGTGGTCTCCACTCCTTCCTTCCTTCCTCCTCCCTCCCTCCCTGCCTCTTCCTGTATTGCCTGCGGGGGGCTGCGATCTGTCGCCATTTTCGAGGCCCGCTGGGGGGCCCAGCACAGTGAGGGCCACGGGCAGATTCAAATTAGACCTCGCCATCCCTGGGGGGGCTGCGATCTGTGAAACTGTCGCCATTTTCGAGGCCTGCTGGGGGGCCTCAGCACAGTGAGGGCGACGCGCAGATTCAAATTAGACCTCGCCATCCCTGGGGGGCTGCGATCTGTGAAACTGTCGCCATTTTCGAGGCCTGCTGGGGGGCCCAGCATAGTGAGGGCGACGCGCAGATTCAATTAGACCTCGCCTGTCCCTGGGGGGCCTGCGATCTGCGAAACTGTCGCCATTTTCGAGGCCTGCTGGGGGGCCCAGCACAGTGAGGGCGACGCGCAGATTCAAAGATTCAAATTAGACCTCGCCATCCCTGGGGGGCTGCGATCTGTGAAATTGTCGCCATTTTCGAGGCCTGCTGGGGGGCCCAGCACAGTGAGAGCGACGCGCCGATTCAAACTAAACCTCGCCATCCCTGGGGGGCTGCGATCTGTGAAACTGCCACCATTTTCGAGGCCTGCTGGGGGGCCCAGCGCAGTGAGGGCCACGGGCAGATTCAAATGAGACCTCGCCATCCTTGGGGGGGGGCTGTGATCTGTGAAACTGTCGCCACTTTCGAAGCCTGCTGGGGGGCCCAGCACAGTGACGCCACGGGCAGATTCAAATGAGACCTGGCCATCCCTGGGGGGGTGCGATCTGTGAAACTGTCGCCATTTTCGAGGCCTGCTGGGGGGCCCAGCACAGTGAGGGCCACGGCAGATTCAAATGAGACCTCGCCATCCCTGGGGGGGCTGCGATCTGTGAAACTGTCGCCACTTTCGAGGCCTGCTGGGGGGCCCAGCACAGTGACGCCACGGGCAGATTCAAATTAGACCTCGCCATCCCTGGGGGGCTGCGATCTGTGAAACTGTCGCCACTTTCGAGGCCTGCTGGGGGGCCCAGCATAGTGACGCCACGCGCAGATTCAAATTAGACCTCGCCATCCCTGGGGGGCTGCGATCTGTGAAACTGTCGCCACTTTCGAGGCCTGCTGGGGGGCCCAGCACAGTGACGCCACGCGCAGATTCAAAGATTCAAATTAGACCTCGCCATCCCTGGGGGGCTGTGATCTGTGAAACTGTCGCCATTTTCGAGGCCTGCTGGGGGGTCCAGCACAGTGCCACGCGCGGAGTCAAATTAGACCTCGCCATCTCTGGGGGGGCTGCGATCTGTGAAACTGTCGCCACTTTCGAGGCCTGCTGGGGGGCCCTGCGCAGTTACGCCACGGGCATATTCAAACGAGACCTCGCCATCCCTTGGGGGCTGCGATCTGTGAAACTGTCGCCACTTTCGAGGCCTGCTGGGGGGGCCCAGCGCAGTGACGCCACGGGCAGATTCAAATGAGACCTCGCCATCCCCTGGAGGCTGCGATCTGTGAAACTGTCGCCACTTTCGAGGCCTGCTGGGGGGCCCAACACAGTGACGCCACGCGCGGACCGAAATTAGACCTCGTCATCCCTGTGGGGCTGCGATCTGTGAAACTGTCGCCACTTTCGAGGCCTGCTGTGATCACCGTTTTCGAAGTGGCCAGGAGTGCTCAGGAATTGTAAGTCATCAGCTTTACCAAGCCCTTTTCCTGTAGCCAGTGTCCTGCGAGTCTCCCGAATTCCGTCTGCAGACATATGTAACCCTCGCTCCGGCATCGCCCCCTTATAAAGTATCCTAAACTATTTGCGCCCCGGTTTTGCGCAGGGGTTGGGTACGTCGCCAGGGTAATTCCCAACCCTCCTGCGTTGGGTTCTCGTTTTGAATAGAGCACTGCTCGCGCGTCTCCTTCCTTCCCGCCCCCTCCCGTCCCTCTCTTCCCCCCTGCCTGGGGGGCTGCGATTTGCGAAACTGTCGCCACTTTCGAAGCCTGTTGGGGGGCCCAGCACAGTGGGTACTCACCGCAGATTCACACTAGACCTGGCCATCCCTGGGGGGGTGCGATCTGCGAAGCTGTCGTCACTTTCGAAGCCTGCTGGGGGGCCCAGCGCAGTGGGCACTCACCGCAGATTCAAATTAGACCTCGCCATCCCTGGGGGGCTGCTATCTGTGAAACTGCCGCCATTTTCGAGGGCTACTGCGGGGCCCAACGCAGTGGGTACCCACCGCAGATTCAAATTAGACCTCGCCATCCCTGGGGGGCTGCGATCTGCGAAACTGTCGCCACTTTCGAGGCCTGCTGGGGGACCCAGCGCAGAAGGCACTCACCGCAGATTCAAATTAGACCTCGCCGTCCCTGGGGGCCTGCGATATGCGAAACCGTCGCCACTTTCGAGGCCTGCTGGGGGACCCAGCACAGTGGGTACCCACAGCAAATCCAAATTAGACCTCGCCATGCCTGGGGGGCTGCGATCTGCGAAACTGTCGCCACTTTCGAGGCCTGTTGGGGGGCCCAGCACAGTGGGTACTCACTGCAGATTCACAATTAGACCTCGCCATCCCTGGGGGGCTGCGATCTGCGAAACTGTCGCCACTTTCGAGGCTTGCTGGGGGGCCCAGCGCAGTGGGTACTCACTGCAGATTTAAATTAGACCTCGCCATCCCTGGGGGGCTGCGATCTGTGGAACTGTCGCCACTTTCGAGGCCTGCTGGGGGGCCCAGCACAATGGGTACTCACCGCAGATTCAAACTAGACCTCGCCATCCCTGGGGGGCTGCGATCTGCGAAACTGTCGCCAGTTTCGAAGCCTGCTGAGGGGGGCCAGCACAGTGGGCACTCACCGCAAATTCAAATTAGACCTCGCCATCCCTGGGGGGCTGCGATCTGCGAAACTGTCGCCACGTTCGAGGCCTGCTGGGGGGCCCAGCACAGTGGGTACTCACCGCAGACTCAAATTAGACCTCGCCATCCCTGGGGGGCTGCGATCTGCGAATCTGCCGCCACTTCCGATGGCTGCTGGGGGGCCCAGCACAGTGAGGGCCACGGGCAGATTCAAATGAGACCTCGCCATCCCTGGGGGGTTGCGATCTGTGAAACTGCCGCCACTTTCGAGGGCTGCTGAGGGGCCCAGCACAGTGGGTACCCACCGCAGACTCAGATTAGACCTCGCCATCCCTGGAAGGCTGCGATCTGCGAAACTGTCGCCACTTTCGAGGCCAGCTGGGGGGCCCAGCACAGTGGGCACCCACCGCTGATTCAAATTAGACCTCGCCATCCCTGGGGGGCTGCGATCTGTGGAACTGTCGCCACTTTCGAGGGCTGCTGAGGGGCCCAACGCAGGGGGCACTCGCCGCAGACTCAAATTAGACCTCGCCATCCCTGGGGGGCTGCGATCTGCGAAACTGTCGCAACTTTCGAGGCCTGCTGGGGGGCCCAGCACAGTGGGTACTCACCGCAGATTCAAATTAGACCTCGCCATCCCTGGGTGGCTGCGATCTGCGAAACTGTCGCCACTTTCGAGGGCTGCTGAGGGGCCCAGCACAGTTGGCATTCACCGCGGAGTCAGATTCGACCTCGCCATGCGTGGGGGGCTGCGATTTGTGAAACTGCCGCCACTTTCGAGGGCTGCTGATGGGTTCAGCACAGTGGGTACTCACCGCAGACCCAGACTAGACCTCGCCACCCCTGGGGGGCTGCGATCTGTGGAACTGTCGCCACTTTCGAGGGCTGCTGAGGGGCCCAACGCAGGGGGTACTCGCCGCAGACTCAAATTAGACCTCGCCATCCCTGGGGGGGCTGCGATCTGCGAAACTGTCGTTACGTTCGAGGGCTGCTGCGGGGCCCAGCACACTGGGTGCTCGCCGCACTCTCAAATTAGACCTCGCCATCCCTGGGGGGGGCTGCGATCTGTGAAACTGTCGTTACTTTCGAGGGCTGCTGAGGGGCCCAGCACAGTGGGCATTTACAGCAGACTCAGATTAGACCTCGCAATCCCTGGGGGGCTGCGATCTGGGGAGCTGTCGCCACTTTCGAGGGCTGCTGGGGGGCCCAGCACAGTGGGCTTCCCGCACGTCGTTCTCCTGCTCTTCGTTCCCGACTCCCCATGCCCTCTTCGAGCCTGTAGTTGTCGCCCCTCTTTCTTGTATGGTTCTCCTGCGCATCATGCCATAGGCGCGTGTCCCAAGTAGCTTACATATCAAACAACGGATCCTGCAATTTGATTGTCCATGCAAGTTTCGGCCAACTCCTCGTTTCCCATGATACAATTGGGTTGGGTACGTCACAGGCTAACTATGATAACTCGTCTGAGTATTCGTAGTATTCTTCTTATTCGTAGTATTAGTCTTCTTAGTAGTACTAGTATGAGTATTCGTAGTACGAGTATTCGTATTTGCATCCTTGCTAGTACTATTGGTATTCTTGTAGGGAGTACTATTCTTATTAGTTTTCAGTAGTGCGTGTATTAGTATGCTCATTCGAATCATAAGTATTGGTATTACTACCTGTAGTAATATTAGTATGATTGCTGGTGTGCGTCTTCTTATTCTTATACGTATTACTAGTATTCCTCATCCTCCTCCTCGTCCTCCTTCTCCTTCTCCTCCGCCTCCTTCTCTTCCTCCTGCTCCTCCTCCTCCCCCTTTCCCTCCTCCTCCCCCTCCCCCTCCCCCTCCTCCCCCTCCTCCCCCTCCTCCCCCTCCTCCTCCTCCTCCTCCTCCTCCTCTTCCTCCCCATCTTCCTCCTCGTCCTCGTCTTCCTCCTCCGCCTCCTCCTCCGCCTCGTTCTCCTCCTCCTTCTCACCGTCTGTCTCCTCTACCTGGTCCCAGGTCCTCATCCCCCTTCTCCTCATCTTCCTCCCTCCTCCACCTCCTCCTCCTCCTCATGCTTCTCCTCCTAGTTCCCCCTGGATCTCCGACAGGCACTCCATCGAGAAGAAGCGGCGGCAGCACACCATCATGCCACGAGGACGCGTGGAGTCATCATTTCTGCTGATACCGATCAGGCCACTCCTGGTGCTCATCTGTTGCGTAAACACACCTTGGCAATAGTATGTTGCCCCTCGCTAGTTGGCGGCGAGCGAGGGGGAAGTGAGGAGGCCTTCTCAGAAGGCGGCGGGACTTCTCAGAAGCCCTCGGGCCTTCTGAGAAGTGTTCATTGCCTTCGGGAAAGGCTTAGAACACGTCTCAGAAGGCCTGGGGGCTTCCGAGCCTTCTGAGGAGGCCTTCTCTCTCTTCCCCCCCAAGCTCGACGCCGAGTTAGTATACCTCCAAGCCCCAGCCAACCCCCAACTCCTCATCCCATCCCCATCCCCCCGTCCACCCCATTCGTCCCTCCCAAGCCGCAACATCTCTCCCCTCTCTGCAGCCTTTCCTCCCCTCTCCTCGCTCTCTCCGTCATCCCTCCTCTCGCGTCCTCGTCCTCGTCCTTCACTCCCCGTCCCCCCAGGCCGCTGTCCCCCTGTCTCGGGTCACGCTCGTAAGTTATGCGTCTGCGCGCGCCCCTGAGGTCTAGATTCCAGGCCCGGCAGGGCCTGCTGTGCCCCCTTCAGCCCTTCATGTCATTGCATGTTGAATGACGTCCGACGACGGGTGCACTCTCCCGATTTCCAATATGCGATTACGCGTTAACGCCAAGCCGTCTTTCACAGGCGCTGAGCAAGCGCACTGAGATGGCAATGTTCTGATGCCACTTGATGCCGAGTCCGTCACCGCTCTTCAGGTACCTGCGGACAGCCCAGGAAAGGTGTCTTGGGGGGGACCTGTGGGTAGCCCACGGTGCTTAGGAGGTACCTGGCTCAGGAAAGGTACTTGGGAAATACCCGCGGGAACCGCAGGAACGGTACCTGGGGAGGTACAACTTGCGGGCCCGTAGTCGTGCCTCACCGCATCCTCCTCCGCTCTCCCTCCCACATGTCCCTCCTCCCTGCGCCCGCCTCCCCTTCTCCCTGCTTCCTCCTGCCCCTCCACGCCACTCCCGCACGGACCACTGACAAAGCTGCCAGATGTGCGAGCGGGCCGCCACGGAATAGTCCATCGGGGGTGCCACGGGCACCGCTCGGATCTCCCGGTGGGGAACACTCGTCGCAGCCGACGGGGGGCTACTGGCAGGGGTCCGCCCGGGCTGGCAGCCCCTCAGCTGCCACTTCGGGAGCGGCCTCGACTCGCGGGGCAGTCCCTTCAGGGGCTGGGGCGAGCCGCTGAGAAAGTCCCAAACCCCACGGACTGTACTCTCCGCGGGACGGGGAGGGCCGGCTTCCCACCTGGCAGCCCTCCGCCCCGGCACCCGCGGAAGGAGCGGTCGCCCGCGTGACGCCGGAACCCCGCGTCGAACGACGACTGCCACAGACGAGCTCGGCGATGGCCCTCCCCGTCGAGGGCGGTCCTTCGCGTTCAGCACCGCATCGCTCCGCGGCAATCGTCCGGCCAGCGAGCAGGAGTGAAGGGGCCCTGGGACACGCAAATGAATACACACAAATAACAGGATCCCCTATATTTTCTACTATTTTCTGGGTTTCTGTCTTCTTCCCCACTTCCCATATTTTCCCATATTTTCCTGGGAGTCGACGATGAATTGTGTCTGTGTGTTTTCCCCTCCTGAAGGAGGAGGGCAACCTCGGGAGCAGGAGGAGAGAACGGGGGCGGCGAGGGAGGGCGAGGGGAGGAGCGGGGAGGGCGGCGGGAGTTGGGGGGAGGGAGGGAGGACGAGGGAGGAGCAGGGCTCCCTTCAAGGGGCCCAAGGACACACAAATAAATTCACAAATAACAGGATCCCCCATATTTTCCTATATTTTCTAGGTTTTTGTCTTCCCCCCCACTTCCCATATTTTCCAATATTTTCCTGGGAGTCGACGATTAATTGTGTCTGTGTGTTTCTTTTCCTCCTGATCCCTACCCGCCCCCGCGACCTCCTCCTCCTCCTGAGAAGCACATTGACGTGGAATCGGCGACGCGTCGCCGATTGATCGGCGAGGGGCCTCCGATGGTGCATCCACACGTTCCTGGGCAGGCTGATGCTGTCGGGCCCCAACGGCGATTGGGGGTCGATGCAAACCCCCTACTTATGCCTGTTCCCCCCGAGTGTCTTGATAAGCGTCGGGGGGACGTCAACCCCGCTGACAGCCCCACATCGGCCCCCGTCGCGGGCAGCCACCGCGCGCCGAAGGCGCTCCGACCCCCGTGGCGGCGCGACAACGAGGCGAGGTTGAACCCCCGTCGGAGGGTACCCCCCCCCCCCACGCGTATTAAGAAACTCAGAATACGTATCGTTGCCCCTAACGTCGCTCCTCCCCGCGGGCTCGGCTCGCAGGGCCACCCGGCGAGGGCGGGCTGGCGCGCCGGCGGCGCGGTCGCGGCAGGGGCCGTGGCTTCCATGCGCCGGGCACCCGCCTGGGCTGCGCGGGGCGGACGGAAAGGGGGGACTTCAGACAGGATCTGCACCTCCCGTGTCCTCCCTATCCGTCCTCCACCTCCTCCTCCTCCTCCTCCTCCTCCTCCTCCTCCTCCTCCTCCCTTCTCCCTGCTCCATCCTGACTCCCGCCTCCTGCCTCCTGCCTCCTCCCTCCTCCTGCCTCCCTCCACAATTACTCAATATGAATACTAGTTTCCCTCTTCCCCTGATGACGTGCTGGGAGTGTTCGACCCCCCCCGCGTACTGTTTTTTACACACAAGATTCCCGGGAATTGGGTTTTCGCTTGCACTTTTTTCAAAATGCTGCTCTCGCTGCAGCGCCGGCCTCATTTTCGGGCCCCGCTCGTTCCGAATCGTGCTCCCGCCGCAGCGCTGGCCTCATTTCCGTGCTTCCGCTCGTTCCGAATCGTGCTCCCGCTGCAGCGCTGGCTTCATTTCCGCGCTTCCGCTCGTTTCGACTCGTGCTCCCGCTGCAGCGCTGGCGTCATTTCCCGTGCCATGCCACGGCA
>CAUYUJ010001055.1:0-47500 GCA_963575745.1 Prorocentrum cordatum
GGAGGACGAGGAGGGGGCGGATGGCAAGCTAGGTGCGCTCGCGTCATATCTGACGTCCTACCCCTCCCTCCCATCCCTTACCATGGCGTAGGTATCCTCTCTATTCGCACATTCGGATGTCGATCAGGGCAATGCTCGGGAAGGAGAGGAAGGAGGGGGGGTAGGGGGAGGGTGGTGGTGGTAGCTGCCCGTGCAAGCATCGGGTGGGGCCGCAGGCACAGCCCCTTTACAGCGGCACCTCCCGCGAGGCATGGCGGGGGACCAAGTCACCTGCGCGCGGGGGGCCGAGCACCGCAGCGTCGCGGCGCCGCTCGGTCCGAGAGGCTCCCGGGGGGCGTACCCCGCCCCCGAAGCACCCCCTCCCCGGACCCCCACCTCGACCACAGCCGACCAGGTTGCCCGGCCCACAGGGCACGCGCACAACCCGACCGCGGCTCGAGCTCGGCTATTTCTCGGGAGTTCTGTGGGCTATTTCTCGGGAGCAGCAGCTGTGTTCCTAAGGGAGCTTTGGGCCAGGACTGCCTTACTACCACCCCCTGGATTAAAAAGTGGTGATCGGCACTGCGCGAGGGAACAGCCCCTGGGTCTTCGCCAATCGATAAAACCTCGAGCTTCGATCTTCGATCGATCCCAAAATGACTCCAAGACAGGAGGCTCGTGACCCGAACGGAGGAACGGCGCCGCGGGGCTGGACGAGACGCGCGGTTGTTAGGACAGCCCAAACGAAATCGCCACTCTCTGGCGGCGTGAAAAGCGGCTGGAGAAGGCTCTCTGAGGAATTATCAGGCGACATCGCCATTCTCAAGCGGCATGAAGATCGGTCTGAAAATTTGTTCTGAGGAAGTCCCACGCGAAATCGCCATTTTCAGATGCCATGGCAAACTTTCAGATCGCCTTGGAAAGCGATCTGCAAGTTTCTTGTGAGGAAGTCTCGGGCGGAATCGCATGTTCAGACGCTGACCCCATTTGGCCATGATAGTATCAAAAGGGGTGAGAGATGCGTTTGAGATCCCCACATCGGCCCCAAGTCCAACATTGTCCCGGGGCCCCGCGGCCGAGCGGGGGGCCAACCGTGTCTTCCTCGATCCCCACGGCCTCCGCTTCTTCATCCAGCGGGTTGTAGAAGGCCCCCCAGACGGCCAGGACGGCCCAATACAGCCTCCCGGTCGGCCCAACATGGCCCCAGGGCCCGAGAACGGCCCCACGAGAATCCGCAAGAGGCCCCGAGGAGGCACAGATCCTTAAGTGTGTTTAGTTATTGCTTATTGCACCTTTCAGTAACCCAAGACAGCCCAAAAGATGACCCCTAAGACAGTCTCAAGTGCACCAGGGAGGACCCAGGTCGGCTCCGCACCCCTCTCAGGTGGACCCAGGAGGCCGCTAGATGCGCCGAATGACGCGGATGTCAGCAGTGGCAACTTGTGGTCGGCCCGATGAGCGCACCAACCGCCTCAAGAGGGCTCACCAGCGCTCCATCCCGTCGGGCCCTGAAACCACCAACAAATCCAATCGGCAACCGCGTGGACACACGTCCTTGTGGCGTGTGGCAGCGGGAAGGGTGAACCACTCCACGAAGAGGAAGAAGGGGGGAGCTGGAAGAGAGGATCTTCTAAGCCACCCGCGCTGGGAGGGTTGGTGGGATTGGCGCGCCAGGGGGCGAGCAGTTTGAGCGATACATACGAACATTGCATGCGATGGGGAAGAGATTTCACATCACCGCTGGGACTCCAGCGCATCGACGCCGTCATTGCCTCCGTCGTCGTTGTCGTCGTCGCATTCGTCGGCTTCGTCGTCGCCGCGGCCGTCGCCATCGTCGGTGCCTCATTGCCTTCGCCGCCGTCGTCGCCGTCGCTGTCGTCGCCATCGCGCGCTGAAGCCCGCGCAATCACTATCGCCGTCGTCGACCTTGCTGTCGTTATGATCGATGATCGTGGTCGCCCCCCCTGCTCCTCTTTCTCCTCGCTGGCCTCGTCGTCGCCGTCTCCGTCGTCACCGTCGAGACGGAACAGCAACGCAAACAGAACAGTCGGCCGCGGGGCCACCCCAGTCTGTAGGTTGTGCAGTAGTAGTGCAGCGGCGGTAGTAGAAGTACGATCATCAGCAGCAGCACTATGATCATCATCATCATCAGCATCATCATCATCATCGGCATCATCATCATCATCATCGGCATCATCATCATCATCATCATCATCATCATCATCATCATCATCATCACCATCATCAGCATCAGCATCAGCATCAGCATCAACAGCATCAGCATCAGCATCATCATCACCATCATCAACAACATCAGCAGCAGCATCATCAGCAGCATCATCAGCAGCAGCATCATCATCACCAGCAGCAGCAATAACATCCGCAGTGCAGTGGCAGCAGCAATCGCGCTACAATGGTATTGCAGTAGCAGCGGCAGCAGTGGCTGGAGCCATTGCGAAAGGGAAGCGCAGTGGGGTCAGGGCGTCCGTGTCCGCAGTGGTGTCTCCCGCAGGTGCCCGCGCTTCCTCTCACCATCCAGCGGCGCCGCCATCCATACTGTCGGTCAGCATTGGCATTCCCTGCGGCACGCATCGCTTTTTCGGGTTGAACCCGTCGCCGCGCGAGCCGCCGCCGTTGTGTTCTTGGCTGGCTCCGCCCATCTGGTTGGCGGGTTCGGGGGTGCGACGAGGCTGCCTCGGGGTATCGTGCCCACCCCCATGGCCTGGTTGAGCAAGCGCACCGCGGTTCGCGAGAGCTCTCGCCGCTTTCTGAACCTTGCGCTCGAGGTCTGCGGGGGTCGTTCGCGAGCGCTGGGGAGGCGGGTCCCCGATGCGGCGCCATCAGGTGCGTAGCCTTGCCCCTGCAAGGCTGAAATGGCCAGCGCTGCTCGGGCGCACATTGCCGTCTGGCACTTGTGGCGTTTCTAGCAGGGCCTAGAGAGCTTGCAAACTCATGTTGCTCTTTGGGAGGGGGTATTACACATGTGTCCATCATCCCGCCGACCTCCAGAAGAGGATATGTGCGGCTTCCGATGTCGTGTGTGCGTGTGTTGTTTGCCACTTCCCGTCGTGCTGCTTGCGTGTATTTGTTGCTGAGTCGGCATCATATTCTTCTGCGTCTGCTGCGGGGCTAATTGGGGGCCTCTCGGAGGTCCAGGGGGTTCATCGTGGTATTTCTAACAGGGCCTGGAAACTTGAGAGCTCATATTATTCTTTTCGCGAGGGTACATGCTGTCCCCTTGTACATCGTGCGTCTTTCCATGCTCATCGTCACTGCAATCACGAACATCAATGTCCACCTTCCTGCGGTTGCTATGCGCCCTGGAACAGGTTACTTGGAGGCCATCTTGCTCGGCCAGCCGTCTATATTGTTTAAGGAGCTGCAGAACAGAACGTACGCCCTGGTGGAGGGTGCACTTCGACCCCTCAGCGCTTGGAAAGCGGCGCACATGTGCAGTCCTTCCTGTCGCGTGCGAAGGGATATCTAAACCCACGTTGTTGTTGTCATCGCCGCGATCTTGCCATCGCAGCACGTGTATATGCCATCGTTTGGGAAGCACATGCTACCGAAGCACATGTACACCCGCTTCCTCAGGAGAACCTGCCCAAAAATAAAGTGAAGCAGATAGTGCATGATACTCGCCAGCGTTGGTTTAGGAGTGAGCCATGCCCAGGGAAGTCGTGGGAAGTGAAGGTGTTCCACGAGAGAACCTCGAGGTGTTTCAATGCATGCAACCTCTAGACCATTGTGGGGCACGCTGGTCACATTCGTATCGGGCCACGCCCGCAAGTCCTTCCCAAGTCCTGGGCGAAGTGGGCGCATGTGTCTCTCGAGCTTAGAGCTGCTCGGGTGTCAGTACTATCGGGCACGCCCTGTTATGTCCGAGTTCTTTAAACGATACGGTACATCGACAAAATGTTGAACCCTCTGGTTCCCGCGACATCAGGCGTCGTTGTGCAATCGACGTTTCGCGCTCGCTCCCCCTCCTGATATAATATTGGCTATGGGCCGGGGTCGCCGAAACAGCTCGGTGGTGCAACATTTTGTCGGGCGCCTGGAGAATTCGGAGGAGCTCATTCTCGCATGCCCCCAATTCTAGATTGGGGGGGAGGGGGGGGGAGAATGGTTGAGGCATGCGTGCGAAGAACAACGTGGTGCAACATGCTGTCGATGTACGGTAACGATCGTTCGGCCAAGGCGATGTTGATTTGAGAGGTCGTTTTTGTTGGTGCGCACCGAGTTGCCAGGACAGGCTCTGACATCGCATCATGTCGGTGCCAGCATTCACGTGGCAACCCAGCGTGATGCGAGTTCCCTGGCCAAGCTCCAGCCCAATGCGCGTGAGCAGCAGTCTCGCCGAAATACTGTTGATGCTACGTGTCGGGGAGATGGGTGCGAACTAGTCTGGCAGGCTCGGCTGACGTCAAGCCCATCGCCAATGTCAATGGTTTCTCAGAGCGGTGCCCTCGCGCCAGTTCAGAGCGGCTGGCGCATCGGCTAAGGAGAAGTCTGCCAGCAGGTGTCCCACGGGGGCCTCCTCTCCCCCGGGTGGCCCAGGGGACCTGAGGGAGTTCTGTGTTCTGTGCATTTTGGGAAGTCGAGGATCGGCCACAGGCGTGCCCTTGAGCTCCTCATGGCAACAGACTCTTGCCGTGCGTGTGTGTGTGTGCGTGTGTGTGTGTGTGTGTGTGTGTGTGTGTGTGTGTGTGTGTGTGTGTGTGTGTGTGTGTGTGTGTGTGTGTGTGTGTGTGTGTGTGTGTGCGGGCCCTAGCAAAAACCAAGCCGAGCTCTACCATCTTGGGGAGGGGGGGCGAGGTGTATGTGTCCGGGTGGGGGGGGGAAGGGGGGGGGGGGCGGATCTGCCGTGTGCAGCTGGTTTCGACCCCGCAGCTGAGCACATTCCTCGATGCACGGTCGCTCGTGACGGCTCTGAGCGCCAGGAAAAATAAATGCATGGAGTTGATTCGCTAATCCTACCTCCTCCCCCTAATCCTCCTCCTCCTCCTCCTCCTCCTCCTCCTCCTCCTCCTCCTCCTCCTCCTCCCCCTCCTGACTCTCTCTCGTGACCCCCTCTCTCGCCCACCCCAGCGGGAACACGGAAGGCACGCGGAGGGGTGTCGCTCGGACCGCCACCGGAGCGGCGGCCGGGAGGCGCGTGGCCGCGAAGCCTGCTGCGGCCCCAAGGGAGCCATGTGTCAAGCAGTGGCGAAGCGTCCTGGCTCGCCCATAGGCCCACCAAAGCATGTTCAGAGAACCTTTTGCGGTCTGCACGACATGTTCTTAGAGCATGTCTAGAGTCTAGCTGGGATTGTCTTGTTCTAACACATCGGGCTTATGTTATAAACTATTTGTGTTATTCGATCAGTCTTGGGTTCTACGAACATGTCGTGGTAGGCCTTTAGAAATGCTTGGACGACCGGACCCTGCTCAAATGTGGGTGGGGTTGGGCAGCAAATCTCATGGGAGCCTCGTGTGCCCTCGCAGTTCTGTCTTTGGCGTGGGGTCGGCAGGGGAAATAAGCAATCTTGGGGCCAGTCGGCTCTGCAAGTCGATGCCCTATACTCGAAGGGGGGGAGGTTCGAGGTCGAAGGTTTTCGGTCGGTTCCCCACAGGTGTCCTTCGGTAGCAAATCATGGGAGCCTTGCGTATCCTCGCAATGATGTCTTTAGCGTCGACTGGTGTCGATTAGCGTCTGGGAGTCGATGAGATAGCGCCGATGTAGCGTCGGCTAGCGTCGATCCTGCGCGTCGATTCAGCGTCGATTGTAGCGTCGATTTAGCGTCGATTCGTTAGAGCCGACAAGATGGTATGGGAGGCACACACGAGTTGCCACCGAAGGCTGGATGAGCGGGAGTTTGCGCAGGGTGGGCATGTGCTCCCCTCCCAATTCCTCAAGAGCAGGTCACTGTGGCGCCCTCTGGCCAGCACTCGAGAGCACTGCGAGCTCCTCCACCTCGCTCCCCCCTCCTCTTCTTCCTCCTCCTCCTCCTCCTCCTCCTCCTCCTCCTCCTCCTCCTCATCATCCCCTCCCCAACCCTGGAACGGCGGAGACCGGTCCAGCGAAGGGAGGGAGGGAGGCGGCGAGGGGAGGAGTACGGGAGGGACAAAGGGTGAGGGGAGGAGGACGAGGAGGAGGGCGCGCGGCGAGGGGAGGAGGAGGAGGAGGAGGAGGAGGAGAGGAGAGGAGGAGGGGAGGAGGAGGAGGAGGAGGAGGAGGAGGAGGAGGAGGAGGAGGAGGTGGGAGGAGGAGGAGGAGGAGAGGAGGAGTAGCGAGGAGGAGGAGAGGAGGAGACGAGAGGAGGCGGAGAGAGGAGGAGGAGGAGGAGGCGGAGGAGGAGGAGGAGGAGGAGGAGGAGCAGGAGGAGGAGGAGGAGGAGGAGGAGGAGGAGGAGGAGGAAGACGAGGACGAGGAGGAGGACGAGGAGGACGAGGAGGAGGACGTGGAGGAGGACGTGGAGGGGAGGCGGCGAGGGGGGGAATGCGAAAGGGACAAGGGCGAGCGGAGGAGGATGAGGAGGAGGGCACGCGGCAGGATGTGGGAGTTGGGGGGTGGCGACTTTTTCGACTTTCGCTTCGAGGGGGAGGCATGACATGAAGTTTCGTGCAGCGTCGACGCTTCGGCGTCCCCGGCACGGAAGTTCGAGGTCGAGCGCCGCCGTTGGCCCGGAGACGGCCAATCTTGAGCAATCCGCCTTGTTGTCTCAACGTTGAACGATCCACGCTGTGCCAGCAGCCAGCCCATAAGTTGTTACGGCACGAGCCCGCTGTAGTGCCACGGGGGGGAGGGGGGGAGGAGAGGAGTGAAGCCTACGTCTCCCAGATGGGGTCGGAGCAGGGTAGGTGGGGTTGGAGGGTCGCGCCGCATCGCCGATGCATCGGCGATGCGGCTCGACGTGGAGCCCGATGCTCTCCACGCCGACGTCGCCGATGTGTCGGCGGTGATGCATGGACGATGGGCGCCACCCTCCGACCCCAGCTACTCTTAAGTCGGGCACGTCCCTCTACAGGAGGAAAATTCAAACATAGTCAAAAACTAGTCTGGGGACGATGTTTCGATCATTTGTTTGCTATTTTTGGAGTAATTTACAACCCGCCTGTAGGAGGACATGCCCCATCTAAAGATAGAGCGTGTTTCTTCATTGCTTGGGGCATAATGGGCATCATAGCCCACGGCCCCCCCTCCCCCCCTCCCCCCCTATGACGCAAGGCCCCCCCCCCCAGTGCGCTCCGGGCACTGCCGCTGCGCGCACTGCAGGGGGGGAGGCGTTAGTTACATTATACCCCCCCCCTGGCCCTCTCCCCCCCCCCCTATAATGCCCATCCCATGATCGCCGAAAGTAAAGAAACGCGCTCCTCCTCCTCCTCCTCCTCCTCCTCCTCCTCCTCCTCCTCCTTGTCCTCCTCCTCCTTCTCCTCCTCCTCCTGCCCCTCCCAGCGAGGGGGGCTTCTGACCCCGACTGGAAGGCTTCCGTGAAGGAGGAGTGCCCTGGCCGCGCTCGGCCTCCGGGGGGCCTCCTGCACGTGCAGCACATGCGGGGGGGCCGCGCGCTCGCGCGGCGCGCTGCCGACTCCGACCTGTCCCTGCTCTCCTCGTCCTTGCTCCGACCCGTCGTCGTCGCCGACGCCGTCGTCTCTCTCTCTCTCTCTCTCTCCTTTCTCTCTCTCCTTTTTTTTTTTGTTTTCTCTCTCTCTCTCTCTTTACCTAGTTATTTATGTAGTTGCTCGTTTCTCTCTCTCTCTCTATCTCTATCATTTTTTCTCTCTCTCTCTCTCTCTCTCTTTACCTGGTTATTTATGTAGTTGCTCGTTTCTCTCTCTCTCTCTATATATATATATATTCTGTGTGTCTCTGTTTCTGTCTCCGTCGATGTTTTTTTTTTCTCTCTCTCTCTCTCTACACATATATATATTCATATATATCATATATATATGTGTGATCTATGATATATCATATTCCGGAAACGGGGCCCCGGGGGACCCAGGCCCCAGCACACCAGGGGCACCCAGGGTACACTAAGTGCCCCCTCGGCTCCTGGAGCACCCCCGGAGCCTCCCTAGAGCTTCCCGCAGCCCCCCCTATAACTTCCAGATGTATGTTCAGACGGGCCACGATGTCTGCCGACGGGCCAAGATGGCTGCAAGAGGACCCCCAACAGGGCCCTAAGAGGCACACATCGGCTCATTCCTATTGGGAAGCGAGCGTTTTTCGCATGTCCATTTGTTGGCCTTCGTATGGACAACGACGGCCCAAGAGGCCCCCAAGATCGCTTCAAGACGGCCCAAGAGGCACCCAGGAGTGCCCAAAAACGGCCAAAGAGAGTTTCAGGACGGCCCCAGATGCGCCCAATAACGCCCCAAGTGGGCCCCAGCACGGGCCCAAGACGGGGCGTTCGAACTGTAAGTTCGAGCCTCCCGCCCCAAGAGGATCCCCAAGACCCCTAGGAGGCTCCCAAGAGGCGCCCAAGAGACCAACACATGCCCCCAGGAGGCCCTCAAGAGTTCCCAAGATCCCTAAACGACACCCAAACGAGCCCAAGAGAGTTCAAAAGCCCCCAAGAGGCTCCCAAACGGCCCCCAAGAGACCCCTACAAGGTTCACAATTGCCTCCAAGAGGCTCCCTGCAGGTTCCGAGACCCCAGCAGCCACTCGAGAGGCCGTTAATCCCCAACCCAGGCGCGGGATGGGCCGAATGCCATCATCCGTGTCACCAGGAGGAGGAGGAGGAGGAGGAGGAGGAGGAGGAGGAGGAGGAGGAGGAGGAGGATGAGGAGAGGAGGAGGAGGAGGAGGTGGGGGAGGAGGGAGGAGGAGGGGAGGAGGAGGAGGAGGAGGAGGAGAGGAGGAGGAGGAGGAGGAGGAGGAGGAGGAGGAGGAGGAGGAGGAGGAGGAGGAGGAGGAGGAGGAGGAGGGAGGAGGAGGAGGAGGAGGAGAGGAGGAGGAGGAGGAGGAGGGGGGGGAGGAGGAGAGGAGGAGGAGCAGGAGGAGTAGGAGGAGAAGGAGGAGGAGCAGGAGGATGAGGAGGAGGAGGAGGAGGAGGCGGAGGAGGAGGAGGAGAGGGAGGAAGATCAGGAGGACGAAGAGAGGGAAGAGGAGCGGGAAGAGGAGGAGGGACTCTGTTCTTGTAAGATTATCTAGTTCTCTGATTCTCTGGCTCGGGGAGGGATGCTGAGGACGAGAAGAAGGGGAGCGCAGGATGAAGAGGGCTCGAGAGGAGGAAGGAGGTGAAGTAGGTGAAGGAACACATGGAGGGACACACCGAAGAGCGGGGAAGACGGAGGAGGAGGAGGAGAAGGAGGAGGAAGAGGAGGAGAAGGAGGAGGAGAAGGTGAAGGAACAGGGATGTCGTTCAGGGAGACGCAGACGAGGAAAAGGACGAGTATAAGATGATGGGAAGAGGGAGATCGGGAGGAGGAGGAGGAGGAGGGGAAGGGGACTGCAGTGGACCGGGGGTGATGACGGCGATGACGCTGATGATGATGATGACGATGACTATGCCAACGACGATGCTGACGACGACCAACCATATCTTGATGATACGGATGGTGGTAAACAGTACGATAACGATGATGGCGATGGTGATCACGATGATGATGATACTGGTGATAATGATGTTTGTTGTGATGGTGAAGGTGAACATGAGCATGACGATGACGATGAAGATGACGGGGATGAGGATGACAATGATGACGATGATCATGCCTAGGTAGAACTTGAGCGCGCGCGAAGCGCGCGATTGTCCTAGTGTATATATACATATACATATAATGATGTGCTCCTCCTGCTCCTCCTCCTCCTCCTGCTCCTCCCCCCTCCTCCTCTTCCTCTTCCTCCTCCTCCTCGTCCTCCTCCTGCTGCTGCTCCTCCTCCTCCTCCTCCTCCTCCTCCTCCTCCTCCTCCTCCCCCTCTTCGTCTTCCTCCTCCTCCTCCTCCTCCTCCTCGTCCTCCTGCTGATCCTCCTGCTGATCCTCCTTCTCCTCCTCCTCCTCCTCTTTCTCCTCCTCCTCCTACTACTCCTCCTACTCCTCCCTCCTCCTCGTCCTCCTGCTGGTCCTCTCCTCATCTTTTCTCCTTCTCCTCCTCATCTTTTCCTCCTCCTCCTCCTCCTCCTCCTCCTCCTCCTCCTCCTCCTCCCCCCCTCCTCCTCCTCCTGACTTCTCCTCCTCCTGCCTCCTCCTCCTCCTCCTCCTCCTCCTCTTCCTCCTCCTCTCCTCCTCCTCCTCCTCCTCCTCCTCTCCTCCTCCTCCTCCTCCTCCTCCTCCTCCTCCTCCTCCTCCTCATCCTCCTCCCCCTTCTATTCCACAACCCCTTCCGTAGCCTCCTCGCGCCATGAGCGGGGGGCAGAGGTTGTCATTCTGGGTCAAGTGCTACAACAAGTGGCTGGCGATGAAGGAGCCGCCTGTCCTCAACTTCGAGCAGCTGCAGCACGTCTTCGGGGTCGGCCAGAACGGACGGCCAGGGAGGGAGGGAGGGAGGGGAATGTACGACTAAGACTGGATATCATCGTTGGGGCTGTTGCTGTTACTGCTCGCCTGTCGCTGCTGCCGCTGCTGCCGCTGCTGCTGCTGCTGCTGCTGCTGCTGCTGCTGCTGCTGCTATCGCTCCTGTACTTGCTCGTTTCCCCCAACCGCCACCAAGAAACTCGGAAACCCAGGGGGCCTGTGAATCCAGGATGTCAGAAGCGTCACAAGTTTTGGATCTGAAGCACCCTGCAAGTTTTGAAGGTGTTAGAGCATTTGAAACTGATTGAATTTCTGACACTCCTGGGCCCCAGGATTTCGGAGATTCTTAGGGACCTGATAGTCCAGTCTTTCACCAGTTTCAGAAATTCTCCAACTTCTCAAACTTTCAAAACTTCTGGACACCCCAAAAGATTGAAGCGTTTCATAAAGGTCTAGCTTTCGAACAACTGTTAAAACCCATGGGCCCCAGGGTTTCGGAGAGTCTTGGGGAACTGGGAATCCATTATATCAGAAGTTTCAGGAATTTTGAGCAACTAATATTTTGAACAGCCTATTCGAAGGTTTACGGCTTAAAGTATTCTAGAACTTTTGGGACATTTGAAAACCTTGGGCCCCAGGATTTGGGATAATTATTTGATCTTGGAGCCTAGGATTTCCAAAAGTTTATGAGCTCTGGCAACTTTGTAGATTTGTTTTGAAGAACGCACACCTTGAATGATTACGTTTCCATGCGTTGAAATCCCTGGGTAAGAAACTTTTGGATTTTTTGAAATCCCTAGGCCCCAGGATGTTTCAGAATCCGGGGGACCTGGGAATCCGAGGCACCGGGAGCGGGGAACCAGAGTGACCCGAGGAACCTCCGAGCAACGGGCAAAGTAGCCCCTCGAGGCATCAACCTTTAACCAAGCACGAACCCCCTAGGCAAGCCTAATCGGGGAAGAACATGATCGGATGTCGAACTTCCATCTTGGAAGGAGTTTGGAAGACACAAGACTTCGGGAATGGAGAACACTTTTTGGTCCGCGGTTTCTCGGGACCGAGTCGCGGTCAAGCACTGACAGAGCTGCTGTAGAGCTCGAGCTGGGCACCGAGGCAGCAGAAGGGCAGGAGGGACGGGAGGAAACGGCCCCCGCGCGGCCGGGACGCCCTCAGAGCGTGAAGATCTTCGGGATGTGCCGGAGCAGGCTCAGGGTATTCAGATGGTACTCCGAGTGGAGAGCACAAGCGCTTCCAGGACGGAGGTCCGACGAGTCCCACTGTGAAGCCTGGCGATCCTGCGGGTCGTGCCCGCGCCCTGGGGGTGGCGGTGGTCCAGGCTCTGCAAGGGCGGAAGACCGCGGTCATGGCAGGCGGGCTCCTGCCGCGTCGTTGCCCCCGCCGCGCGGGGCGCTCAGGGGCAACGCCACAGGGGGGAGGCACGGTCTCAGGGCGGGGCTACTTCCTCGGACTCGCGCCTCGAAGTTTCCGGGCGGCTTCGCTGGTTCCCGGCGGCTTTCCAGCCCCCGGGGGTGCTCTCTCCGGCAGCCGCGCCTCGCCGCGGGCGTTCCGGGGGGGCCTGGCTCGTCCCGAGCGGCCGCCAGAGGGCCGAGCTGTGGCCCGAAGGTCGAGGGGAAGCGTGAGGGGGGTGGCGGGCCCTCCGCGGGGGGCGGTGCCTCGGCCCCAAACCGCCCACTGATCGCCGATGGGGCTCGGCAGCCCTCCCCGCCCAGGACCGCGCGGATGCGCTGCCGGGGGGCACGTCGCCGATCCCTCACCGACGCATCGCAGCTTCACGCGCGAGGTTTCCCCCTCCTGACCCTGTCCGCCCCCCGACGCTGCACCTCAGGCCCCCTCCCCTGGATGGGCGCCGACAGGAGCCATGTCGCTGACGAAGCTCTTCGACAGGCAGGGCGCCAAGCGGATGTCAGTGGAAGGCCCGCTGGGGAAGAGGCGCCGGACGGCGTGTGTCGCGGGCGTCTACCGGGCCCCTGATGGGCGGAAGGTTAGTTTGCCCAGAGGATCAGGAACCTCTAGAGCCCAGACCCCATCGCGTTGTGACGAAGTCACGACAGGAGGTGCTGACAGCTTTCAGCCCTCGTGGGGCCCTGGGGGGCTGTCAACAAAACAGCTCGGGGTGAAAAGTCGGTCCCTCGGGAAGGGTCCAGACCTGTGGGGGTCACCGTCATGGAAACATGTCGTCGGGGATCTGGCAGTCGAGGTCAGGCGGCTTTCAGATCCTCCATCCTGGAGGCTCTGCAGAGGATCAAACGCCTTCACAACGGAGGTCCGACCTCCCATTCTGCAGGTTCGCTGTCTTCATTCTGACAGCTTTTCCCCTCCGGAGTGGAGGTTCGACCTCCAGAATGGAAGTTCTTTTCTTGTTCTTTCAGGGTGGAAGCTTTCGATCCTTCTGGGAAATTTGCGGACGTCGACCTCCAGAAGTGAGGTCTTCGATCCTCCTGGGCGGAGCGGTGGCCGTGGACATCTGCCCCCCCACCTCGAGCGCGGGAAGTTTGTCCACGTCCTCAATGCCTCCTCAGAGACTCCCGGCGGGACCCCACAGGTTGTGGATGTAGGGGCCCCAGCCTTGCACCGAACGAGGACACGCGGTGTGATGCACAGCGATGGCTTGCGTCCTCGCCCGCTTCCCTCCCCCTCTCCAACAGAGTTGCGCTGAGAAAAAAATAGCAGCGGATGAAGGTGTTCCTCCTGGTGGGCGGCTGTGTCTATGAGCCAAGGTGGCAATGTCCTACACGATCATCGGATGGCCGCTGTGGTGCCCCGTGGCTGCCCGGGTTGGTCTGCACTTGGCCGAGAGAGAGTCGGCGAAGACGGCGTGCGGCCTCTGCCTCTTCCTTCTGGCCGCGCCGAGCGTCCGCGCCGGCGCTGCCAGCAGAGAGAAGGGTACAGTGGGGGCCCACGCCAGGAAGCACCCTGCTCGCCTTCCGGGTGCCCTGGATTTCGATGGTTTTGCGGTGGCGAGCGCGACGCTCCCACACCATTACTCAAGAGGCGGCCTTGGGTCTCAGGGTTGGGTTTCTTGTGGAAGATTTCCTATGGACGGGCCTCCCCTGCACCTCCTGGCGGTGCAGAGCAGGAGGAGAGGGGGGGGGGGCCTCGCGTCCCGTTGCAGCCGAGGCCAGGGGCCCACATGGGCCGCCCGAGGGGGCCGGATGCGACTGCAGCCAGACCTAATGAGGTATGAGATCAAGGTCGGTTTTCGGGGAGGGTGCCCTAAGTATGCCTCGTGGTTGTTGGATGTTCTCTTGTGCATCCCCTGGGTGGAGGGTGCCCTCGAATGCTCTTCCTTTGGGCCGGCGGAGGGTCTCATGTGCTTGAAGGGTGCTTTTTGTGCGCTGGGTCCGATTGTAACTGGGTGGATTTTCAGGGCGTTGGGCCGGTGGCCGCCCGAGGTGGCCCGATGTAGCTATCTGTCGGACCGAGGTGTGGGATCGAGGTCGGTGCGGGGAGGGTGCCCAAAAGTGTTCTTCGTGGCTGTCGGATGTTCTTCGAATGCCCTCGAATGCTCTTCGTTTGGGCCGGCGGAGGGTCCCTTAAGTGTTCCTCGTGCTTGTTTGAGGTTCTCTTGTGCAACCCTGGGGGAGGGTACCCTCGAATGCTCTTCACATTTGGGCCAGCGGAGGGTCTCATGTTCCTGAGGGATGCTCTTCAGTCCGACATCCCTCCTCGAAATCAAACGCACGCTTTTCCAGCGACATGGTGACGCCCCCTGAGCCACCAATTTCGACGTTGACGCCGATGCTGGCGACTGCTATTTTTTGTTGTTGACCCCGCGGGCCGCGCTGCGCGCGTCCATGAGCATTGAAATTTGGGGGCGAGGGAACAGGATGAAAACTTGTGCTTGATTTCAAGAAGTGGTGTAGGTTTAAGTCGGGCGTGTCCCTCTACAGGCCGATTTTGGACGAAAAATAAGAAATAGTCCAAAAATAACCAAAAGACGTTCAAAGCATCGTCCCCAGATTATTTTTCTGTATCATTTTTAAACACCCCTCCTGTAGGGGGGAGAGGCCCGACCTGAGTGCAGGTCCGACTGCGGGCGCCACGTCGCTCGGTCGGCCCGGACTGCCTCCGACCTCGGCGCGGGCCCCTGGTGCAGCAGCACGCTCCAGCGCCCCCCACGGGCCGGGCAGCGGGGGCGCCTGCAACTCGGGTGCTGCCAGAAGCGCCCCTGGCTCACGGTGCCCCCAGGGCTTCGAAGGAGGCCCCCCACGGCCTCCAGAGAGCACCCCTCCCGAGGCCCAGAGGGCCCCAGGGGCTCCAGAAACGATGGTGACGATGTCGTCGAGCGCAAAGCTGGGACCAGAGGCACCTTTAGCAACCCCCGAACATACGCGCCGAGCTCCCTGGCCGACCGGACGTCGCGGTGTATATGTGCATCGAGGATTGGGTTCCGAGGCTCGGGTCCAGGCTCGAAGCTCGAGGCTCGAGGCTCGAGGCTCGAGGGTCGAGCCCCTCTCAGGGCCGCCCGGGGCGGGCGCGCGAGGGGGCCGCCGCGCTCCGCGGCCGGGCCTGCTGGAGAGGTGCGCCTCTCCCCGGGTGCAGCGGAAGCGCGGGGGCGCGAGGGTCGAGGGCTCGCAGGTCAGGGGGCATCGTCGAGGGCAAGGTGGCCCCGGAACCTAGTCTTCAGGCGGGCGTGTCCCTCTGGAGGAAGAGTATTCAAGACCAGTCAAACAATAGACTGGGGACGATTTTTCGATTTTGAAGTCTATGTTTGATTGTTTGTTTGATTTTTCCATTTTCCTCCCAAATCCGCTTGTAGGAGGACTTGCCCGACCTAACCCTAATCATACGATGACAATGTGGCCTCACTGAGGCCCCTTTTTCGCATCAGGGCTAGTAGATATGGGCGGTTTGGTTCGATCCACCTGTGCCAACAAAAAGACTCCTTATCCCTAATGTCCCGGGCCCTCCTGAATCAGGCCACCTCCCCAAGGGTCAGGGGTCCTTGCCACGCCTGATCAGGACATGCCCAGCTGGATTTCAGGAGGGAAAAAAACACACAGACACAATTAATCGTCGACTCCCAGGAAAATCTGGGAAAATATGGGAAGTGGGAGGGAAACAAAAACCCAGAAAATATGGGAAAACATGGGGGATTATGTTATTTGTGTGCATTTATTTGTGTGTCCCAGGGCCCCTTCGACATTTCCTTCTTCCAGGAGCCGTTTCAAGCCATGCGCCTCCCCCAAGAAACCCCACCCCTGCCCCCCTGCCCCCGCCTCCTCTGCGCCCCCCCTCAGAAGGTGCCGCGCGCCCTCGCGCGGCGCTCCGCGCGCGGCGGGGCGCACCTGCGGGGACGCGGGGCACACGGGGCGCGCTGCAGGCAGGTCGCTGCCCTCGAGGGACCGCCGCCGCAAGATCTCAGTCGGGCATGGCTCTCTGCACGAGGAATGCTCTCCAGAATAGTGAAGGCATGCTCTCCGGGGACGCGATTGTTTTGACTATGTTTGAAGATTGTTTGGATATTGGTCACTTTCGCCCAGAAGCCGCCTGTAGGAGGACACGCCCGACCCAAAGCAAGACCTTGCTCCTTGCTCCGCGCGAGGCCGGCGGCAGCTGGCGGAGGCAGCTAGCGAGGGCGGCTCCGCCAGGGGAGGCCTGCGGAAGGTCCGCGGAAGTGCCTGCTGTGACGCTCAGGGATTGCGGGAACCCGCGGCCTGACGCGGCCAGGCGGGGCGAGAGTTGCGGGCGGAGGCGGAGGAGGAGGAGGAGGAGGAGGAGGAGGAGGAGGAGCAGGAGCAGGAGCAGGAGCAGGGGCAGGAGCAGGTGCAGGAGAGATGCATGTTGTTTGACACTCGGGGTTGCCGGAGCCCGCCACCTGACGCGGCCAGACTGGGCGAGAGTGCGCTGCACACGTGGTCAACGATGCCCTCCCCGCGCTCGGCCATCCTGCGGCAGGGCACGCACGCAGGGCTCCCAGAAGCGCATCCAGCGCGCGGCCTCCGCGTGCTCCACGCGTGGATCCACCCATGTGCGTTTCAAGCTTCCCGGTAGAAGGAGCTTCTCTCACAGTAGACGTCCTCATTCGAAGAAATCGCCATGAACATGGATTTTCGGCGCTCCGCGCGGATTTCTTGGATCCGCGCTGGGCCCCCCTGGCGGCGCCTCCGGCGCCGCCCCTGGCGCCCGCCCCTGGCGCGCGGAGCGCGCCAGGGAGGGGGTTCCAGCGTGGATCCAAGAAATCCGCGCGGACCGTCAAACGTTTATGTTTATACCGCTCCTTTTTCCTTTGAAGAAGCTTCTCTCACAGTAGACGCCCTCATGGAATGTCTCATCCTCTCGGTCCTGGGGGCACCTCGGCACTTCTGCACCCGTCTCCTCCGCCGCCCCCCCCCCCCCCCCCCCGCTCGGAAGCCTCGAAGAGCTTGCCCCTGACTTCCTTGCTCCGCGCAGGCGTGGTTGGCAGTGAGGGGCCCGACTCCAGAGGACGTGGGAGAGACTAGATACCCCACAGCTGCGCGAAGATGATCGCGCTTCAGCGCTTCGAAGGTCGTGGCGCGAGGGTACGAAGATGCACGTGCATCGCCTGTCGCGCAGCGCGAAGCGCAAAGTCGGGGCCGGCCTAGGATCAAAGGACAGGGGAGGCCAGTCGAGCAAGACGTCGGGCGGGATCAAGGTGCAGGCGTGCGCTGTGATGCTGGCAGGAGCTCCGACTCCCCCGCCCTCGGACCAGCGGCAGAACTTCGAGCAGGGGATCGACTGCAGGATTGATGTACCCTCAAATTTGATTCCCCCGTCGGATCTACAACAAAATGCGCAGAAAGCTCTGTGGATCCACGGAGCATTGTGCGTGCTTTCGACGGAGGCATCACTGTTTTGGGTGAATCAAGCCTGTGGCCGATCCACTGCGTACTCGAAAACATGGCGCACTGGGCCCGTCGTGGGCTCTTTCCTCCAACGGTGCTCGCACCACGGATCTGCTGTCAGCCTCCGAATGCAGTCGGACCGGGGTACAGTATAAGATCGAGGCCGGTTCGAGGAGAAGGAGGAGTAGGAGGAGGAAGAGGAGAAGGAGGAGGAGGAGGAGGAGGAGGAGGAGGAGGGTGCCCTCATGTTCTTCGTGCTTGTCGGATGCTGTTGTGCATCCTCGGGGAGGGCACCCTTGGATGTTCTGCGCGTTCTGGCCCACGAGGGGTCCCGTGTTCTTGGAGGGTGCTACTTTCGGCCTCAGGTCCGACGGTCATTGGGTGGATGTTCCGGGCTTCTGGCCGGTGGCCGCCTCGTGGCCGCCGCGTGCGGTGGCCAGGCTTGTCAGAGGTTCATGCCGTGGCCGACTCGTGGCCGCTCTGTGCTGGGTGTTCTCGGTTCTCACCCGGTGCGTCGGCTGTGTTTTCAGTTCGGGGGCCCCCCAACGGGGTGGTGACCACACCGTGCGGTGAGTCGGTGGGGATTCGGGGTCACCGCACGGTTTTGTGACTTGGGTCGTTCTCCGAGGACGTCTCGGGCGACACGGGCCTCAAGGGTCCCAAAACCGTACGTTGACGGACCATGCGGTGAGGTCTTGGGGGATTTCGAGCTCACAGCACGGTCTGTCACCGCACCGTTTCGGAACTCCAAAGAAGTGTGTCAGGCCGTCGCCGTCCCATGGCCGCCCCACCCAGTGCACTAACTGGGTTCTGAAACTTTTCGCCTGGTGGCCGCACCGTGCATGAAGTCAGACCCATGGGTCGGGATAGATCGCTCCAGAGCGCTCTGGAACGCGCTCAGAGCGTTCTGGAACCCTCTGGACTGGCCGCGGCGCTCGATACGTCCCACATGTTGTGCGTTGTCTGGCGGTTCAAAATTCGGAAGCCCGCATGGGTTGCGCCACATAAGCAAATTGCGCCTCATAGCTTGCCCCACATAGACGTCACAGCTTGCACCCAATAGCTTGCACACCGTAGATTCCCTCGCTGGGCAACAATTTGAGTATAGCCCCCAGCCGAGGCACGACGTATCAGTATCCCTCCGAGTACATATATGTTTGTTGTTCATGCTTATTGTCATGATCGCTCATCCCAGATAGCAAATGGCAGCATGCCAACCTGTCCCAGAATCGCCCCCATCGCATTTTTCCCCAAACAGCTTGCTGAACGGGGTGCTGTTGTGATAGAAGCTAATTCCGGCCGAGGGAAAGCTAAGCAGAGACATCCTCAAACAAATGTGGTGGTCCGGCCCGTTTCGCCTGAGACATCCTCACAACTCTCGTTTCTGAGTTGTCCGGGATTGAGCGTTTCGCCTGAGACATCCTCCTAAATCTGAGCTCTGAGAGGCCGCGCGAGAGGTGGTCCGGGCCGTTTCGCTTGAGACATCCTCGAAACTCTGAGCTCCCAGATGCCGCGCGAGAGGTGGTCCGGGCCGTTTCGCCTGAGACATCCTCGCAACTCTGAGCTCCAAGATGCCGCGCGCGAGGTGGTCCGGCCCGTTTCGCCTGAGACATCCTCGAAACTCTGATCTCCCCGATGCCGCGCGCGAGGTGGTCCGGCCCGTTTCGCCTGAGACATCCTCGAACTTCTGAGCTCTGAGATGCCCTGCGCGAGGTGGTCCGGCCCGTCTCGCCTGAGAAATCCTTGCAACTCTGAGATCTGAGATGCCGTGCGCAAGGTGGTCCGGCCTGTTTCGCACAAGATATTCTCGCAACTCTGAGCTCTCAGATGCTGCGCAAGAGGTGGTCCAGCCTGGGGGCCCAGAAGGCCACATGTTACATATCCTCCATGGGACCCTGCGAGCCTCAGGAGGCCCCAGAGAGGTCCAGGAGGCCGCAGGACGCCCAGGACAGGCCCCAGGGGCCCCCAGGAGATTCCCAGGAGGCCCCAGGAGGCCCTCTATCAGAACGTGTCAAGTTAATACACATCCGGTGTCGATTCGTTGATTTTTCCTGCTCTTGTGCCCCCCCCTCCATTTGGAGAGGCCCAAGCGGCCACAGGTTAGATATCCCCCCTGGGAGCCCCAAGATGCTTCAGGAAACCTCAGGTGGAGTTCAGGAGGCCACAGGAGGCCCAGGAGGAAGCTCCAGGAGGTCCCCAGGAGGCCCAGGAGGCACCAGGAGGCCGCAGGACGCCCAGGACAGGCCCCAGGGGTCTCCAGGAGATTCCCAGGAGGCTCCCAGGAGGCCCCAGGAGGCCGCTTATCAGAACGTGTCAAGTTAATACACATCCGGTGTCGATTCGTTGATTTTTCCTGCTCTTGTGCCCCCCCCTCCATTTGGAGAGGCCCAAACGGCCACAGGTTAGATATCCCCCCTGGGAGCCCCAAGAGGCTTCAGGAAACCCCAGGTGGAGTTCACGAGGCCACAGGAGGCCCAGGAGGAAGCTCCAGGAGGTCCCCAGGAGGCCCCAGGAGGCACCAGGAGGCCCCCGCAACTCGGAGCTCTGAGACGCCGCGCTCGAGGTGGTCCAGCCCGTTTCGCCTGAGACTTCCTCGCAGCACGTTTCGCCCGAGACATCGTCGCAACTCTGGGGTCCGAGATGCCGCGCGCGAGGTGGTCCAGCCCGTTACGCTGGAGACATCCTCGCAACTCTAGGCTCCGAAATGCCGTTCGCGATGAAGAGGAGGTGGAGGAGGAGGAGGAGGAGGAGGAGGAGGAGGAGATGGAAGGGAGAAGGAGGAGGCGGATGATGTGCATGAGGGAGCAGGCAGGAGGAGGGGGAGGTCCCAGAGAGCTTCAGGAGGCCGCAGGACGCCCAGGACAGGCCCCAGGGGTCCGCAGGAGATTCCCAGGAGGCTCCCAGGAGGCCCCAGGAGGCCCTCTATCAGAACGTGTCAAGTTAATACACATCCGGTGTCGATTCGTTGATTTTTCCTGCTCCTGTGGCCCCCCCCTGTATTTGGAGAGGCCCAAACGGCCACAGGTTAGATATCCCCCCTGGGAGCCCCAAGATGCTTCAGGAAACCTCAGGTGGAGTTCAGGAGGCCACAGGAGGCCCGGGAGGAAGCCCCAGGAGGTCCCCAGGAGGCCCCAGGAGGCACCAGGAGGCCCCCGCAACTCGGAGCTCTGAGACGCCGCGCTCGAGGTGGTCCGGCCCGTTTCGCCTGAGACTTCCTCGCAGCACGTTTCGCCCGAGACATCGTCGCAACTCTGGGGTCCGAAATGCCGCGCGCGAGGTGGTCCAGCCCGTTACGCTGGAGACATCCTCGCAACTCTGGGTTCCGAGATGCCTTTCGGGATGAAGAGGAGGTGGACGAGGAGGAGGCGGAGGAGGAGGCATGTTTTAACATGCCATGCCAGCCCGCACTAGGCGGGCACGCAATCGACCTTGGAAACCGCAGTGGGTCTAAAAACCCTGTTTGGGGATACTGCACTCCGGCTATAATTCAAGTAACATTATGCGGTGCACAGGCACTGGCCTAAGAACATATTTATCTAAGAACCCCAGGCAAACGCAATGCTGAGCACATTCGCGCGCCGTCGCGCGCGCATGTCAAAATCGTTTTGGAATTCAGTTATTCCCTACCTAGGCTCTGCCTAGAAGGGTTCTTACTCTCTTAGCTTAAAGGGGCCGGGCAGTGTAACACGCCCCGGGCGGTTCCCCCGGTCCCCGCCCCGCGGTTCCCCCAGTCCCCTGGGAGCTTTAGCTTTAGCTTTAGCTTTAGCGTTAGCTTAGCTTTAGCTTTAGCTTAGCTGTAGCTTAGCTTTAGCTTAGCGTTTCGCTTAGTTTTTCGCTTAGCGTTTAGCTTAACTTTAGCTTAGCTGTAGCTTAGCTTTAGCTTAGCTTTAGCTTAGCTTTAGCTTAGCTTTAGCTTATCTTTAGCTTAGCTGTAGCTTAGCTTTAGCTTAGCTGTTGCTCAGCTTTAGCTTAGCTTTAGCTTAGCTTTAGCTTAGCTTTAGCTTAGCTTTAGCTTAGCTTTAGCTTAGCTGTGGCTTAGCTGTGGCTTAGCTTTAGCTTAGCTTTAGCTTAGCTTTAGCTTAGCTTTAGCTTAGCTTTAGCTTAGCTTTAGCTTAGCGTTACTGTTAGTACTAATGCTGCTTTCCTAGGGGTTCCAACTCCTAGGTAGGGTCGCACTGGGATAATTTTTTCCGACAAACTCAAGACATGGCCAGTTAGCACCGAGCGAAGGGGCAGCTGCTTTTCAACAAAGAGGTCGCCAGAATTCTGCGCGCGCGCACTTGTTGAAATCATAAGGAAACCATGGGTCTTCAGCCGTTCTGCCACATGAGGGCATGTGGGCCATACGTGCGCATGTCGAAAATTCAGCAATCATCGCGCGCCCGCCAAATCTGTCAAATAATACGATGCGGGCCACACTCGCGCGTCTCTGCGCGCGCACGTCGGCAGCCTTTCAAGATTATTGGTTTTTAATATTCACAGCACAGGGATCTTCAACACATACGAGTATCGAGTGGAGCAAAAGGTCCCTGGATTTCGGAATTCCTGCGGGCGCGTATTTCCCCGTCGCCTTCATCAGCACCATCGTTATCATCACCGCCAGCGGCATCGTTGCCATCATCATCAGCACCACTACCGTCGTCGTCGTCGTCGTCGTCGTCGTCGTCGTCGTCGTCGTCGTCGTCGTCGTCGTCAGTATTACCACCGCTGTCATCATCGTCATCGTTGATGTCGTCGCCCTCGTCAAATTTCTGTGTGCGCGCTCTTCCTGATTATCTTCACTAGCACCATCATTATAAGTTATGTCAATGAGCTGCGGGTGGGTCGGTGGGATTTTTGCACGAGCGTTGGGGGCGGTCACGTGCGGATGCGGGCACGCTTAATTGCACACATAGGCTGCGACACCAATATCTGGCTCCAGAAATTGTTCCGCACATATTGCACCCCACAGAGCGCACCATTTAGTCTTTAGCACACTGCTTGAAACATATTTTGTACATCATCTATAGATGTGTATACGTGTAAATATGTGTACGCATGAGCTCGGCTTGACCCACACAGTCAGTTTGCATCCCATATTTGCAGCACGCATAGCGCACATCGTGAGTGCAAGAATTCATTGTTTGGGGTCCACGCTGGCAAACATTGCTTTTTTGGTGTGGGGAAGTGGGTATGGTGTGGGAGATCTGTTCAAGGTTTTCGGGTATTTCACTGCATGTCCGTGCGATGCCACGCCCGCATGATTGTGCGCATCGCTTGGGTGACTCGTAGTGCAGCGCACACATCGAGACTCGGGACTGCACATCACTCGTCTTTGACTTCTTCACGTGATTCTGGGCTTGGGGTCCAACCTCATTTGATGTATGTACGTTTTTCTTGGATCATGTCGCAGTCTTGGCATTAGGTTGGAGTACGGAGGAGCACCGTCGACGGGAATGCTGTGTCGCACGCGCGCCGGTGACAGACCAAATCGTTATCAATGATGCGGTTTGGCTCTCAGCTCGCCCACTAGACGAGGGTATGAGAGGAGTAGCTTCAGTCCTGGATGGTTCAGTTTGCGCTGGGGCTTCCAGCAGATGGCGATGAAGTTTGCACTGCAGCTTCGAGCACTGGTGTGGGCCACTGCGTGAGAGGTTGCAGTCCCAGTTATTGGGTGAGCATATTCGAGTGGGAATTCTGGTCAGAATTGATCAGGTTTGTTTTCGATATTCGGTGCACGTATCGGTGAGGATACATGTGCTGCCGTTTGCGCTGGAACAGTTGTATGCTGCGATCTTCTTCAGAATGAGTTAGACTGGTGCCAGTTCTAGGCCGTGGCTGAGGGCGTTGTGGTAGCAGCGTTGTCAGAGTTTGGGGACCAGGACATGTAATCTGCAATTCTCGCAGGGTTAGGCCGTCGGTACCCTGGAAGGCAGGCGCCGCGACACCAAGTGAACAGCTAGTTGAACCCACTCGCATAGGCATTCCATCTGTCACTTTCACTTGTCTGCGCTGTGAGTGCAGGTTCTCTTCACCTGACAGATTTGGAGTCTTCGGAGGGGGTGTGAGCGCGTAGCGCCCCCCACCGAGAAATTGGGTGTGGTTTCGGTTCGTGTCGTGCGTGCAGGCGAGGTGAAGCTGCGCAAGGGCCGTAATTTGTTGGCCTTAGCCAGGACCAAGCCGATCGACATGATTCTCGACCCGTATCGCGGTCGCCCGCGGGGTCGTCCTGTGGTTGCCGCGTGTTTGTCGTATGGGTTGTGCTGGTGCCCTGGTTGTCTCGTGGGTTGTCCCGTGGTTGCCCCGTGGTTGTCCAGTTGGTTGTCCCAGCTCTTCCCAGGTGGCCTCGCGGGCTATCCCGTGGGTTGTCGCGTGAATGCCCGCGGGCAGTAGCCGGCTAGCAAGATCGGATGCTGGGACTGTGAGGGCGAGTTGGCTCCAGCCTTGCAGTTTCGGTTTCTGTTCGTGTCGTGCGGGCGGGTGGGGCGCAGCTGTGCGAGGGCGCAGCTGTGCGATGGCGACGGTTGCATTTGTTCCACGATTGTCTCAAAGTTGTCCCTTGGATGTCTCGGGGCCGTACCGTGTGTTGTTCGTGGTTTGTCCCGTGGGTTGTCCCGTGGGTTGTCTCGTGGTTGTCCCGTGGGTGGTCCCGCTGTTTGTCCCGTGGGTTTCCCCGCGGGTTGTCCCGTGGTGGTAGCGTCAGTTGTCCTGTGGGAAGTACAAACCGACATGCAAAGCACATCGAGACGAAAGTCGAAATGCAACTCTAAGGTCGATCTGAACATCAAATCGAGAGGACATCAACAATGCACATCAACGTGCAACCCTACATCAGCATGAGCATCGAAGTGCAGATGAGAATATGGATTGAATTGCAATCGTCATGCACGTCGAAATGCGACATCGATTTCAATCGGAACGCAACCCGAAATGCAAGTCTGCATGTGCATAGCATCCAGTTCGAACGTCAAATTGTTATGCCATCTTCAAACAAATCGAAATTCAATCATGATATAGAACGTGATATTGGTAGATACACAGGTCAGAACTACATGTACGTATAAACAAACATGTATAGTGTGTAATATGTACTGAGACCTATTGGTAGGCAGCGAGACCGATGCATATTGAGATCGATTGGTATGTAGCGACGTCGCCAGATACAGTGATATCTGCGCGTCGGTACTGAGATCAGTATATAGCGAGCTCAAGATAGATACATTGCGAACCCGATCAGACGCCAATCGCAAACCAAAAGCTGCCACGCTCCCATCCCCCCCGATCTCAGCACCCGAAAGGTAGTCTATGAGGTAGTACGGCTTGCAGTAGACGTATAGCCATTATCATAGGCAATTCTTTGAGGGAGTAGAGTTAAGAGGCGATAGATTCTCGGCCGCGGCCGTTCGGAATCGATTGGCCATTTCGCCAGGGAAATGTTCAGAATGCCGCAATTCAGTCGTACCCCTCACGCAAATCGCGACGTCACGGTCCAAAAAACGCAATGTTCTTTTCTCAGACAGAACAAACACAGAACAAACCAGTTTCAAACACAATGGAGTTCCATGGGTTTGCATTCAGTTCTCACAGCACCACTAATTGTTCGACGTATTTGACATGTATTTCTCCAGCTTTACTCTAGCAGTTCGCGCTTGTTCTGGCCGTTTCGTTCGGGGCATCCTCAACATTTGAAAAATGGACGCGCCCTTCACGCAGTTCTCGACGTCACGGCCCCAAACGCAATGGCTCCTCCAGCATGCTGAAAGAAACGTATCAAGCATTTCGTGCTTTCAGTGATTTCGCGTACCGCTCTTACAACTCACTTGTTCGTAATGATCTGACTTGTATTTCTTCAAGTTTGGTCTAACCTTCGTTTCTCCATGTCCACATGGGTGCTTCTCAGCAGCTCGTCTAATCACAAGCTGTGGCAACCCCATCGGTGACCCCCTGCTCCTTTTGCAAGTGCAATCGCAAGGTATGGCAATCTGATTTGCGGTCAACTGCACCCTTGCTATTGCACCGCATTGTGAACGATTGACGGCGTCCTTCAAGATTTTTCCGCAATGATGTCCATTGGAATGGACATCTCCTCTCTGCTCCTGCCTATATCGTGTACTTCCTTTTGTATGAGCCTTGGCACGCACGTGCTACTTGTGTGCGTGTGGATATACACCAACGGAGATTGATTATCTGACCGTCGCCATACTGATCCATGGTTGCGAGTGGGACCCTCTTGGGGGTGTCTTGGGGTCGTTCTCAGGCCGTCTTCGGGGCCTGTTGGGCCGTCTTGGGGCCTTTTCGGGTTGTTTGGGGGCCCTCAGGGCTGTCTTGCGGGTCTCTTGGGGGGCGCCCCGTCAGGCTGTTTGGGGGCTCTCGTGGTCTGTCTGGAGCCCCTCCGGGGTTCTTCTTGGACCGCTTTGGGCTCGTCTTGGGCCGTCTGAGGCCATTATTGGACGCCTTTGGGGTCTTCTTGGGGCGGGCTTCTTGGGACTCCTCTCGGGGCCTCCTCGAGCCGCCTTGGAGGCTCATTCGGCCAACTACTGGCCATCTTGGGCCGTCTTGGACACGTCTTGGGTCGGGCTCTTCGGGGCCTCTTGGCGCCTTCTGGCGCCATCTGGAGCCGCCTTGGGGCCATTTGGGGCCGTCGTGGGCTCATATTGGGCGCTCGGGGCCCGGCGTCCCCGGCCGTCACCCGGTCTGTGGCGGACCATTTTCGGATGGAAAGGGGAACCAGTTGGATCAGCACCGCTGCATTTGTAAGCACACCTCATAGACCACCCTTCGGGTGATGAGGAGATTGAGGGAGGAATGTGCGTTCGATTGCGGTCGAATGACCCTGAAGATTTGCATGCCGTTTTGCATTTCGATGTGCATCTCGGCATGCATTTCGACTTACATGTTGATTGCAATCGGATTCGCATTTCGATTTCCATTTGAGTGCAATACGATTCGCGCTTCCATATGCGGCGCGATGTTCATGTTGATTCCGATGTGCATTTCGATGTGCCTGTTGATTGCCATTCGATTTAATGCTCGATGTGCACATTGATGGGTATTCCGATGCTCATGTCCATTGCACCTGGAGTTGCATGCCGACCTGCATTCCGATTGCCATTGGATTTGTATGTCGTTGTGCATTCGGATCTGCATTTCGACTTGCATACCTATTCTTCAATCGGGCGCGTGTCCCTCTACAGGAGGAATATGCAAGCATAGTCAAAAAATAGTCTGGCTGCGATTTTTCGACCATTTCTGATCATTTCGGTGCACTGCTTGGCTATTTTTTCTGTCGTCCGAAGTCCGCCTGCAGGGCGACATGCCCGACCTAAACCAATTCACATTCCGGCTCGCCTCCTAAGTCGGATCTCGACTCTCCGTGGCGGGCGCCCCCTGAGGCCCCGAGGCTCCGAGGGTTCGAGGCCCCTTCCCTCCACCATCCGCGGGCTCCCCTCGGCTCCCGCGACCGCCTCTCACGTTCTCACTCGCCTCGCTTCTCTCATGCGCTCTCTCTCTCTCTCTCTCTTTTCCCTCTTTTTGTTCTCTCTCTCTCTCTCTCTCTCTATTTCTCTCTTTCGTTTGCTCTCTCGCTCTCTCTCTCTCTCTTTCTCTCCCTTTCTCGCTTTCTCTCGCTCCATCTCTCTCTCTCTCTCTCTTTCTTTCTTTCTCTCTCTCTTTCTCTCTCTCTTTCTCTCTCTCTCTCTCTCTCTCTCTCTCTCTCTCTCTCTCTCTCTCTCTCTTTGTATATATATATACACCAATACATGATGTATGACACGCGCTTATACATGTCACCCCACTTGTGGCAGAGGCGGGCGAGGGCTGAGCACTTGGCCGCTTGCCATGCTTTCCGCAGGAGTGTGGCTCTCTCTGGTCATCGACACCCAGAACAAGATCAGCTTCGCGTTCGGCCTGTTCGACACAGACGACAGGCGGCTCAATTATGAGGCGGAGGACGGGGAGGAGGAAGCGGAGGAGGATGGGGAGGACGATGACGACGACGACGACGACGAGGCCCACGTTCACAGCATGGGCGAACATTCCACTCGGGCGCGACAGATGGCTCGTCACGGCGGGGGGGCAGGGGCGGGGCGGATGCATCACTCTCTCTTTCTCTCTCTCTGTCTCTCGCTCTCTCTCGTTCTCTCGCTCTCTCGCTCTCTCTCTCTCTCTCTCTCTTTCTCTCTCTCTCTCTCTCTCTCTCTCTCTCTCCGCTTATCGATGACGCCTGCGGCGAAGCACCGCCGCCCCCTGCCTTCTGGAAACGCCTCTGTGGTGAGATCCTCCCCCCAAAATTTTCCCGGACGAGTTTCCAGAGCGGTCGGGGGAATACGTAGTCCGATAGCTCGGGCCGTCCGGGGGCCAAACGTTTGGCCACAGAGGCGCTTCCCAAGAAGGCAGGGAGCGGCGGTGATTTGCCGTAGGCGTCTTCGATAATCCTCAGGAGGGGCCTAACATCGCCCGAGCGCCCCAAGAGCGAGCGAAGGTGCCGCCGTGCTAGTGGACTGCGTGCTCCCCTAGCGCTTAGGAAGCCACTGGGGGTCACTTGGTAGGGCCCTCGGAGGTCGCCTTGGGGGACCATCCGGAATGTCCTGGGGACCGTTTGGGGCTCTGATGGGGCTATCTTTGGACTCTCCTGGGCCGTCTTGCGGCCCTTTGGGGCCGTCTGGGGGTTGTCTTTATGTCGTATTGGGGCCGTATTGGGCTTTCTTGGGGGCCGTCTTGGGGCGATGGGCCGTCCTGAGCGTTCGGTAGCTCGAAGGGACCAGAATTCGAAAATCAGGTAAAAGCCGCATGATCACAGCTTGAAGCCCCCGTGGGGCGTCTTGGGTGCCTTTTGGACCGTCTTGAGGCAATCTTGGGCTGTGTTGCGGCCATCTGGGGCTCTCTTCTTGGGCCCATCTTGGAGGCCATCTTGGGCCACCTTAGCCGTCGTGAAGGCCATAGAAGATGGCTCTCTGCAGTTTTGGTGTCGGCCTGGGTGGCCGACAGCTTGGGCCCAGAAGGCCACTGGGACTTGCTTGGAACTATCGATCAGAGCCACACCAGCTGGCACGCCAGTACCCCTCCATCAGGCTGGGAGGGCGGCGGCCTGAAGACGCCTGACGCCTGACGGCGATGCACCGCCGCCCCCTGCTGGAAACGCCGATGTGGCCAAACGTTGTGCCAAAGCTTGGCCAAGCTGCTGGACTATGTGGTCAGCCAGCCGTTGTGGAAACTCGTGAGGAACACCTGGGAGAGGAAGAGGGGACGGAGCAGGGGAGGACGAAGGAGGAGGAGATCGACGAGGAGGCGGACGAGGAAGTAGCTTCTTGAGTGCCTCTGAGGGGCATCTTGGTGCATTTGGTGGCATCTTGGACCGGAGGGGCTGTCTTGGGCCATCTTGGGGCCTTAGTTGGCATCTTTGATTGTGTTGGAGACCGTATACGTCGGGGCCGTCTTGGATGCCATCTTGGATCGTCTTGGGGCCCTTTTGGGAGTCTCTTGGCCATCTTAGAGGCCTCGCGGGCCGTCTGAAGCTGTCTGAAGCCCATGCCTCTTAGGGTGTCTTGGAGGCATCTCGTGCAGTCTTGGGGCCATCTTGGGTCATCTTGGGTCATCTTGGCGGACTTGAAGGGCATTTTGAGCTGTCTCGGAGGTATGGGGCGATCTTCGGCCGTCTTGGAGGGCACCTCAGGCCACCCTGGCCAATTTGGAGACGGATTGACTCGATGTTGCTGTGGTTGCGATGTTGTCTGGGTGGTCGGCGGGTGAAACTAGGAGCCACGGGGAATTGTTTCGCAGGGCCAAAAAAGTCAGGAGCGACACAAACACACAGACACACATCATCGTTGATTTCCATTGAAAGCAGAGAAAAACCGGGAGGTGGAGGGGAAGGCGAAGATCCAGGAAATGTTGGAAATGTGGGGAATCCGTGGACTTGTGCCTGTTCATGTGTGTCCCTGGCCCCTTCAAGAAGGCCGTGGCGCTTGGCCTGCCGGGGCCCCTCCGCAGGCCACAGGGGGCGGCGGCTCGAAGAAGCGAGCGAGAGAGAGAGAGAGAGAAAAATAATCATAGAGAAAGAGAGCAAGAGCGAAATGCAGACAGAGAGAGAGAGAGAGGAGAGAGAGAAAGAGAGAGAGAGAGAGACAGGAAGGAAGGAAGAGAGAGAGAGAGAGGGAGATAATGAGAGAGAGAGAGAGAACGAGAGAGAGAGGAGGAGGAGGAGAGGAGGAGGAGGAGGAGGAGGAGGAGGAGGAGAGGAGGAGGAGAAGGTGGAGGAGGAGGAGGAGGAGGATCAGAGCAAACCCAGGATGCATCAGCAATGCCGTGGCACGCCCTCCCGCCCCGAGAGGCCCCTCCTCAGAGCCTCCTTGCGAGCATGCCTGCCCAGGCCGGGGAGGCGCGCCCCCCCCCCCCCCCTGCATATGACGAGCGCTCCTCCGTGGGCCTGCCGCCTGGGCGCGAGAGGCCCGTGCTGCAGAGGATCTCCACGCTCCACGCTCGTGTCTCCCTGAGCTTTCTGGCGCTCCCAGAGATCCAACGCTTCGAAAAAAATCTCACGACGGAGGTTTTTGCTAATTTTCGGCCTCTAGGGGCCCTCGCTGGGCCCCGGGACGGTCAGAAAACGATTCGGGATGAAGACCCGGTCCCGGGGAGTCGGTCGAAATTTCCGGGGACCCCGCATTGAAAAAATCACGACGTCGGATATTTGGGCTCGCCGAGCTGCTGCCCCTGGTCCCTTCGCCCTGTCCCTCTCCCTCCCCCGGGTGTGCCCTTTCCTCCTCGTCTTCCTCCTCCTCCTGCTCCTCCTCCTCCCCCTCCTCCTCCTCCTCCTCCTCCGACTCCTCCTCCTGCTTTTAAGCAGGTGGTCGGGTCGGCCGCTAGGAGTCTTCGGCCTGCAGCGATGTGTGAGTGAGTGTGTGTGTGTGTGTGTGTGAATGTGCGAATGTGTGTGTGTATGCGCGAAGAGAGGCGCTGAGAGACAGAGCGGTGCAGCAGGGCGTGGTCTTGCAAGCCCGGCTGCTCGACGTTTTCGTTTGATATTCTCCCCCCCTTCCTCCTCCGAGGCCTCCTCCTGCTCCTGCTCCGCCTCCTCGCTACTCCTCCTGCTCCTCCCCTCCTCCTCCTCCTCCTGCTCCTCCTCCTCCGCCTCCTCCTCTCTTCCTGCTCCTCCTCCTTCCCCTCCTCCTCCTCCCTCCTCCTCCCCCTCCTCCTCTTCCTCCTCCTCCTCCGCCTCCTCCTCCTCCCTCCTCCTCAGTCCTCTATCGGCGTGAGTGCCGCGCCATTTCGAAGTCCTCATCACAAACTTCGCAGAAATCCTACGCGAGAGCCCCAGCTTGCAAAGCAGCCGCTTTCCATCCCTGTAACTACGGTGGGAGCGTTGGTTAAGGAATATGCCCAGGAGGCTTCAGACCCTGGGGGGGTCCTTATCTGATGAGGGCGGCGGTGACACCCATGACCAAGCCTCAATTGGAGTTCCACTGGCTTCCAGACCCTGGATTCCTTATCCAATGGTTCCTTATCCAATGCCCTCACCGTATTGCGCAGTGTGGAGCTGCGGGACATCGAAATCGAGGAAATCTCAAGCGCGTGTCTCCATCTTTTGTCTCTGCTGGAATTTTCTGCATCACGGACGCGCGCGGCGCTACTAAGGCGAGAGCCGCGCTCGAGAACCGCCAGCCCTCGGTCGGTTTAAAACGGCCTGAAGCTCTGCAGATAAATTTGTGCGCGGCGCCGAGGCGAGAGCTCCACTGTGTAAGCAACCGGCGATCCATCCCTGCTGGGGTCTCCCTGAGCTTTAGGAGTGCAAGCTGTAAGGAAGGCTCAGGCGAAGCGCCTTGCCAGCCCACGAACACGTCTAGTAGTGCAACGGGAGAAGCTTACATAGGAGGAAAAGCGGTGGAAGGGAGGACGATGTCAAGGAGGAGGAGGACGACGACGACGAGGCCTGTCCGGGCCCTCTTGGCTCTTGGGGCCTCCTGGGGGTGTTTGATGTTGCATTCAATCACGACATGCATCCACTTGTAGTTGCAAGCTTCTTCGGGAATGGACAAGCGTATGCCCTATTCCCCCGTCTCCCCCAGTTCTCTTTTCAATGCCCTTCATGGTCACAGCTGAGGCGTTCCAGGAAGGGTCTCGCCTAATTATCCTGTTCTCTGTCGGTCTCTCTTTCTCCCCCTCTCCCCCTCTGTTAATTACTCTTCTCGCTATTTCCAAACCCCTTTTTTGTTTTTTGTTTCTCTCTCTCTCTCTCTCTATATATATATATATCGTTAATTATGCTTCTACGCTTTGGCGGTATTCTCATTGTCAGGGTTTGTCTGCGAATACAGATGGACAGAGAGTGCGCGTCGTACGGACGAGAAGGTCCACTAGCAACCGACGATACATGAACTGGCGTCTTTAATTCTGCAAGAGGGAGCGGTCGACACCAGTTTTGTGCCCGCGGCATGACAGTTACCAGATCCCGGATGCATGTCACGCAAGCATAATTGTCATTGTCGTGCTTCCTCGTGTGCAAATGTTCCGTCCATGTTGTCCCCCCATTGCTTGTCTCAATGTGTTATCCGTGCTCGCCAGTGGCTTGCTCTCCGAGGAGGAGTTCCGCAACTTTGCACAGGTCAGGGGGATTGGGGGGATGACATACGTGATCTGGGCAGAAGCCTAGATATGAGTAAGCTTTTCTGGGGTCAACATGTCGAGAACAGACTGCAGAGTGTCTCCTTGCTCGGTTCATGCATGTGTGTCTGCGCAATGGTGCGCGCATGAGTATGGATGTACTAACGTGTTTGTGATGTTGTTCGCGCGTGTATGTATGCTGGTGCGCGTGGAAACGTATTCGTTGTTGTACGTCCGTGAACGCTTCTGCTTAATTTCAGCGCCGCTTAGCTTCCGTGTTTGAGCCCGCCCTTCGGACGGCTACATCATTCCGGACCGTGGCACAGGAAACAAAACGCCTTGGCGCGCACGGATGCTTCAATGTATGCATGCGCATGAGCTCGTGTATGCGCGCGCGTAGGCGCAGAAGCGAGCGTGTGCGCATGTGCATCTGCTATGTTCAGGGACCGACCAGAACGATGTTTAGTTAGGCTGTGGCCCTCGTTTTGTTTTTCTTTCTGTTTTTCGTTGCGTTTCCGTTGTGTTGTTCGCTCTTGTTTTAAACGCGCTATGTTGCGGCTCGACGTCTATTCACACGATCGTGGTGTCGATGCCGCAGGATTGCATCCCATCTATCCCCGGTGCGGCGCTGCCTTTCCTCCCGCCCTCTTCGGATGCTTTCTCCCCGCTGTTTTTTCTGTTGTAGGGGTCCACTGCATGCTTCCGCGCGTGAGTGCAATGCTCTTGCTCGCGGCATCCGCGCGCCCGCTGAGAGAAAGTTGTGTGCACATTATGTGTGCACGTTTGCGTGCTTGCGTGTGTGCGCGCCAATGTACAGTCCGCCTCTCGCCCGGGATCGCGCGGCTGGTCTCACCGCCGTGAACGGATATTCACGGCAATTCATATTGGATGAGCCACTCTCGCATCACCCTCATTGGAACATTGCTGTTTGTGGGAATGTGAGGCGCATCTGTTTGTTTCGGGAAATCTCTGAGGCGGCATTCACGCTTTGATCCTCGCTGCGTCCGAAGCCCGCGTGAGATCGAGGGGTGAGCGGAACCTAACATTCCCAGCTGCCGCACCCTTCCCTCCCCTTCCCCTCTTACGTACATATTCCTATTCATATTTTTTTACATGGCAGTGGACGCCAGAAAAAGCCCCCCCCCCCTTCCCCCCTAACGGATTTGGCCCTCCCTGGGCCTCCGGGCAACCCTTCAGACGACCCGGGAGAACCTCAAGAGAGCCCGAAGACGGCCCCAGACTGGTTCAGACGGGTTCCAGGCTTTCCGGCGCGCTCCCGAAACGATCCCAGAGAGCCCCAATACGGTCCACGACGGCCCCCAAGAAGCTCCAAAACGTCCCAAGAGGCCTCCAAGAGCCCTCCCCAAGAAGGCCCCAAGAGGCACAAATCACTGATTTTATTATGGTTTTTAGTGAATTTCTGTTTTTTTTGCTCTTTTCGGGTTCCCGACGCTCCAAGACGGCGGCTGGGCGTCCGAGGCCGCCTGGGAGGCTCCAGAATCGCCCCAAAAACCATCCGAAAGGGCTTCCAGGCAGTCCAAGAGAGCCCCAAAACGGCACAACAGGGGTCCAACATGGCCCTAAGAGAGCCCCATGGCGGCCCAAGACGGCCCCAAGACGCCCCCCGAAGCATTCCAAATAGTGACCCTGTCAGGGAGACCGCGGTTGGAGGCAGGGAGGCCCCAGGAAGCCCCCAGAGGCCCCCAGAACACGCCCAGGAGGCCTCCAGAAGGCTTCAAGAAAGCCTGAAACATTTGTGGGGCCCCCAGAGGCTCTCCAAGGAGGAGCCTCCGCAAAAAGAGGTGAGGAGGGTGGGGAGAGTGCGCAGGGTATGGCGAGAATGAGGAAAAAGAAGCACGGAGTAAGGATAACGAATAATAGCAAGGAGTTATCGTTAAATTGTCGGCTTGACCTTCCTGCCATTCCGCCTGCATACCAAATTTCAAGGACCAAGGTGCATGGCGCGAAGCGCCATTGCAGTCTTGTGTAAATATAGCATAAAGAAGATGTAATCAGAACACTGGTTTATACAACACTCAGACGGAGTGTGCTTCCAGCGCTTAATCCGGAGGAAAAAGCAGCGAGCGAGGACGTTCCGGCAACCCTCGTCGAAAGCAAGGGTGCGTTCCAGCTTTGGAAATCAATCGAGCGAGAGCGCTCCAGCAGCCCACGGCGTGCGCTTCATCACTGCACTTCTGCCTAGCACGAGCGTTCAGCGGCTCGAGCAGAAAACAGGTGTATGATGTCGCCTTCGCCGCCGTCGCCGTCTCCGCCGCCGCCGCGATCGTCGCCGTCGCCGCTTTCGTCTTCGCTGCCGTCGCCCTCGCCGGCGGCGTCGCCGTCGCCGCCGCGGTCGCCACCATGGCAGTCGCCATCGTCGTCGTCGTCGCTGACGTCGTCGTCGGAGCCTTCGCTGGCGACGTCGTCGCCGCCGTCGCCGTCGCCTCCGTCGCCGTCACCGTCGTTTTCGCCGCTGGCGTCGCCGCCGCCGCCATAGTCTGGCCGTAAGTTCTCACTGGCAAAATGAACCACTGAGTGTACCCGCGAGTGCTCTCTCAGCACAGGGTCAGAGGAAAAGTGTGCGCGCGTGCATATATGATTCTACGTGCGAAGGTGTGTACTTACATGTCGTCGCAGATGTGTAGACGGCCTGTCTGTTTGTGTGTGCTGGCGGGTGCAAACTTCGAGGCCGTAAGTCTGATATAGTCTGATGGGTATGTTGGCATGTTCATGTATATGATGTATGTCTACTCGTGCGGCTTAGAAGTTGGTGGACCGTATCGTTGAATAAACTACTTGCCGCTGTCCTATCCATTCCTCTCCTCCCTCGGCACCTGGCATTTTGTTGTAGTCACTCGCTGTCATCACCCTGCGCACCTCACCAGCATACCCGAGATTACGACATGTGTTGAGGCCTCTTCCACATAGCGGCCGTGAGGGATGTAACTACAGCTTGAGGACATGTTACAGCGTGGGATTCCTAGTGTGAACATCCCAAAAGTTACGCGCACGTGTGGACGCTCTGGCAGCTATACGCATGAAAAAAGCATCCAGCGGCGTGCGGCCCATCCCGCCAGCGTGCCTGGGTTGTGGGTCAAGGCGCAGGGTTGTGGGCCACGGCGCAGGGAAGGGAGATAGCGATTTCCTGGTGTGTGGCCCCTGTTAGAGGCCAGCATGAGTCTCCAGAGTCTCTATTGGTGTTCTCTTCGGGGCCTGCGGGGGACCTCTTGGGGCTTCTGAGACATCTTGGGGCAATTTTTGGAAGTGAGGGCGGATTCCAGCCATGTTCCTGAGGTCCGTTCGAGGCCCGTGGAAGGAGGAAGAAAAACAAGAAGAAGAAGATGACACGACGTCAATTGCGCGCGTCGACCCAACCAACAACTCTGCGACTTGAAATGGGTTCGCGCGAGCGGGAATCCGTCCCACAATCATCATCATCATCATCATCATCATCATCATCATCATCATCATCATTATCATCATCATCATCATCATCATCATCATCATCATCATCATCATCATCATCATCATCATCATCATATTCATATTCATATTCATCATTATCATCATCATCATCATCATCATCATCATCATCATCATCATCATCATCATCATCATCATCATCATCATCATCATCATCATCATCTCCATGATTCACGGTTGTTTGTTCCGGAGCTGTATCGGGCAAGCCAATGTGGTTCAAGCGCGGCAGCCTCTTGCAAGGCGTGTCGTGCATTTGGTCACAATGGGTTGCGGCGCCTCCGCCCAGCGTGGGACCCGATGGCGAGCTGACAAAAGCGCCAGTGGAACCACGGACTTGCCCCTCACCAGCGGACAGGATACGCCGCTGGGGATGATTGAGGATCTGTTCCCCCTGAGCGGCGAGGATGTCACGCCGTACGAGCAGCAGGTAACGCCGAGCGGCACAGCGTTCATCCCCGTTGCCAGCGCCGAGAGCTCGCCTGGCACGGACGACAAGCTGGCGGACATAGGGCTGGTCTACGGACTTGGTGGCTACAGCCAGTACAGCCGGGTGCTGCTCTGCATGGTCGGTCTGCCAGCCCGGGGTAAGTCTTACATTGTAAAGATGTTGACGCGCTATCTCATGTGGTCAGGCTTCCCCGTCAAAGCATTCAACGCCGGGAATTTGAGGAGGCACATGGGCAAGGCAGGTGCGGCAGCGGATTTCTTCGACAAAAACAACGAGGAGATGTCGGAACTGCGGGAGAGGATCGCTTCGCAGTGCATGGAGGAGGCTATCGGTTGGCTGGAGAAGCAGCAGGGCGTGTGCGCTGCGATCTTCGACGCCACCAACACCACCAGGCAGCGTAGAGCCAAGATCGTTCAAAGGTGCGGCAAGGGCACCGGGCTCACACCTGTTTTTGTGGAGAGCATCTGCGACGACCCCGAGATTCTTAAGCAGAACTACCGCCTCAAGCTGATCAACGACGACTATCAGAACACAGATCCTGAGAAAGCCCGCGCTGATTTCCTTGAGCGTGTCCGGCAGTATGAGGAGGTCTACGAGCCCGTGGAGGACGAGGAGTGCGGCGAGAATATTAGCTACATCAAGCTGTTCAATGTTGGCCAGAAGGTTGTCATGCATCGTATCACAGGGTACCTCACAAGCCAGGTTGCATCATACCTCAGCAATTGCCATATAACCCAACGGAGTATATGGCTGACGCGCCATGCCGAAACCGAAGATCAGCTCAGAGGCAAGCTGGGCAGCGTAAGCCAGGAGCTGACACCCAAAGGTCGCAGGTATTGCCGCTTCATGGCGGATATGCTTCGAAACTGCAAGCGGCAGATGCTTGAGGTGGGCGAGACCTCGGACAGAGAGGTGCTTGTGCTGCTTGGCACGGCACCTGTGCACGCAGCCACCCTGAACGCTTTGAAAAGCATCCCTGATGAGGCCGATGATCGAATCAATTTTCTTGCTATGAGCACCTCGCTCCTGAACGAGCTCGATGGGGGCGTCTGCAACGGTATGACCTACGAGCAGATTCAGAGGGAGCACCCCGACATATGGGCGGCGCGAGAGCAGGACAAGCTAAACTTCCGCTACCCTGGCGCCGGGGGCGAGTCCTACGCGGATGTTATCGGACGTCTTCGGCCCATCATCATCGAGCTGGAGAGGCAACGCCGTTCGGTGCTGGTGATCTCCCACCTGGCCGTCCAGAGGTGCCTGTACGCCTACTTCACGGGCCACCCCGTACAGGACACGCCCCACCTGGAGCTTCCCATGCACACCGTTGTCGAGCTGCGGCCGAAGCCTCTGGGGGCGGCCGTGCGGCAGGCGCGCTTCGAGGACTGACCCCCGCCACGCTGTGACTGCACGTGGAGCCGTGGTGAAGGATCGCAGAAGTGTGTGGGGGGGGGGGAGCCACAGCCCCGAGCCCTGGAGTTGACGAGCAGGTGTCCTCCGCCCGGGGAGCCGATGTGCCAGGGCCGCCCGAGGAGATGGATACGGACATCCTCGAGCCGCAGATGGGCGACCAGGTCGGACCCGGTGCGGCCAGGGCACCCCGCGCGCGGGCGGCGGCGGGGCGCGCAGGGCGACCTGCGGCGAGCGCCGCCCTGCGGAGGACCACAGCTGGCGCCTGCTCGCCTCCGCCTCGGGCGGGCCGACCTCGGCCCGCGGCCGCGGGCGGAGCGCGCACGCCGCCCGTGCCGCGGGCACGCTGCGGGCTCCGCGCCGGCGCCTGCGGGGCACGCCGCGGGCTCCGGCCAGCCGCTGCGGGGAGGCCTGCCCGGCAGCCTCGGGAGCGCAGCTGGCCACGGCAGGCCCGCGTTGCGCCGACGCGGCGGCGACCCCCGCCGTGGGCGTCCACGGTGCAGCACTGGCTGTGGCCGAGCGTCGGTCGGCATTGAAGGATCCGCCGCTTCGCCAGGCGCCGATCTCGCAGGGTCGGGCGATCCACGCAGGATCCGCCGCTTCGCCAGGCGCAGGACCGGTGCCGGAGTCGTCACGGCGCGAGCCCGCTGCAAGTCCCGGCAAGCCGATGCGGGGATGCTTGCCCAGCAATCGTGCGAGCGCAGCTGGCCAAGTGGCCCAGCCGGCCAGCCTGTTCTCTGGAGCCCCCCAGCCCTCGAGGCCTTGGCAACGACAGGATGAGCGAATCACGAAGGAGAAACAAAAACGCCATACGCATCAATTTTTGGCGCTCCGCGCAGATTTCTTGGATCCGCGCTGGGCCCCCCCAGCGGCACCTCCGGCGCCGCCCCCTGACGCGCTTCGCGCGCCAGAGAGGGGGTCCGGCGCGGATCCAAGAAATCCGCGCGGAGCGCCGACAGCTTGTGTTTATGCCGTTTCTTTTAGACTCGGCCCGCTGGCTCTTCCCCTTTCTCCCGCTCCCCAGCATGTAATCTTGTGTTTCTCGGCGCCGCGGTGCCACCGCCTCGTCGGCCTGGCCCCGCGGGACGAGCGCTTGCGCAGTGCTCAGTGCTGCGCTCCCATACCCCCCTGTGCGCGCGGCCAAGCGTGGCGCTTTCCTGACTCCGGATCCGCCGCGCTCTGGGCGACTTCGCTGGTGGGGCGAAAACGCCCGCCCTTTTTTTCGATCTCCTTTGATGCCGATCTCCACCCTACGTTGCCCTCGCCGTTTCCGCCATGCTTTTGCGGAACTATCCGCCCTGCGTTTCTTTTCCGCCTTGCTTCTTCGCATGGCCTCGGGTGCATCCCCGACGCGCTCCTCGGTCGGAAAGTCGACGGAGGTGCGGCGGGCCCAGGGCCAGACAGCGGGGCAACGCCAGGAACTGGCCGTCCGTCGGCGTGGCGGTCTCTCTTTTTCCCTCCTCCTCCTCCTCCTCCTGCTCCTTCCTGCTCTTCCTGCTCCTCCTCCTCCTCCTCCTCCTCCCTCCTCTCCTCCTCCTCCTCTTTCCTCCTCCTCCTCCTCCTCCTCCTCCTCCTCCTCCTGCTCCTCCTCCTCCTCCTCCTCCTCCTCCTCCTCCTCCTCCTCCTCCTCCTCTCTCTGTGCCTGGCGCGGCCAGGCCTTCCCCGGGTCCGCGGCGGGCCACGCCCGTCTCGGAGCTCGCGCGCTCCGCGGCTCGGGGCATCGCCCGTACCCGTCGCGCGCGCGTGCGGCCTCTCGCTGCTGTGCCGCGGGGAGGGCAGCAGGCGGCGAGGAGGCCGCCGCCGGGCCACCCGTGGAGAGCTGGCCGCGGGGCTTCCTCTCGGGAGGCTTCCTCGGGCCCGGCGGCGCGCCGTCTGCGCACGGGGCCGCTCGAGGGGGAAGAAACGTAATCTATGAACATAAGGTCCAGAGTTTTCTTTTTCGTTTAACACCCTCCTGGATCCCCCCATGCGACCAGAAGGAGTAAAAGCGCCATATAAGCATAAACTTTTGGTGATCCGCGCGGATGTCTTGGATCCGCCCCTGGGGCGCTCCGCGCGCCAGGGATGGGGGTCCAGCGCGGATCCAAGACATCCGCGCGGAGCGCTAGTCGCATGGGGTGACCCAGGAGGGTGTTAAACAAAAAAAACCCTCTGGGCCGTAACGCGCGCTGTGTCCCCTCCCCTCCCCGCTCCCTCCCCCCCCCCCATGGCGCAACGCTCCCCCCATCAGTGCGTCCCCGGCACTGCCGCAGTGCGTCTGGCACCTGGCACCACAATCTGGTGGGGGTGGGGGCTGGTACACGTGATACCCCCTCCCGTCCCCCCGCCCCCCCGCCTCCCTCCCCGCCCGCAACGCCCGTTACGGCCGCGAGTCAAAGAGTGCGCTCCGGGGTCCCGTTGTTTTTTCGGCCCTCGGGTCGTCGCGCCTGGGGTGCATGTGGCTCCCTGGCTCCAGCATCCGCTCCGAAGGGGCGGGGAGGGAGCAGGACGGGGATGTCGAGGAGGAGGAGGAGGAGGAGCAGGAAGAGGAAGTCGGAGGGGAATGGAGCATGGAGCACGGAATGGGAGGCAGGCCCTGGAAGAAGAGGGTGGCGCAAAACATGCCAGAAGGGCGAGTATGCGGGAGCAGCCGATACGCACCCGGGCGTGAAGCACGCCTGTGATGTGGCTACACATGGTTCGTGTTTAAGTGTTCGAAAGTTCTCTGATTTTCTGGGGGGCCAAGAGCCTTTCATTTCTAATTGTTCTATCCTGGGCCTCTTCCTGGCCACTAGGGGGCCAGGAACAATTAGAAACGAGCACACTTAGAAATGAGCACGATTAGAAGTGAACGGCGTGTACCCTGATCGGAGAGGCCCGGGCATGCGACATCAGAGTGTGGCCTTCGCCCCCCTGCCAGCAGCAGCAACATCGTCGACAGCAACAACATCACAAGCATAAGCAACACCATCTTCAGAATCGCCATCATCAATCACAGCGGGGACGGCACGGAGCCGCGCACATCAAAGGTGTGAGAACAAGGCTACACTGGAGTCCACTTCAGTGGCATCGCCAAACTGATTGTGCAGCCTGAGGGTAGCGGAGCCACGGGGCCCAAGGACACGTTTCGCTTAGGATCGAGCCCGCCGAGCAGGCTCCCGAGCCCACGGTGGCCTGTGGCAGAGGCCGTCTTCCCCTTGAACTTGGCCGCTACGTATGCAACATTTTGGGAAGAAGAAAGAGGAGGACGACGAGGACGAGCATTTGGACGATTGGAAGGAGGAGGAGGAGCAAGAGAAGGAGAAGAAGGAGAAGGAGGAGGAGGAGGAGGAGGAGGAGGAGAAGAAGGACCGGTGTAAACCCAAGATGCACCAGCGATGTTGCAATACATTTTCCCTCCAAGTTCCCTCTTTCCAGGACCGTGCAAGAATTTGTTTTCATGTCGGGAAATGCCCCATTGAAAGACAATCGTTTGAAAAACCCCAATCGCACCAAAACGCAATTCCTAGGAATTCAGCGTTGCGAATCGACGTGACTGTTGCGTCCTGACAATCTGAAATCGTGCCAACACATTATTCTTGGGACTTCAACACCGCGAATCAACGTGAGTGCTGCGGCCTGACAATCCTAAATCTTGCCAGAACACCGTTCCTGGGATTTCAACCTTGCAAACCTGTTTAAACTGTCAACACGAATTTGCGCGACACTAAGGCGAGAGCCACATTTTGAAACGAGTCGCCTTTCATGTTTGAATTTGCTGCAAACTTTTCAGACGATTGGGGCGCTAAGGCGAGAGCCGCATTTTGAAAACGGCCCGCCCTTCATTCGCGAATGTGCTGTAAGCTTCTCAGACCAATGTGCGCGGCGCTTACAGCGAGAGCCCCACGTTGAAAACAGCCCGCCCTCCATCCATGAGTCTGTTGATCATGTATCAGACGAGTATGCGCGGCGCCAGGGCGAGAGCCACATGCTGGAAACCACCAGCCCTCCACCCGTGAAACCGCTGCAAATTTTTAAATGCTTTCAAGCTTCAGCATCGTCGATGGCGAGGACGTCTCGGGCGAAGCGCCTGGCCCGCCCCAACGACACGTTCGCTTGTGCGACAGGGAGGAGTTATGCACATGAGGAAAGGAATGGGGGAGGAGGAGGAGGAGGAGGCGGAGGCGGAGGAGGCGGAGGCGGAGGCGGAGGAGGAGGAGGAGGAGGAGGAGGAGGAGGAGGAGGAGGAGGAGGAGGAATAGGGCGAATGGGGCACAACCAGAGTGAAGGAAGGAAGGAAGGAAGCAGGAGGAGGAAGAGGATGGAGCGGGGAAAAGAGGACGAGCTGGAGCACGAACGCTCCACTGGCCGATGCGGCCCGACGCCTGCGTGGCGCTGCGGTGCATCTGGGTGTGGCCGATCCGATTCGATTTCGACTCCGTGCCGACGCAGCCGATCCGACGGACAGGGGGGGGCGCGCATGAAGAAACCATATGCTTTTCGTCAGGGTATCCTGGGCTTCTTCGCTCCGCGCGCTGCGCGGTGAATTCCCGCAGCCGTCGAAGAAGCTGCTGCGCTCAAGGTGCTCTGGGCCTCCTCTCGGGTGCACCTCGCGCGCGGATGTTCAGGGTTGGGCTTCTTGCGGCCGCGCCCGCACGGTACACTTCGATCCGGCCTGATTTCCCGATTCGATGCTAGCTGGTCTTGCCCCTGCGCGGGCGCGCAAGTTCGACCGCTGGCGGTGGCCCATCAATCGGCCGATGCCCCACGTGGTGCGACCACTTCGAGGCTTGTAGCGCTCCACGCGGTGTCGGAAGCCAGCGCAGAAGCCGGCACGTCGCGACACGAGCCACCTCCCCAGAGATCCGACGCATTGCAAAACTCAAGACGGAGGTTCTTCGCAATTTTCGGCCTCTAGGGGCCCTCGCTGGGCCCCGGGACCGTCAAAAAAGATTCAGGATGAAAAGCCGGTCCTGGGGAGTCGGTCGGGACTTCCGGGGACCCCGCATTGAAAAAATCACGGTATCCCTGGGTCATGGCCCCACAACCGGGGACGTTGACAGACCAGGACACTGACGCGCGCGAGAAAGGTGCAGGCGCGGATCGACGCGTTCTCCATGCTTCAGTCTCTTCGGGTGGAGATTTCAAAGTCCCGATTAGCAATGTCCTGGTTGGGGGGCCCCGGACCTTGGCCAACTCCTCCGTCCTGGCGCGGGAGAGGGCAGGTAGGATTGGATGAAGCAGGAGGAGGAGGAGGAAGAGGAGGGGGCGGGCACAAGAGGACTTGTCGGAGGACGAGGGCTTGACGATCCGATGCGGGCTTGGCCATCCGACGCGGGCCACCGAGGACGAGCTGGAGGGCGAAGGCTTTAGCCCGTGTTCACGCCCGCGCCGACAGCCGCGAGCCGGAGCCCGAGCCCGAGCTGGACCTCGGGCCTCAGGCCCGCGCTTCGCGAGAGTCCTCTCGAGTCCTGGCCTGCAGTGCCCTGGAGCGGGAGGCGCCAGCGTCGTCGTCGTCGTCGTCGTCGTCGTCGTCGTCGTCGTCGCCGTCGTCGTCGTCGTCGTCGTCGTCGTCGTCGTCGTTGTCTGGCTTGGCATCGCTCGGACGTGTGCACCTGTTTTCGGCGGAGACCGTCGAGGAGCCTCTTGGACCAGCGTGCGAAACGCAAGCGCACGACGCCGACGAGATGCACGTGGAATGGGCGTTCGACCGTTGGCGAGCCTGGGGGGGAGGCGATCTTCGCGAGCATGGCCCTCGTCTTCGGGGCGGAGCCCCCGCCCCCGAGCGCGCTCCACAGGCGGGAGGGCGTGGGGGCGGGGGGGCGGGCTGCGGCGCCACAGGCGCGCGCGGTTCGCGAGGACGCAGCCGACGACGACGACGAATACGACGACCACGACCACGACCACGACCACGGCGAAGACGGCGAAGATGGCGAGGACGACGAAGACGACGGAGGACGCGCGCGGCCCAGCGGGAGTCCAGAGGATCGAGAACACCCAAGTTCGGGGATGCCCCCTCCAATGATTCTGGAGCCGCCCCACTGCGGGCGATGTTGTAAACAGGGTGTAGATTTCCGCCCTGCTGTTCGAGCTCCTTTGATCTGCCGATTTGCGCCCTGCTTCACCGTCGTTGCCTCCACAATACTTTTTGCGGAAAGGTTCGACTTGCTTCTTTGAGGCGGAATTGTCCGCCCCCTTCCTTGCATCCTACGTGAGGTACTTCCGACACATGTTTAAGCCGGAGAATCCACCAAGGCAATGCGGATCAGGAGTCAGGGAAGAGGAGGGTGATGACTGCGGGCAGGAGTTTGGGATCAGCGAGACGCTCCGCCGGCTCTGGTCCCCAGGCATCAGCGGTCCGAGCCTTTCCAGGCTTCTCGCCAAGCGGAGCGGAGCGGCACGCCATATCGCTTGCCAGGCGCAGCAGGTCGCCGGGGCCGCCGCCGCGGCACGCGGTGCAGAGGTTGCTGACCGTGGGGGGGGGGTCCGGGCCCGGGTCCTCCTCCTCCTCCTCCTCCTCCTCCTCCTCCTCCTCCTCCTCCTCCTCCTCGTCGTCATCATCATCAGCATCATCATACATCATCATCAGCATCACCAGCATCATCAGCATCAGCATCATCGTCATCAGCACCATCATCGTCAGCATCATCATCAGCAGCAGCATCATCTCATGATACCTCCCCCTGGATTTCATGGCCCCTCCTTTCTTCTTTCAGTACGCTTTTTGTCCCCCCCCCGCCTCCGCCTGGGCCGCCCAGGCGCCCCGGGCCACGATTTTTGCGATCTCCCCTCCTGGACGCCGCCAGCTTGAGCGCCTCCCGAGAAATCACAAGGAGGAGGTGGAAAAGGCGGAGGAGGAGGAGGAGGAGGAGGAGGAGGAGGAGGAGGAGGAGGAGGAGGAGGGGGAGGAGGAGGAGGAGAGGAGGAGGGGAGAGGAGGAGGAGGAGGAGGGGAGGAGGGAGGAGAGGAGGAGGAGGAGGAGGAGGAGGAGGAGGAGGAGGAGAGGAGGAGGAGGAGGAGGAGGAGGAGGAGGAGGAGAGGAGAGAGGAGTATGAGGAGGAGGAGAGGATGAGGATGAGGAGGAGGAGGAGGAGGAGGAGGGAGGAGGAGGAGGAGGGAGGAGGAGGAGGAGGAGGCGGAGGAGGATGAGGAGGAGGAAGGAGGAGGAGGAGGAGGAGGAGGAGGAGGAGGAGGAGCAGCAGCAGCAGGAGGAGGAGGTGGAGGAGGAGGAGGAGGGTTCGACCTCCATGCAGGAGGCACTTTTTCCTGCCAGCACGCAAGGATCAGCGAGCCCAGCGAGCCTTGGTTCGGGAGGTCGAATCGTCCGCCTCCCGGAGGAGAAGGGCACCCAGAGTAGAGAGGAAGGCGCCTCCAGAATGAAGGCCGAACCTCCGTTTTGGAGGTTTTGGGTCCCCTGGGGAGGGATGGAGTGGAGGGGAGGTTGCCAGCCCCCCAACACCCCGTCGACCCTCTCACGGAAGCCGGGCCAGGCCAAGGGGAGCTTGGCCTTCTCCCAGGTTGTCCGCCCTCTCCTTCTCCTCCTTCTCCTCCTCCTCCTCCTCCTTATCCATGTCCTCCTCCATGTCCTACTCCTCCTCCTCTTCCTCCTCCTCTTCCTCCTCCATGTCCTCCTCCTTCTCCTCCTCCTCCTCTTCCTCCTCCTCTTCCTCCTCCTCCTCCTCCTCCTCCTCCTCCTCCTCCTCCATGTCCGTCTCCTCCTCCTCCTCCTCGTCCTCCTTCTCCTCGTCCTCCTCCTCCTCCTACTCCTCCTTCTTCTCCTCCTCCTCCTCCTCCTCCTCCGCCCCCTCCTCCTCCTCCTCCACCTTCCCCTCCCCCTCCTCCACATTCTTCCATGCTCTCGGGAGCCATTCTGAAGCGGTCGAGATTTCTGGGAGGGGCAGAGGCGGAGGGAGGACGATGTTCGAGGATCGTACTCGTCGTCGTTCTCGTCGTCTTGCTCGTCGTCGTTCTCGTCGTCTGACTCGCCGTACTCATCTTACTCGTCGTAATCGGCCTACTCGTCGTCTTACTCGTCGTATTCGTCGTACTCGTCGTCTTACCCATCTTACTCGTCGCGCTCGTCTTACTTGTCGCTTTACTCGTCTTACTCTTCGCACTCGTCTTACTTTCGTCTTACTCGTCATCTTTCTCGTCGTGCTCGTCGTCTCAGTCACCTCACTCGTCTTACTCGTCGGCCTACTCGACGTTCTCGTCGTACTTGTCGTCGTACTCGTCGTCTGACTCGTCGTAATCATCGTATTCCGTCTTCCGCGTTGTCTTGTTCGTCATACTTGTCTTTCTCGACTTCTTCTTCTTCGTCGTACGCGTCTTACTCGCCGTGCTCGTCGTACTAGTCGTCTCGCCGTATTCGTCGTCGTCTGTGTTGTAGTGATCGCGTCGAACTCGTCGTCTATCTCATCGTGTTACTCGTTTTACTCGTCGTCTTACCCGTCTGACTCGCCGTCTTCTCGTCGACAAGCTTGGATCTGCTCCGATATCTCGATACCCCGATCTTTCGGTGTAGGCTCCTTTCCCGTGTATCAAAGTCTCGGGATCCCGAGAGATCGAGCTCCCGATCCCCGAAATCAAGATATCGATATTTCGGTATAGTATATCGAGTTTCCACCGTCCCATATCCTAGATGTCGAGATATCAAGATATCGAATTGGCACTCCGTTCCGAAGTAAGATATCGAGATATCGAGATAGCCTCTGTCCACACGCTCGTTGGGCCCCCGCGCCGAGAGTTACACTGAGGTAGGGCTGGTGGTTGTCAACATGTGTTTATCGCACCAGCGCCGAGCACATTCCTTTTTACCTAACAGCGAAGACTGATAGGTTCCTAGTAGGGTCAAAAGAGAGCATCATGACTCCTCAGGGGGGTCGGGGCGGGACCCGGGGCGGCTGCCGTCGAAGCCCAAATCGCCTGGGACATCCTCGCAAAATCGCTCTTGGCGCTGCTAGAACTCCATTCCCGGGCTACATTTTGAATGCCCGGAGCCAACTGTAGGCCACTTCGTGCTCTTCGACTTCCCAGAACTCCATTCCCGGGCCACATTTTGGATGCCCGGAGCCAACTGTAGGCCACTTCGTGCTCTTCGACTTCCCAGAACTCCATTCCCGGGCCACATTTTGGATGCCCGGAGCCAACTGTAGGCCAGCTCTTCGAGCCCACATTTTGAATGCCCCAACTGTAGGCCACTTCGTGGTCTTCGAGTTCCCAGAACTCCATTCCTGGGCATGATTTTGAATGCCCGGAGCCAACTGCAGGCCACTTCGTGTTCTTCGAGTTCCCAGAACTCCATTCCTGGGCCACATTTTGAATGCTGAGGCAGGCTGAGGCTGAGGCTGAGGCAGGCTGAGGCTGAGGCCGAGGCTGAAGGCAGACTGAGGCTCAGGCTGAAGCAGGCTGAGGCTGAGGCTGAGGCTGAAGCAGGCTGATGCTGAGGCAGGCTGAGGCTGAGGCTGAGGCTGATGCAGGCTGAGGCTGAGGCAGGCTGAGGCTGAGGCCGAGGCTGAAGGCAGACTGAGGCTGAGGCTGAAGCAGGCTGAGGCTGAGGCTGAGGCAGGCTGAGGCTGAGGCTGAGGCAGGCTGATGCTGAGGCAGGCTGAGGCTGAGGCTGAGGCTGATGCAGGCTGAGGCTGAGGCAGGCTGAGGCTGAGGCCGAGGCTGAAGGCAGACTGAGGCTGAGGCTGAAGCAGGCTGAGGCTGAGGCTGAGGCTGAGGCTGAGGCTGAGGCAGGCTGAGGCTGAGGCAGGCTGAGGCTGAGGCAGGCTGAGGCAGGCTGAGGCTGAGGCTGAGGCTGAGGCAGGCTGAGGCTGAGGCAGGCTGAGGCTGAGGCTGAGGCTGAAGGCAGACTGAGGCTGAGGCTGAAGCAGGCTGAGGCTGAGGCTGAGGCAGGCTGAGGCTGAGGCTGAGGCAGGCTGATGCTGAGGCAGGCTGAGGCTGAGGCTGAGGCTGATGCAGGCTGAGGCTGAGGCAGCTGAGGCTGAGGCCGAGGCTGAAGGACTGAGGCTGAGGCTGAGCAGGCTGAGGCTGAGGCTGAGGCAGGCTGAGGCTGAGGCAGGCTGAGGCTGAGGCTGAGGCTCATGCAGGCTGAGGCTGAGGCAGGCGGAGGCTGAGGCCGAGGCTGAAGGCAGACTGAGGCTGAGGCTGAAGCAGGCTGAGGCTGAGGCTGAGGCAGGCTGAGGCTGAGGCTGAGGCAGGCTGAGGCTGAGGCTGTGACTGCGACTGCCGTTGCCACTGCGACTTTCATCGCGAATGCGACTGCGACTGCGAGAACAGCAGAATTCTACAACTGGATTCTCATGTGAGTCTTAAGGGGAATGCTTCCAGATATGCTCCTACACATCGCTGTTAGGTTGCTTTGCCGGGATAATTTAAAGT
>CAUYUJ010001055.1:57500-70000 GCA_963575745.1 Prorocentrum cordatum
GGGCCACTGAGGGCAGCAAAGGGGCCACGAAGGGCAGCGAGGGGGCCACGAAGGGCGACAGCGGGGCTACGAAGGGCATGCGTATGGGGCCACGACGGGCGCGTGCGAGCGGGGGCCACGAAGGGCATATAATGCGGGGCCACAAAAGGCAGCGACGGGGCCACTGAAGGCAGCAACGGGGCCACGAAGCGCAGCGAGCGAACGCGACCGCGGAACCAGCACGGGCAGCGAGGGGCATCGAAGGCGGGCGAAGGGCAGCGAGCGGCGACTGCAGTCATTAATGGGTTGGTCGGGCGGGCAGGCCCCGACGGGCGAGTCGAGCGGGCGGGTCGTTGAAGCGTGAGTCATGCTTGAACCACGAGGCCATGTGTAGCGGGGGCGCGATTCCTGAGTGTCGAGGACCGGCATCTGGATAAATTGGGAGGAAATATCAAGCAAAGCGGCTCGGTGGTAAGTTGCGAGGAAGTCCCAAGCGAGAGCGCGATTCCATAATACGATTCTATAGTATGTACATTGTCAGGAAGTTTCAAATGGGAGCCGCGGCTCGGGGGTAAAATGCCAGGAAGTCCAAAGCGAGAGCGCGATTCTTCAATAACTTGTGAGGAAGTCTCAGGCGGGAGCCGTTGTTGTTGTAGTCCGGGGGAGCAACAATGCAGTTTGACCCAGATTAAATTGTGAGAAAGTCTCAAGCGGGAGCGCCGTTCCTGAGTAAATTGGGAGGAAATCTCAAACGGGAGAGGGGGGGGTCCTGAGTAAATTTGGAGGAAGTCTCAGGCGGGAACCGTTGTTGTTGTTGTTGTTGTTGTCGTAGTCTGGGGCGCCAGGGGCCCAGTTTTACCATGCAGACTTTCCTTGTGAAGAAACAGGGTGCGAGCGTCGAGGGGCACACTTTGATTGAGAAAAAACAGTATGCATCGGTGGGGTGGGATCAGCAACAATTATTCTTCAGAAATGAAAATTCAACAACAACCATCATTTTAAGACTGCTCGCTCTTATCTGCTCGAGTGTCATTCAACGCGTATTTCCCAAACCTTCGATACCCGCCGTCTTCGTCTTCGATCGTACCTCTTTTGGGGGGTCTATTTTCTTTCCTGAAGGCTGGGCCCCGGCAAGCGGCGGGGCGGCCGCGGACCGTCGGCCTGGCCAGCGGCAGCGCTGATCGGCGGCAACTCGACCCCAAGAGGGACGGACAGGGGAGCAACCACGACGACGACGACGACGACGACGACGACGAGCGAAAACGAGAGCGAGAGCGAGAGCGACAGCGGGGCCACGAAGGGCTGCAACGGGGCCACGAAGGGCATGCGTATGGAGCCACGAAGGGCAGATAATGCGGGGCCACAAATGGCAACGACGGGGCCACAACAACGGGGCCCGCGAAGGGCGACAGCGGGGCCACGCAGGACAGCGAGGGACCACAAAGGGCGACAGCGGGGCCACGAAGGGCACGCATATGGTCCCACGACAGGCGCGAACGAGCGGGGGCCACGAAGGGCATGCGTAGATTGGGCCGCAGAGGGCAAGGGCGGGGCCGCTGAGGGCAGCAACGGGGCCACGAGAGGCAGCGAGGGGGCCGCGAAGGGGGGCGACGGCGGGGCCACGGAGCGCATGCGCATTGAGCCACGACGGGCGCGAATGAACGGGGGCCACGAAGGGCATACATATATGGGGCCACGACGGGCAGTGAGTGGGCCGCGAAGGGCTGCAACGGGGCCGCGAAAAGTAGCGAGGGGGCCACGAAGGGCTGCAACGGGGCCACGAAGGACAGCGAGGGAGCAAAAGGGCTGCACGGGGCCACGAAGGGGCAGCGAGGGTGCTACGAAGGATTGCAACGGGGCCACGACGGGCAGCGATGGGGGCCACGAAGGGCACCGAGGGGGCCACGAAGCGTTGCAACGGGGCCACGAAGGGTAGCGAGGGGGCCACGAAATGTTGCAACGGGGCCACGACGGGCAGCGAGGCTGCCACGAAAAGTTGCAACGGGGGAGGGGGCCACGAAGGGTTGCAACGGGGCCACGAAGGGCAGCGAGGGGGCCACGAAGGGCTGCAACGAGGCCACGAAGGGCAGCGAGGGGGCCACGAAGGGCTGCAACGGGTCCACGAACGGCAGCGAGGGAACCACGAAAGGCTGCAACGGGGCCACGAAGGGCAGCGAGGGTGCCACGAAGGATTGCAACGGGGCCACGAGGGGCGAGGAGGGGGCCACGAAGGGCTGGAACAGGGCCACGAAGGGCAGCGAGGGGGCCACAAAGAATTGCAACGGGTCCACGAGGGCAGCGAGGGGGCCACGAAGGGCTGCAACAGGGCCACGAAGGGCAGCGCGATCCCGATTCGTAAATTAGTAAACTGTGAGGCAGTCGTAAGCGTGAGCGCGACTCCTGGGTGCTTGAGTGTCGGGAGTGCGGCGCTTTTGTTAATTGCGGGGAATTCCAACGCAAGAGCGCGATTCTTGAGTAAATTGCAAGCAAGTCTCCAGCGAGAGCGCGATTCCAGAACGCCGAGAGAGCGATTCCTGAATACATTGTACGGGAGTCCCAAGCGAGAGTGCGCTTCCGGAGTAAATCGCGAGGAAATCTCCAGCGTGAACGGGGGTCCTGGCTAAATTGTGAGGAAGTCTCCGGCGGGAGCCGTTGTTGTTGTAATCCGGGGGCCTACAACTCAGTTTGATTCTTCGCTCACGAAAAAAAACGGGTGCGAGCTCCGTGGGAAGGTTTTCAATTAAGAAACACAATGGTCACCGGAAGGGGGGATCGCCAATTTTTTTCAGTCATGAGAGTCCAACAATAATTTTAATACTGTCGCTCTTATTGGCACGCGTGTTTTGCAGTCTGTATACCCCAACCCTCGATACCCGCCCACTTTTTCTTCGATCGCACCCCCCTTCCGGGGGGAATATCTTCCTTTGTCGGCCATTGACTGCAGCGCGAGGAACTCTCGAGCGAGAGCGCCGTTCCTGGGTTCGGGGGCCTCTATAGCCAGGCCAGGGATCTCGGAATACATATTGAGAAATATCGAACAGGAATTCTTGTCGCCGTGTATGGGCCTCCACCAACTTGCTTGAATTTCGAGAAAATCTCGAGCGAGCACCGTTCTTGAGTTCGGGGGCCTCTCTGGCAAGGGGGATTCGGCGAATACATCTTGAGGAAGTATCGGGCGACAGCCTTTGTCGTCGTAGTTGGCCTTCCACCAATTTGATTTAATCACGAGGAAGTATCGAGCGAGAGCGCCGTTCTTGAGTTCGGGTGCCTTCCTGGCCAGGGGCTCTCGGAGTAAATCGTGCGGAGGTATCGAGCAGGAACCCTTGTCGTCGTGGTTGGGTCTCCGCCAACTTGATTGAATTCTAGACGCTTCGCGTATCCCCACCAGCCCGTCCAGAAACGACGCCCAGGCGAGTAGAGGGTCGTCCTGAGGGGCTTTTCGGCGTCTTGGGTGCCTCGGGGGGGCCTCTGTGGGCCGTTTGGAATCCTCTTTGGGGCCTCCTGGGGGCCTCTTGGGGCCTCTTGGCCATCTTGGGGCCTCTGGGAGCACCTTGGGTGCCTCTGGGGGGTCTCTTGGGGCCTCTTGGGGGTCTCTTGGGGGCCTCCTGGGGGCCTCTTGGGGGGCCTCTTGGGTCCATCTTGGGGCCATCCTGCGGCCTCTTGGGGCATCCTGGGGGCCTCTTGCGGCCATCGTGGAGAAAATCGATCAAAGAAGAGGGGTTCCTAAATTTCAGCCCCCCCCTCAGGAGCCACGATCCTCGTGAGGGGTGTCGAATTTTAGCCCTCCCAGGGGTCGATCTTGGGCGCTCCAACGCGCCGCGGAACCCCCTGTCCAGGTCAGTGTGGAGGGGGTAGGGGGAGGGGTAAACCCCTCCCCGAAGGGGAAGAAGGAGGGGTGGAAACTCCTTAAACCACCGACGCCCTAAAGGGCTGGTGGGATTGCGAGAAAGGTCTCGAGCGAGAGCGCCGTTCCTGAGTTCGGGGGCCTCTCTGGCCAGGGTGTCTCGGGGTAAAGTGTGAGGAAATATCGGGCGGGAGCCGCTGTCGTCGTAGCCGGGCCTCTAAGGGCACATTTTAATTACACTCAAGCCAACGTTTGCGCGGGAGCCCCGTTTTCAGAGAAAATGTAGCCGGCGTCAAGGCGAGAGCGCGCGGAACCGTTTCCGGATATCAACCACATTCAACAACACCACCAACAACAGCAACAACGAACAACAACAACAGCAACAACAGCAACAGCAACACCAACACTAATAACGACAGTAACAACCGTAACAACATCATCAACAACAGCAATAGCAGCAACAACAACAGCGACAACAGCAACAACAACAACAACAACAACAACAACAACGACACCAACCACAGCAACAGCAAGAGCAACAGCAGCAGCAACAACAACCATTATAATATTGTTCGCTCTTACTTGCCCGCGTGTCATTCAAAACGAGTTCCCCACACGCTCGATACCTGCCCTTTCTGTCTTCGATCACACCCCCTTTAGGGGTGATTCTTTCTCTTTTTGCGGGGGGCGGCGGGCTTAGACAGGCGGGCAAACCTGAACGGGCGGACAGTCCTTCGTGGGCGTACATGTGCCCGCCACTGGAATTGGTGTGGGCCCTGCAAAAAAGGGAAGAACGAGGGAGAGTGGGAGGAAGGGAGGGGGAGGGACGAAGGAAGAGGGAAAACGCCAGGAGAGAAGGAGCGAAGAGGGGGGCAGTTGATTAGAGGCAGAGAGAGAGAGAGAGAGAGTGAGAGAGAGAGAGAGACAGAGAGAGAGAGAGAGAGAAAGAGAAAGAAAACAAAACAAACTACATATAAGAAAGGTAGAGAGAGAGGGAGAGAGACAGAGAGAGAGGGGGGGGGGGGAAAGAGAGAGAGAGAGAGAGAAAGAGAGAAAGAGAGAGAGAGAGAGAGAGAAATAAAGAAAGAAAGAAAGAAATAAAGAGGGATGGAGGAGGCAGGAGAGGAGAGGGAGAAGGGAGGAGGGAGATGAGGGAGAGGGGATAGGGCAGAGAGGCATAAGGATGATGGAGGAGAGGAGGGAGAGAGAAGGGAGGAGAGGAGTGAGGAGGGAGAGGGAGGAGGAGCAGGAAGATAAGAGCGTGAACGTTCGAGGAAGTCCTAGGCGAAAGCGCCGTTCCTGAAGGGAGTTTCGGGCGGGAACCCACGACGGGCGGGCGATCCCCTGACGGGCGGGTCGGGCGGGTGGGACATTCAAGCGGGATGCTCGAGTATGGCGAGAGCACGATTACTAAGTAATTTGTAGCGGGATCCTTGGCGCAGCGTGTTTCCTGAGCGTCGAAAGCGCGACTTCTGAGTAAATTGTATGGATGTTACAGGCGAGAACGCAATCCCTGAATAAAATGTGAAGGGTTCTCTGACGGGAGCGGGGGTCTTGATTACATTGCGAGGAAGTCTTGATTTAATTGCGAGGAAGTCTCAAGCGGGAGCGCCGTTCCGGAGTAAATTGTGAGGAAGTGTCAGATGGGAGTGGGGGTCCTGATTAAATTGTGAGGAAGTCACAGGCGGGAACACCGATCCTGAGTAAATTGTGAGGAAGTCTCAGGAGCGGGGGCTCTGAGTAAATTTGAGGAAGTCTCAGGCGGGAGCCGTTGTTGTTGCAATCCGGGGGGCCAGGGGCCCAGTTTGAGCATCAAGATTTTCCTTGTAAAAAACAGAGTGCGAGCGTCGAGGGGCACATTTTGACATAGAGAAAACAGTATGCACGGGTGGGGGGACCAACAAACATTATTCTTCAGAAATGAGAGTTCAACCCTTACAACAACCGCAACAACCACCATCACTACCACAACAACAGCAACAGCAACAGCAACAACAAAAACAACAGCAGCAACAACAACGCACCAATAAAATGCCGAATCCGCTTCGCGGAACTCCACTTCAGCCACGCGGCCAGGGACAGTGAATGACCGTTCGGCCCCCTCGGTCTGATCCACTGCCCCCGAGGTCCTAGGACCTGGGTTCCGCGGGCGATGGACCTGGATAGGTTCTTTGCTTGCATTAATACAGTGTTTGCTCCTCTAGCCCTGCGGCGCCAGGCGAATCCAGAACGCGCTGAGGAGGACCGTCTCGCTGCGCGACGCCGTGCTGCAGCAGATCCGTGCGCGGCAGGCGGCTCCTCTGGGTGTCACGGGGGTTGCGATACCGGCACCACTTCCTCCTCATCCGAGGGGAAGGAGGAGGGAGAGGAGGAGGAGGAGGAGGAGGAGGAGGAGGAGGAGGAGGAGGAGGAGGAGGAGGAGCAGGAGGAGGAGGAGGAGGAGGAGGAGGAGGAGGAGGAGGAGGAGGAGAAGAGGAGGAGGAGGAGGATGGGGGAGCAAGAGGAGGAAAAATGGGGAGCAGACGGAGGAGGAGGAGGGGCAGGAGGAGGAGGAGAAGGAGGAGAAGGAGGAGAAGGAGAGAGGAGGGAGGAGGAGGAGGAGGCAGAGGAGAAGGATGAGGCGGAGAAGGAGGCGGAGGAGGAGGAGGAGGAGGGAGGAGGAGGCGGAGGAGGAGGAGGAGGGAGGAGGAGGAGGAGGAGGAGGAGGAGGCGGAGGAGGGGAGGAGGAGGAGGAAGGAGGAGGAGGAGGAGGAGGAGAGGAGGAGGAGGAGGAGGAGGAGGGGAGGAGGAGCAGGAGGAGGAGGAGGAGGAGGAGGGAGGGAGGAGGAGGAGGAGGAGGAGGAGGAGGAGGAGGCAAGGAGAGAGGGAGGAGGAGGAGGAGGAGGAGGAGGAGGAGGAGGAGGAAGGGAAAAAAGGAGAGAAGGAGGAGCAGGAGAAGGAGGAGCAGGCGGAGAGAGGAGGAGGAGGAGAGGAAGGAGGAGGAAGGAGGAGGCGGAGCAGGAGGAGGAGGAGGCAGGAGGAGGAGGAGGAGAGAGGGAGGGAGGAGGAGCGGAGGAGGGGAGGAGGCGGAAAAGGAGGAGGAGGTGGAGGAGGAGGAGGAGGACGAGGAAGGAGGAGGAGCAAGAGGAGGAGGAGGAGGAGGAGGAGGAGGAGGAGGAGGAGGAGGAGGAGGAGGAGGAGGAGGCAGGAGAAGGATGAGGAGGAGGAGGACGACGAGGAGGAGGAGGAGGAGGAGGAGGAGGAGCCCAGCCTCGCCTGGTGGGGGCCCAGCCCCGCGTCACGGCGAAAACGGGTTGGATCACTAAGGCTGCCGGGGGCTCGATTCAGCGTCGGGCTCAGCTGCAGGCGATGGCGTGCCGCCTCGGCATCGCCAACATGCAGGCGCTCGCTGGCCTCGGCTGGTGGGCTGGCGCTCGCTCGGGGACGCGATCTCTCCGCCTGGGGCCCACCTGGGTCCCCCCCCCTTCCCTCCCCTTTCCCTCCGGCGGGCGGCGGCCTGGCGGGCGGTGGGACGGACTTCGACGACGCTGACGCCATCCTTCCCCTCCTGGTGGTGGTGGTGGTCCCCTGTGTGCTGACGGCCGTTCTAATTAGCTCCGGTCCAGTCCTGTGGACCACCGGCCCTTTCCCCTCTTCGCGCCCAGGCCTCCTGCGGCCCGGGGGCTTCCCGAGGTGTGAACAGCGCTACGCGCTGTTTCAAACAGCAGCTAGGGCAAAGGCACCCTGCTGCTTTCATTTCTCATCAGGAGGAGGAGGGGGAGGAGGAGGAGGAGGAAGAGGAGGAGGAGGAGGAGGAGGAGGATGGTGATGATGATGATGACGATGATGGTGATGATGATGATGAGGAGGAGGCGATAATGCGGGAGGATGAGGAGAAGGAGGAGGACGAGGTGGAGGAGGTGGAGGAGGAATAGGAGGAGGAGGAGGAGTACGAGGTGGAGGAGGTTGAGGAGGAATAGGAGGAGGAGGATGAGGATGAGGAGGAGGAGGAGGAGGAGGGAGAGGAGGAGGAGGAGGAAAACGATGATGATGATGATGATGCCTGAGATGATGCTGATGATCGCTGAGATGCTGAATGGTGAGTGATGATGAGATGACGGTGTGATGATGTATGAGTATGCTGATGGTGGGGTGGGTGTTGATGGTGGTGATGATGCGGATGATGTATGATGATGTTGATGCTGATGATTCGATGAGGCTGCTGATGTTGACCTGCTCAGGATGATTGATGAATGTGATGAATATGATGATGACGATGATGATGATGATGATGATGATGATGGTGACCGATGATGATTATGATGATGATGATGATGATGGATGATGATGATGATGATATGATGATGATGATGATGATGATGCTGCTGATGGAGATGATGATGATGATGATGATGATGATGATGATTGATGAGTGATGTGGTGCTGTGATGGTGTGGTGATCGTGATAATGAAGGAGGAGGAGGGAGGAGCAGCAGCAGCAGCAGCAGGAGCAGGAGGAGGTAGGAGGAGAAGGAGGGGAGGAGGAGGAGCACGAGGAGCAGGGAGCGGCAGGAGGGACGGAGGAGCGGAGGAGGAGGAGCGGAGAAGGAGGAGGAGGAGCGAGCGAAGCAGAGAGAGGAGGAGGGGAGGAGGAGGAGGAGGAGGAGGAGGGAGGAGGAGGAGGAGGAGTAGGAGGAGGAAGCAGGAGGAGGAAAGAGAGGAGGAGACAGGAGGAGGAGGAGGAAGAGAGGAGGAGGAGGAGGAAGAGGAGGAGGGGAGGAGGAGACGGAGGAGAGGAGGAGGAAGGAGGAGGAGAGGAGGAGGAGGAGAGGCGGAGGAGGAGCAGGAGGAGGAGGAGGAGGAGGAGGAGGAGGAGGAGGGAGGAGGAGAACGCGATAATGCAGGAGGAGGAGGAGACGAGAATGCAGAGAGAGGAGGAGGAGACGAGAATGCATGAGGAGGAGGAGGAGGAGGAGGAGGAGGAGGAGGAGGAGGAGGAGGAGGAGGAGGAGGAGGAGGAGGAGGAGGAGGAGGAGGAGGGAGGAGGAAGCGGAGGAGGAGGAGGGGATAGCAGGGGGAGAGGACAAGAGTTTTGCAGTTTGCCAGAGGATGCCCCTCCTCCGTGCCACCTCCGTCAGTCTATGGCGTTCATTGGGGAGGGGAAAGCGGGGGGAGGGGAAAGTACGGGGAGGGGATGCCCCTCCTCCGTGCCACCTCCGTCAGTCTCTGGCGTTCCTTGGGGCGCTCCAGCGCGGCACTCCCGCACGAGGCAGAGAAGGAGCAGCAGCAGGACTCGGAAAGCGAGGGAAGGTGCGAGGAGCCAAGGTGGCTAAGAACGGTTTCGGGTGGCTCCGAGATGGTTTCACGAGGACCCAAGGTGGGCGAAGGTGGCCCCGATCAGAGGAGGAAAAGGTACCCATACCGCTACCATTCCCTCGTTTTCCCATTTTTGGGCGGCCCCCGTCGCCACCGCTGGATTCGCCTCGAAATTTTGGTCAGAACGCACCCCAGGAGAGGTCCGGTGAGTAGCGGTATCGGGGACTTTTGGCAGCCCAGGATGACCAGGAGTTAGGTCCGTGATGACCCCCAGCAGGCCCCAAGATTGCACCTGGACGACCCTAAGGGGCCACAAGAGGATCCAACAATCCAATACGTCTCTGCGGAGGGCATTCATGGTCATTCAGGACCCATTTCGACCTGGTCGATCCGATTCGATATCGATGTCGGACAGCCTAATCCGAGTCGATTCCGATATTCCGACGATCCGATGCGTCCTGATGCTTGCGTGGCCTTCTTGTGCATCCCAGCGCGGCCGATCCGACTCGACTTTGTCTCCGTGCCGATGCGGCCCGATTCGATACTTGTTCCGATCCGGTCCGACTCGTAGATTCGATGCTGACCGCTCCTGCCATTCCAAGCCGGGCGATCTGATGGTCGCGTCGTTTTCGCCCGACCGCGGGCCCCATCCCAGGGCCTGCGCCACGGGGGGGCGAGTGCGGCGAGCCTAAGCTCCGGAGAAACTTCAGTCTTGGGGTCCTCGGCAGTAGTCTCCAGCTGCAGTGGCGGGCAGCCCCGCTTCCTCGGCGTTCTCCCCCTCGTCCTCCTCCTCCTCCTTCTCCTCCTTATCCTCATTCTCCTCCTCCTTCTCCTCCTCCCCCTCCTCCTCCTCCTCTTCCTCCTCCTCTTCCGCCCACCGATACTGCCGTCGAACTCATCTGAGCGTTCCTCCCTTTCCCTCTTCCCTTTCTCCACCTCCCCCCCTCCTCCTCTTCCTCCTCCTCCTTCTCCTCTTCGTTCTCCGTTTTGCCTTTAAGCCACGTGCGTTCCTCCGTTTCCTCCTCCTCTTCCTCCTCATCCTCATCCTTATCCTCCTCGTCCTCCTCTTCCTCGTCCTCCTCCCGTGCCTTCTCCAATCCCCTCTTGTCCCCTCGTGCGCCCCCTCGTGCTCCATCCTCCTCCATCCCTCTTTCTTATGCATACCCCCCCCGTCGCACCATCAGACGTGTCGTCATGGCGGCTAGGCTCTTCGCCTGATACCTCACCGTTGACGATGTGGAAGCGTAGGATTCCTAACAGCTGCGCGGACGAAGGGCAGATCGTTGTCAACGTGTGGCTCTCGCTTTGGCGCCGCGCACGCTCCCAAATCCAACATATACACATACGGAGGCCTGGGTTCCAACATGCGGCTTTAGCACTAGCGGCTCACATTCGTTCTAACAGCAACAGCTGCGCGGATGTAGGGCGGCCCCTGTTCAACATTAGGATCTCGCGTGGGACTTCCCGAACAAATGCTACCGCGGTGATGGGCTCTCGCGCTCGAGTCCGCTAGCTTGTTCGTACGACTTCGTGAGATCGTACCGCACCTGTGGCATGTCGGAGCAGCTGCGCCGACGGAGGTCGGGATGGGACTCTCGCGTGGGGCTGCACGACCAGAAGCTCAAGCTGTGTGCAGCCGCCGCACGGAGGGAGGGCGGTCACTCCTCGGAGCTGGGCGGCTGTCGCTGGGCACTGCCCTGCACGCGCTCGCCGAATGCCTAACAGCGCGAAGGACAGAGCGGGCCCGTTGGGCGCTCGCCGTTCAGGGAGGAGGCCTCGCACAGCGACAGGGAGCGCGTGTTTGGGGACCAGCGAGGAGGGGACTCGGGACAGGACGACGTACTGCAAGCTCGTGGATACATCATGGGTTTACTCTGGTCCCCCCTCCCTCCTCCTCCTCCTCCTCCTCCTCCTCCTCCTCCTCCTCCTCCTCCTCCTCCTCCTCCTCCTCCTCCTCATCCTCCTTTTCCTCCTCCTCCTCCTCCTCCTCCTCCTTCTCTTTCCCCTCCGCCTTCCCGCTCCTCCTCCCTCCCCCGTCCTTCCCTCCCCCCACTTGCGCCTCCTCACTCTCTTCCCTGCCGTCCTTTCCACCTCCTTCTCCACCCACCTCCTTCATCCTCCTCCTCCTGATGCTGACGCTGGTGGCAGTCTTTGGGTGACTCCCGACGCCATCGAAGCCCTCTCGCCCTGCCTGCTGCTAGGCGTGGGGTGGGGGGGGCGGACCAGAAACACGTCGGCGGAATAGACGGCAGGCGAGGCAGAGGAAGGGGGGCGACCGACACGCCGGGAAGTCCCCCCCCCATTCCTCCCTCTCGGGCGGGTGGTACTGGGGGGTGGCCCAGAGGGGTGGTGGCTGAGAGAAGGGCCCTGAATGGGCACGTTAGGGCCCCCGCTCCGCCCCAACACGTGGCCGCCCCCGAGGAGAGCCGCCCGCTGCTTCTCAGCTGCTTTCCCGGCGGCGGCAGCTGTTCGTCAGGGCCCTCTGCACCATGGACCGACTAAGTCTTCTCCATCACGCCAAGCAGAAATCTTCATGCAAAAAAGCAGCAGTTCCCATGAACTCCAGATTCTGTTTAAGAAGGTCGAGAATCTTGATTGGACCCTGGGCGTTTTCTTGGAGCATTTTTGTTGTCGAGTGATCATGCATTTGGACCTGGACTGCTCTTCACGAAAGCGCTTGGTCTGAAGTCTGTTTCCTTAGCGTCAGGCTTTCTTGACTCTAGGCAAGGGTGTACGCGTTCTCTCCAGGCGGAGTTCTCAAACCCCTTGTCAGCAGTGCCGCTGCTCGGGGCCCCCTGCCTCTGGCAGCGGTGCTGCCCCCCAGGTGGGGCCGAAGCACATGGGACAGGAGGCTCGCACCGCATGTCGCCGGTGCATCGGCGATGCGGCTCGTGGGGCCCGACTTCCCCCACTCGAAGGGCGCCGATGCCTTGCCGACGTTTCCGATGCATCGCCTAAAGTGGGGGCGCGCCTCAAGAAACCGAGCGCTTTTCGCCAGGGTACCCTGGGTTTCTTCGTTCCGCGAGCTGCGCGGTGACTTCCCGCAGCCGTTGAAGAAGCTGCTGCGTTCAGGGTGCTCTGGGTTTCCCCCGAGCTGCACCTCGCGCGCGGGTTTTCAGGGTTGGGTTTCTTGCGGCCGCGCCCGCACTCGATGTATGCCCGGTGCATCTGCGCTGCGGCGCGACCTTCCGATGCCGGCTGCCCGGATTCCATCGATGGAGGGCGCCAGATTGGCCCCCCCCCCTTGGCTTCTCGCCCGCCCGTGCAGGGGGAGCGCCTCCCGGGCCTCCTCCCCTGCGCAGTGGGCAGCCAGCCCGGAGCTGGAGCGGACAGGGGGAAGCCGACTGCTCAACTTGGACCAAGAGCTCAGGCGATCGCAAGC
>CAUYUJ010001055.1:75000-77500 GCA_963575745.1 Prorocentrum cordatum
ATCGCGATGGTGCAGTTCGTTCGAAACGTCGGAGTTCAGGAAAGGTCCCAAGGGGGATCATCATGGGGCGGGTCACCAGGTCCTCCTCTTGGAAGTCGAGGATCGAGGAGGAGTGGGGGACCGAGGATCAATCAGGTTCTGCACACTCGGGGAGGCCGGTCCTGGGACGATTGTTCGACTGTTTTTGAATATTCTTGGGCATTTTTGGGGGACTTTTCAAACTCTGTCCTTCAACATCTGCCTGTAGGAGGACTCGCCCGACCTAACCCTGGTGTTGGCGCCGCTGGCAGCGCGGCCCGAGGTGGAGCGAGGGCGCCAGGTGCCCGCCCCTCAAGAGACACTCCTGGGGGGGGGGGTCTGATCGGCTCAGGGGCTCCTCCTCCTCCTCCTCCCCTCCTCCCTCCTCCTCCTCCTCCTCCTCCTCCTCCTCCTCCTCCTCCTCCTCCTCCCCCTCCTCCTTCTCACCCTCCTCCTCCTCTCTCCTCCCTCACTCTCCTCCTCTCCTCCTCATCCTCCTCCTCCCTCCCTCCTCCTCCTCCCCTCCTCCTTCCTCCTCCTCCTCCTCCTCCTCCTCCTCCCTCCTCCTCCTCCTCCTCTCCTCCTCCTCCTCTCCTCCTCCTCCTCCTCCTCCTCCTCCTCCTCCTCCTCTGTTCCCCCTGCGGATTGCCGCATCGAGCCCAATCGCCCACTCGTCGCCGAGAGGAGCTTGATGGCCTCCCCTGCCTAGGAACGTGCCGTTTCGCGACCTCGAAGCCCTACAGCCAGCCCGCACAGTACGGAGGAGCAGCCTTTCCGAGGGTCTCCCCCCGTGCACCCCTCGGTCCATCCTTGGCCACTTTCGCTGGCCGCGCCCCGCTCGAAAAGTGTCGACGTGGCCTCCCAAGGCCCCTGCATCCTTCTCGCCCACTCATCGCCGATAGGAGCCTGATAGCCTCCTCTGCCCAGGAACGTGCTTATCGAAAGCTTATATCGCCGCTCGAAAGATCGAGAGCTCATCGATCGAAAGTGGAGCGGTCGACCGAAGGTAGCCGCTTCGCGATCGAAAGCTTCTATCGCCGATCGAAAGATCGAGAGCTTCTCGATCAAAAGTGGATCGATCGACCGAAGGTCGCCGTTTCGCGATCGAAAGCTGATATCGCCGACCGAAAGATCGAAAGCTCATCGATCGAAAGTGGATCGATCGACCGAAGGTAGCCGTCTCGCGATCGACATCTTATATCGCCGATGCATCGGCGATGCCTTGCCGATGCCGGGTCGACGCGCCCTCCCCCCTCCCCCCCGGGGAGCCAGTCTCCCCCCCCCCGTCCGGATCCTTCTCGTCACCCCGCGGCTGCCGGGGCCGGTGCCGGGGGAAGTCCGCGCGAGCCTCCGAAGATCAAGCAGTGGCGAAGCGTCCCAGCTCGCCTATAGGCCCACCAAAGAATGTGATAAGAACCTCTTGTGGTCTGCATGAAATGTTCTTAGAACATTTCTGGCTGGGACTGTCTTGTCTTAACACATCGGGTTTATGTTTTAAGAACATTGTTTTCATTTTTGGGTCCGGTCCCTGCTCAACAAGAAGTTCATGCTTACAGTGGGGGCGCGCATCAAGAAACCATCTATGCTTTTCGTCTGGGCGTCCTGGGTTTCTTCGCTCCGCGAGCTGCGCGGTGACTTCCCGCGGCCGTTGAAGAAGCTGCTGCGTTCAGGGTGCTCCGGGCTTCCCCTCAGGTGCACCTCGCGCACGGGTTTTCAGGGTTGGGTTTCGTGCGAGGGTTTCTTGCGGCCGCGCCCGCACTGGATGATGCTTTCGGCCACTCGCAGAGGGGGGTAGGGGAAGGGGGGAATGCTTCTTTGAAGCACCCCTGCTTCTCAGAAGGCGCGGGCGTTTTCCATACATGTAAGGCCGGCGCCTTCTAAGAAGCGGCCCCTTCTCAGAAGCATTCCCCCCTCCCCCCACCCCCCTCTGCGCGCTGCCAATGCTTCTTGTGTCTCGAAGCATGGAATTGCACGAACACGTCGGCATTCTCATGATCGGCGGCGAGCGAGGGGGGGAAACGAGAAGGAGAAGGCCTTCTCAACAGGCGGCGGGACTTCTCGGAATCCCTCGCGCCTTCCGAGAAGTCTGTTCTGTTTTCGGGGAAGGCTTAGAAAGCTTCTCAGAAGGCCAGGGGACTTACAAACCTCCTGAGGAGGCCTTCTCCTTCTCGCTTCCCCCCCTCGCTCGCCGCCGGTAGGAGGGTCGCGTGGAAGATTACGTTGCAACTGCATGACGCCGTGTCTTCCTCGAGTCGGGGGCCCTCCTCAGGGGAAACTTCGCCGTCCCGTGGCATCGGGAGGGGAGCAAGGCGAAGGGTCGCACTGGGAGGTCGATTTCGTAGACGAGTTCACGAACGGCAGCAAGAAGTTCAAGCTCTCGCATTCGGCTCTCGATGATATGATGTTATTGTTGCGCGACGACTGAACACGCATGACACTTTGGCAACGTAGGGCACGGAAGGGTGTCAAGAGGGAGAGAAAG
>CAUYUJ010001055.1:82500-105797 GCA_963575745.1 Prorocentrum cordatum
GCTTTTCGGCCCCCCGTGCGTTTCCTCATAATTCGGCGTTGGGCCCGACGCCATGTTGGATATCCCCACTGGGCGGCCTGGACACGTAAAAACACGTGGTTCCAGTTCGGGGCAACAGTTCGATACCTCGCTGGGTGGCCTGGACACAGGACCACTATGTCAGATATCCCCCCTGGGTGGCCTGGACACTTGAAAACATACGGTTCCAGCGCAGGACCACCATGTTAGATACCCCTCCTGGGTGGCCTGAACATGTAAAAGCACGTGGTTCCAGCTCGGGGCCACCATGTTAGATATACCCTTGGGTGGGCTGGACACGTGAAAACACGTGATTCCAGCTCGGGACCACCATGTTAGATACCCCTCTGATGGCCTGCACACGTAACAACTCACGGTTCCAACCCACCCAGGGGGGATACCCAACATGCGGTCGTCTGAGGCGCAGAACCTTGGGCCCACGCCCTTTCCGGGAAAAATCACCCTGATCGAAGTGCGGTCTTTCGCCAGGGACCAGAAACTCCCCGTATGGGCATGGGCGGGAAATCGCGAAGCCGATCGACTCGCGGGGGACGGGGCCAGACTGCATCCCAGTAATCCGAGGGCCCGTGCGCACGCAGTACATTACCTTATCTGAGCAGGCTAATTCGGCAGATTGGGATTTTCCAGGCTTCGATTTCGTCTGCTCTCTCGGAAATGGGGTTTTCAGGACGTTTCCGGAATCAAGGCCCCGCCTCGGAAGAAAACGGGACGGCTGGAATGAATTGTTGATGCTAGCGGGCATTATGTCTTTCGAGCTGGCAAGAGGAATTCGGTTTTACTGCTCCTTGTGTGCTGAAAGAGCCCGGTTAAGCCTCCTGCAGCAGGCTCTTCCCGAAGATTGCAAGGAAAGCGGATATGTCGCAACGCTTGTGGCTAGGGATGGGGGGGATCGTGTGGTGTTCCGAGTGTGGCGCTTTCGGCACTGTTCGATCGCGCAACCTCTCGACCACATGCCCAGGCGGCCCACGCAATCGAGGAGCCGTTCAATGTCTGGCCGAGCTAAAGGATGGCACAAAGCCCACCGACGGCAAGAGGTTCGGTCGAAGCTGGAGGGTGCCAGCAGAGCAACTACCCAGGTAGCTGCCCCCAACCCGTTTCTGCTCCCTCTTCCTCCATCTGTTCGTCGTGTGGCCCCTGGCAGTTGAACAGCAGCGGTCAAGGAACCAAGGAGGAGGAGGAGGCGGAGGAGGCGGAGGAGGAGGAGGAGGAGGAGGCGGAGGAGGCGGAGGAGGAGGAGGAGGAGGAGGAAGAGGAGGAGGAGGAGGAGAGAAGGAGGAGGAGGAGGAAGGAGGGATTGAGTGACGGAGCGACAGAGGAAAAGAAGCAGGAGGAGGGAGGAGGGAAAGGGGAGAAGTAAGAGGGAGGGGGAGGAGGTTACCGGAGGAGGAGGAGGAGGAGGAGGAGGAGGAGGAGGAGAGGAGGAGGAGGAGGAGGAGGAGGAGGAGGAGGAGGAGGAGGAGGAGGAGGAGAGAGGAGGGAGGAGGGAGGAGGGAGGGGAGGAAGGAAGAGGGGGAGGGCGGAGGGAAAGAAAGTTGGAGGAGGAGGGCGAAAGGACACAGGACGGAGGTTGGAGGGGAGGAGGAGGAGGAGGAGGAGGAGGAGGAGGAAAAGGAAGGTGAGGAGGAGGAGGAGGAGGAGGAGGAGGAAGGAGGGCGGAGGGGGGAGGAGGAGGAGGAGGGCAGAGGAGAAGGAGGAGGAGGAGGAGGGGGGAGGGGGAGGAAGGAGGAGGAGGAGGAGGAAGAGGGACGAGGAGGAAGGAGAGGAGGAGGAGGAGGAGGAGGAGGAGGAGGAGGAGGAGGAGAAGGAGGGAGGAGGAGGAAGAGGAGGAAGAGGAGGTTGGGGAAGAGGAGGAGGAGGAGGAGGAGGAGGAGGAGGAGGAAGAGGAGGAGGAGGAGGAGGAGGACGACGAGGACGAGGAGGAGGAGGAGGAGGGCGGAGGAAGGAGGATGAGGGCAGAGGAGAAGGAGGAGGAGGAGGAGGAGGAAGAGGGGGAGGAGGAGGAGGAGAAGGAGAAGGAGGATTAGGAGGAGGAGGTGGAGGACCAGTGTAAACCCAAGAGGTATCAACGATGTTAGAATAGACCCTCCCTCCACGCTCCCCTTTTCACAGGCCCCTACAACGTTTCATTTTTACTGCAGGAACTGCCTCGTTGGAAGACAACTGTTTGAAGACCCTGAAGCATGCCAACACATTGATCTCGGGATTCCAGCGCCACGGATCAACCTAACAGTTGCGTATTGACGATCCTCGATCGTGCGAGAACGCCATTCCTGGGACTTGAACACCGCGAATCAGTCTAACTTGTACACCCTCCTAAGCCTGAATCCTTCCAACACATTGTTTCTCGTGCGCTGATCATGGGAATCCGTGAAACCCTTGCAAAACATTAAAACAAATGTGCGCGGCGCTAAGGCGAGAACCACAGTTTGAAAAGGAACCGCCCTGAATCCTTGAAGCTCCAGCAATTTGTTTAAATGAATGTGCGCGGCGCTAAGGCGAGAACCACAGTTTGAAAAGGAACAGCCTTCAATCCGTGAGAGCATTGCACTTTGTTCGAAATAGTGTGCGCGGCGCTAAGGCGAGAGCAACATTTTGCAGACGACTCGCCCTCAATCCGTGAAAGTATTGCAATGTTTAAGACGAGTGTGCGCGGCGCCAAGGCGAGAGCCACATGTTGAAAACGACTCACCCTCACTCTGTGAAGCCCTGGCAATGTTTTAAGAAGAGTGCACGCGGCGCTAAGGCGAGAGCCACATTTGGAAAACCACCCGCCCTCCATCTGTGAAGCGGTTGTCATGTTTGAAGCTTCAGGGTCATAAATGGTGAGGAGTTTTCAGGCGAAGCGCCCAGCCCTCCCTAAAAACTGGCTGCGGGGTGCGACAGGGAAACACTTTTTAAAGGAAAGGAGGAGGAGGAAGAGGAGGAGGAGGAGAAGGAGATGGAGGAGGAGGATGAGGAGGAGGAGGAGGAGTCAGAAGAAGAGGAGGAGGAGGAGGGGGCGGAAGAAGAGGAGGAGGAGGAGGAGGAGGAGGAGGACGAGGAGGGAGGACGAGGAGGAGGGCGAAGGAAGAGGAGGAGGAGGAGGAGGATCGTTGACCAAATCGCCAGGTCTGCGAGTGGGCCGCCTTTTTAACAGTCCCTGTGCCGAAGAGGGATTGCCAAAGGGGGACACCCGTCGCCTGGGGAAAACCCAACTCGCAGCCTGTTGCTATTGGTTGCTGACGATGGCGCGCCCTGGATAGCACCCGCACTAGGACTGTGCAAGAGTGGCGCCCTGCAAACAAAGGACCACATGCTAGCTGGGTGTGCACTGCATAACCTTAACCCACAGTCCTGGCAGAGTACCAGTGACGACGAAGATGATGTGCCACCTGGTGGTAGTGCAGATACTGAGTTGGCTAAGCAGTGGAAAACAGGTGGAGCGTGACAGCTGTTGCCACCCCCACCCGGAAATTGTCTACAAGCTGCGCGTGGCGGATGCCAGAACTCCAGCCATGGTTGTTGGGTCGGTTTGGCCGGAACAGCGGACACCAAGTTGGCTGGGTATACAATGCATAGCCTTAGCCCGCAGTCCGGGCAGAGTTTCAGAGACGATGACGCCGCACGTGATGATGATGACGACGATGGTGGTCATGATGATGAAGCGAATTATGTTGATAATGATGATGATGATGTTGATGACGACGGTGATGTTGTTGATGTTGTTGCTGATGACGATGATGATGGCGATGATGATGGTGATGATGTCGATGATGATACCGCTGCTGATGGTGATGCTGCTGGTGATGATGAGTATGATGGTTATGATGATGCTGATGATGAGAATGATGACGGTGCTGATGGTACTGATGATGAATATGATGATGATGCTGCTGATGGTGATGGTGATGATTATGATGATGATGCTGCTGGTGCTGGTGATGGTGATGATAATGATAATAATAATGATGATGCTAATAATGACGATGATAAGAGTAATGATAATGATGGCAATGCTGATGATGATGATGATGATGACGATGATGATGATGATGATGATGATGATGGTGATGCTGCTGATGATGATGACGATGATGATGATGATGATGCTGATGATGATGATGATGATGATGATGATGATGATGATGATGATGATGATGATGATGATGATGATGATGATGATGATGATGATGATGATGATGATGCGCCGTTTGGTGGCACAGCAGAAACGCGGCTGGCACCCTACTCCACAATACCTTTCCCAGCTGTTCGGGGCCTACTGGTAGCAGTGCGTACCCAAGAAAAGGGAAAGCAGAGAGCTGGCCTGCTTGGGCTTGGGCGGGGGAGCGGGCGAACGAGGCGGGAGGGAAGGGGGGACCGCGGCTGCGCAACGGAGAAGGCGGGGGGGGGCGGAGGAAGGGAAGCTCAGTTGGGACAAGAGGATCGCGTACCATTTTTGAGGGGGAGGGGGAAGGTAACACACGACCCCGCTTGGGATTGGGCGGAGGAGCGCGTTAACCAGATGGGAATGGATGGACAGTCGGTGGCTGCCTAGGGTTGGGCCGGGGCTGGCAGTGGCAAGAGAGGAGGCTGGGCCGGCCGGGCTGGGCTGCCCTCCGGGCCCCACCGCGGACGCCCTGCTGCCATGAAGGTGCCGTGTCGGTGCCGCGGGGCTCGGTCGGCGAAACCAGCGGGGGCAGCGCGACGGCGGCGAAGGAGCCGACATCGCACCCGACTGTCCACGAGGCAGCGCGACCTCGAAGTGAACGCCTTGGGGTGGAGACTTCAGATGGAGCGCGCATCGAGGCAGGGGCCGCGAAGACTCCCAGAGAGCCCCAAGAGTATTGTACGATTGTGCTGCTGTTGGAGCCCCCTTGAAGTCACCTGGGGGGGGTCCTCGGGGCCTCTTCCGGGCACACTGACAGGCCCAAACGGGGCCCGAGAGGGGCCCAAGAGATTTCTAATGGGACTTGACGAGGACCCAGAGAGTAAATATTGCATGACCGTGGAATCCTCTTGGGCTTCTCTTGAGACCCTCGTCAAGCCCTTTTCGAACCCCTCCGGGGCCATTTCCGGCGCCCAAGTATGCCCAAGAGCGGCCCGAGAGAGTTCCAAGAGTGCTCCAAGAGAACCCAAAACAGATCGCACGTTCATTCAATAGTCTTGGTCCCCTTCTGTGGGCCCTCGGCAAACATCGCTGCAAAACTAAGGGGAGATTGCTTTTTGTTCGCGCACGTATTGCGTAGCCTGAACCCACAGTCCCGGCAGAGTACCAGTGACGACGAAAATGATGTGCCATTTGGTGGCGCAGATAGGTAAGCAGCGGAACTAAGGTGCACCGTGACAGCTGTTGCCACCACCCCACCAAGCAGGACCTCAGAAATTGCCTACACACTGCGCGTGTCGGATGCCAGAACTCCAGCTGTGTTTGCTGAGTCGGTCTGGCCGGAACAACGGACCGCAGGCTGGCTGGGTATACAACGCATAGCCTTAGCCCACAGTCCAGGCAGAGTTCCAGAGGCGATGACGCTGAAGGTGGTGATGATGTGAGCCACCTGGTGGCCAGGCAGAAGCGCGGCTGGCAACTTATTCCACAGTGCAATTCACCACTGTTCGGGGCCCTCTGGTAGCAGTGCGTACCCAAGCAAAGAGGAAAACAGAGTCAGAGGAGTGGGCCTGCTGGGGGTTGGGCGGAGGGGCGGGCGAGCTGGAGGAGGACACAGAAGGGAAAGAGTGTAGAGGAGGTGCACACAACTGGACCCGGACAATTTCTGAACACATTTCCCCCCGGGTGCTGATTTTCAGCAGATGTCCAGGGACACCCCGGTCCACCTCCATGCTGCACTACCCCGCTGATCGAAGTCCGCGCTGAGACACAGCTGCGCCATGATGGTATGGGGGGCTAGCACCGCCATGGCTACGGATTGGCGGAGCCAAGGTAACAATGGCCCCCCCCCCCCACACCCCATACGTGTTTTTCGCTAAATATCTGGGGCGGCCCGGCGTGGTGCCTGGCGGGCCTAAGGTATCCTGCAAAGAAGTAGCACCACGATTGGGATATCTACTCGCGAAGCGCGCAGAAGCGGAATGAGGTAAAAGCGGCAAGAGTGGCGGCCGTTAAGCTACCTTTGTCCTGCCCCGTCGGAAGAAGTCAGCCCTGCCCCCTTCAAGCGGGGCGCTGCACAGGTTGTCACCCTTCAAACAGAGCGCCCGCAGGATCGCGGCGGAGGGCGGACCTCTGGAGAGGTGGGGTTGGGATTGGTTTGCTCCCTGCACTGAGAAAGACGGCTCGCAGTGACAAGTAAGGAGGGACTTGGGACAGGAGGGCGTATTGCAGCATTGTTAATACATCCTTGGTTCACTCTGGTCCCCCTTCTCCTCCTCCATTCCCTTTCCTGATAGATAAGTCCTTCCTGTCGCACCCCGAGGTCGGTCGAAAGGGCGGGCCTGGCGTTTCGCCTGCGACTCCGTCATTACTTATGACCCTGATGCTTAAACAGTGGCAGCAGTTTCACAGATGGAGGGCGGGCCGTTTTCAAAATTACGTGGCTCTCGCCACAGCGCCGCGTACATCCTTTGAGCAACATTGCAAGAGCTTCACGGATTGAGGGCGAGCCGTTTTCAGACTGTGATTGTCGCCTCAGCGCCGCATTGTTTATCAAGAATTTGAAAGGGCTTCGCGGATTGAGGGCGGGTGGTTTTCAACATGGGGCTCTTGCCTTGGCGCCGGCCGCGAACATTCGTTAGCAAAAAACACACGAGCTTCGCGGATTGAGGGCGGGCCATTTTCAGACTGGTTCTCGCTTCAGCGCCGAGCGCATTCCTTCAATCATCTGTTAAAGTTTCACGGATTGAGGGCGGCTGCTTTTCAAAATGTGGCTCTCGCCGTAGCGCCGCGCACATTCGTTTAAACACATTGCAAGAGCTTCACGGACTGAGGGTGGCTCGTTTTCAACCTATGGTTATCGCTTTAGCGCCGCGCACACTCCTGTTAAACATGTCAAGGGTTGCCCTGATTCTCATGGTTAACGTACCAGAAATGGTGTTTTGGAGCTGTTCAAGATGGTCAGGGCGCAGCAGCTACGTTGATTCGCGGTGTTGAAGTCCCGTGGATGGTGTTCTGGCACGATTCAGGATCGCCAAGACGTGCCTAACAGTCAGGTTAACTCGTGGCGTTGAAGTCCTGGAAATTGTGTTTTGGCACGCTTCAGGGTGTTCACACGGTTGCCCCCCAACGGGGCAAGTCCCTCAGTGAAAATGACCCCTGTGTAAGGGCCTGTGAAGAAGGGTCTTGGAGGAGGGGTGCATTTCAACATCTTTGATGAGTCTTGGGTTTATACTGGTCCTCCTCTCTCCCCTCCTCCTCCCCCCTCCCCCTCCCCCCCCTCCCCCTCCCCCCCCTCCCCCTCCTCCCCCTCCTCCTCCTCCTCCCCCTCCTCCTCCTCCTCCTCCTCCTCCTCCTCCTCCTTCTCCTCCTCCTCCTCCTCCTCCTCCTCCTCCCCATTCCTCCCGGGGTCTCCCGAGACCTCTGGAGCTCCCCCCGGCCCATTGACCTCGATCCAGGTCGTCTTCTCGCGGGAGATGTACCAGGAGTTCTTCGAGCTGAAGGCCATGGTGGCGGAGGCCCATCGCATCGCCCCCCGCTGCTCCGCCGCGCGTTGCCGCGACTCGCCTCTCGAGGCCGAGGGGGCGGAGGGCCGTGGCCAGAATTCAGTCGGGCCTGTCCCTCCACAGGAGGAAGGTTCACAAATCGGCCAACAGAATAGTCAGGGGACGATTTTCTGCCCATATTTTTGCCCATTTTCGAATATTTGCGGGGGGTCTCTTTTTTTTTCTTACGATTCTTTATCCCAAAATCAGCCTGCGGGGGGGACACGCCCGACCGAAGGCCAGAAGGCTGGACGCGGAGGGCCCTCCGGCGAGGGGCCTCGCCTTCGGCGCGGTGCCCCCTTCCGGCAGAGGAGGTCGGGCGGGAGCCGGGCGCACGCACGGTGGCTGCGGGCCCGCCGGCGGAGGGCCGGCGGGGAGGGCGGCGGGAGCTCCAGCGGCGGTGGGAGCAAAAGGCGTGCAGTGCCAGGGGGCGGGCCGTCCGTCCATCCCACGGGGTCACAGGTCGGGCGGGTCCCCCGTCTTCAGGAGGAGTATACGGTGGGGGCGTTCGTTGAGGAACGTGCCCAGGAGGCTTCAGACCCTGGAGGGCTCCTTATCTGATGAGGGCGGCGGTGATATCCATGGCCGATCCACGATTGGAGTTCCACTGGCTTCAGACCCCGGATTCCTTATCTAAGGGCTCCTTATCCAATGCCCACACCGTATTCAAAAATAGTCAAACAAAAAAGTCTGGGGACGTTTTTCCTATGATTTTGTTTGACAAGTCTGTTGGATCATTTTTGATCTTTCGTCCAAAACCCGCCTGTAGGGGGACATGCCCGACCTGATCCCAGGGTTTCGTATACACCAGGATGCCGTACACACCAGGATCCGCTTTCTAGTGCGAAGTCGGTGCGGGGTTGGGAAAAGCATCGGTGTAGCTATAGAGTTCGGATCCTTACTAGAGTGATGCGTCCAAATGTTTGGGTTCGGGATTTCCAGAGACGACCACACGAGCGGCGTGGAACGGGGTCGTCGGCCGTCCGCACGGACATTGTCGCGTAATTGAGGTGCCCGCGTGAGGTCACGCGCGAACGCCTTCGTTTCCGATGTGGCGTGCCGCGCTTGCGGCCCGCGTCAGCCACCGCGTAAGGTAGCTGTGCCATCTCGCGTGAGACCCGCTTCTCTTCGTCGCCTACATGACGCGGTTGGCCCGGGCGCGGGCTACGTGTGGTCAGATATTTGTCCGACGCTCGGCCCTCCTGTGGCTGCGCAGTAGCGAGTAGCATCCGGATGCTCCACACGTGAGTCCAGCCTGATGTGTGTGTGTGTGTGTGTGAGCTTGCTGGTAAGTATCGATTATGGCTCAGGTCGGTCAGGCTCGAGCTTCGGGCTGAGCAGGCCTCAAGACCGAACTCTCTCTGTACGCAACTGATGTGTAAGCTCCCGATGCAGGCCTGGGAGATAGATCGCTCCAGAGCTTTCCGGAACGCTCTTCTCAGAGCGTTCCAGACCGTTGCAGAACGGCCGCGGCGCCCGATGCATCTTCCAGGCCCGCGGGTTATACTTCACATTGGTTTATATCCTCCCGACTTTGGCCTCATTCTGCCTTCGTATTGGCCCCGAGACCAAGGAAAACAGCAACCCTGTCTCGCCCAGTTGGCCTGATGGAGGAGGAGCAGGAGCAGGAGGAGGCGGAGGAGGAGGAGCAGGAGGAGGAGGAGCAGGAGGAGGAGGAGGAGGAGGAGGAGGAGGAGGAGGGGGACGAGGAGGAGGAGGAGGAGTTGGAGGAGGAGGAGAGGAGGAGGAGGAGGAGGAGGAGCAGAGGGAGGAGGACGAGGAGGATGAGGAGGAGGAGGAGCAGCAGCAGGAGGAGGAGGAGGGAGGGAGGAGGAGGAGGAGGAGGGGAGAGGAGGAGGAGGAGGAGGAGGAGGGGAGGAGGAGGGAGGGAGGGGGGGAGGGGGGGGGGGAGGTGGAGGGGAGGGAGGAGGCGGAGGAAGAGAGGAGAGGAGGGAGGAGGAGGAGGAGGAGGAGGAGGAGGAGGAGGAGGAGGTGAGCGGCGTGCCAAGGTCACCCCTGCAGCCTTCCCCTTCGGCCCACCCTTGGTCGCTTTTGCGCTGCTGCGCCCCCCTAGCAGAGTGTCGGCGTGGCCTTCCGAGGCCCTTGCATCCTGATCGTGCGTCCTTCTCACTCGGGTTGACTGTAGCGTCTTGCGCGCTTGTGTTCGGGCCCCCTGCGGCCCCCTAAACGGCCGCGCACCAAGGGTCACTCTTATACCCAGGGTCGCTCTTGCGTGCAGCCGACCAGGGCGCGGCGGGCTCGCGTGCCGATGACGGCGTCGTCCTCGACTCGAGTACCCTTTTGACCGGCGGCGCCCTGGATCCAAGTTGCGGTTGTGGCTGTACGGCAGGGCTGCTGAGGTGCGCCTGGGGCCCCCCAGGGCGGCAATATGTAGAAAGGCCCGGAGCGAAATCGAAGAGGAAAAAACACATAAACATAAACTTTTGGCGCTCCGCGCGGATTTCTTGGATCCGCGCTGGGCCCCGTGGCGGCGCCTCTGGCGCCGCCCACGCGGATCCAAGAAATCCGCGCGGAGCGCAGAAAGTTATGTTTATGTGTTTTTTTCTTCTTCTAGGAAAGGCGGATAGAGGGCCGTGGGCAGCCAGAGTACCATCAGAGCGCGAAGCAGTCTCGACACGAGCACACGCGATGGGGCAGTGAGGCCACGCACCGATTCCGCCCACGAGGGACCACGCACTGGCTCCGCCAACGAGGGGCCGTGCGCCGAAGCCGTGGCAGTCGCGGCGCAGTCTTATGGGTCGCTGGCCCCGTTTCCGGGCCGTGTGGCCGACAGTTTCGATAGCATTTTCTCGCAGTTCGATACTTCGGGGGGTCGCATGACGAGTTGCAGAAGCCCTGTCGATGGATCTGCGCCGCGGCGGCACGCGGACCGCGGGAAGCGCGCGCGTCGGCTCCATTTCGCAAGCGCCGACAGCAGACCGGCCCAGCACGGTCCTCAACGGACGGCTGAGTTTGCTTGCGCGGCGGTTGCCAGCCCCTTTCCCCCACCCCTTCTCCCCTTGTAGAGTGAAAGAGAGTGAATGCTACTCTCCCTTCTCCCCTGAAGTTGTCCGGAGGATCTCCCGCCCCCTCCGCGTGGACTTCAAAAGTTGTTCTTTTCCTTGTGGGTTTTGACAATCCAACTGTTTTCGGTGTTTCAAGATGGTGCGCCCGCTGCAGCGTGGGCCTCGTTTTCGAATTTTTTCGGATCGGTGCTTTGCTCCCGTCGTTCAGAACAGTGCTCTCGTCCTAGTGCGGGCCACTGTCCTGGATCCGATTATTGCTTCATTGTGGTCCCCCCCTCATTTTCCCTCTTCCGCCTTCCACGGGTCCATCCTCTTTTTCTTTTTCTATCCTTCCGCTTTAGTTCCTGCTGCTGCAGCTGCTGATCGTCCTCATCCTTCTCCTCCCGCTAATTCTCCCGTTCGCCCGCTATCTCCTCCGTCTGTGCACACAGTCTTCCCCCGACTGCGCATAAAACGAAGAGGCCTTTCTGTGGGAGTCGCAGGTCGGCTATGGCAATTGTTTACGTCGCGGCGGGGCAGAGGCGATCCGCACTCGCGCTCTCGTAGGCCGGGATCAGGCACCAATTAGTTGTCTGGCTGCAACAACAGGGGAGAAGGAGACGGAGGGCTGCCGCGGAAGGCGGGCGAAAGAGGGAGGGCATTCATTGTGCGAATGCCTTCTTCAGGACTGGCCAGTGCGGCCAGCCTGTGCTGAGGCAGCCTGGCAGTGGACGCGGAGCGGCATCACGGCCACACCCAGGGGCTGAGGCAGAGGCTGCAGGCGCTGGAAGCCTAGACCAGGCCGAACCCGTATGGGAGGAGGAGCGGCGAACCCACAGAAGCGGGCAGCATCCAGGTGTTCGTCCAAAGGCCGTGGGCGACAGGCTTTGCCGCAGGCGCGCCGCCAGCGGTATGCGGGAAGGTCCCAGGCGACCATGGGAGCTGGGCCAGCGACCAGCTCGCTGCAGACAAGTGCTACTGTCGCGTTGAGCTGCTGAGCTAGCGGAGCTGCCGGTCTGCCGGCTGCAAAGTTGCCGAGGGCGCCCAAGCAGAGCTACAACGCTGCAGGGGGCTGCAGAGGAACGAAGCACCAGCTACTGAAGTGTCGCAGCGCTGCGAGGGCGCCCACAACCGAAGGGGAGCACCTGGTCGGCGGGGCGGACGGCGGGGATGGGAGGGCTGGCTGGCCCGGTCAGTGCACGCATCACAGCTGGGGGAGCAGGAACAGCGGGGCAAGCGGGCGGAGCCGCCAGTTTGGCCGGCCGTCAAAAAAACGACTCAAGAGGAAAAGCCGGTTCTGGGGAAGGGTCGGGACTTCCAGGGACCCCGTCTTGAAACATGATCGACCCACGAACCCGGAAAGGAATATAGAAATGTAAGGCATGGCGGCGTTTCAAAGACACTTGATTGGGAGACGGACAAGTGCAATGCTGAGTGTATCGATCTTGGTGTACCGTGTCGAGGGCGGTGCTGTGCTGCGCCGTTCTGAACTGCGATGTGCCATGCCGCGATTGTGCTCTATATAGCGTTGTGTATCGAGTCCTATTTTGCATCCGAGTCCTGACCGAACTGATCTGGCTCTTAAGCTCGAGCTGTCTGAACACATAGTAGCTGCCCAAGAGCTAATTGACAGGGGGACATGCTAATTAGGAGGACGCGCCGCGGAACGTCCCAAGGGACGCGCCAGGCGACGTGCCAGGGGACGTGCCATGGGGACGCACCTCGGGCCGTGCCAAGGGGACGCGCTACGGAACGTGCCAATGGACGTGCCACGGGACGTGCCAGGGGACGCGCCGCGCGACGTGCCAGGGGGACTCGCCACGGGACGCGCCACGGAACGCGCCAAGTTGCAATGTTGAGTGCATCGATCGTGATTTACCGTGCCGAGGGCTGTGCTGGGCCGTGCTGAGTTGCGATGTGCCATGCCGCGATTGTGCTATATATATATATATAACGTTGTGGATCGAGTCCTCCCTGGCATCCGAATCTTGACCGAACTGATATGGATCTGAAGCTCGAGCTGCCTGAGCAGATGGTAGCTGCCCCGGAACTAATCGACTGAGGGGACATGCCAGGAGGACGCGCCGCGGAACGTCCCAAGGGACGTGCCAGGGGACGTGCCAGGGGACGTGCCATGCGGACGCACCGCGGGACTTGCCAAGTGGACGCGCTACGGAACGTGCCCATGGACGTGCCGCGGGGCGTGCCCGGGGACGCGCCGCGCGACGTGCCAGGGGGACTCGCCACGGGACGCGCCACGGAACGTGCCAAGGTGCAATGTTGAGTTTGTCGATCTTGATGTACCGTGCCGACGGCTGTCCTGTGCTGGGCCGTGCTGAACTGCGATGTGCCATCTCTTTGCATCCGAGTCCTGACCGAACTGATCTGGCTCTTAAGCTCGAGCTGCCTGAGCAGATGGTAGCTGCCCCAGAACTAATCGACAGGGGGACATGCCAGGAGGACGCGCCGCGGAACGTCCCAAGGGACGCGTCAGGCGACGTGCCAGGGGACGTGCCATGGGCACGCAACGCGGGCCGTGCCAAGGGGACGCGCTACGGAACGTGCCAATGGACGTGCACCGCGCGACATGCCAGGGGGACTCGCCACGGGACGCTCCGCGGAACGTGCCAGGCAACATGCCAGGCTGCAATGCAATGGGTATCGATCTTGATGTACCGTGCCGAGGGCTGTGCTGTGCCTGGGCGACCTGGACACGTGAAAACACGCGTTTCTCTCAAGACGTTCTCAGCACATCCTCATGCTAGACGTCCGCCTGGGCAACCTGGACACGTGCAAACAAGCGTCTCGATCGAGACTTCCTCGACACATCCTCATGCTAGACATCCGCCTGGGCGACCTGGACACGTGAAAACAAGCCTCTGGTTCGAGACATCCTCAACAAATCCTCATGCTAGACATCTGTCTGGGCAGCCTGGAGGCATGAAACCAAGCGTCTCTCTCGAGACATCCTCAAGACCTGGGCACGTGAAAACAAGCATTTCATTTGAGAGATCCTCAGAGTTCTGGTCCCCAGGAGAGGACAATCTATAAGACAAAACAAGCTTTTCGCTCAAGACATCCTCAACCAAATTCTGGAAGACAAGCGTTTCGCTCGAGACGTCCTCAAACATAATTCCGCCGGCCTCCTTCAAACTCGTCATCCATCACAAAATAATTCCGCCGGCCTCCTTCAAGTCGAAACCGGGGGTAACAATACTAAAAGAGAATCCTGGGTCGGAGGCCTTTCCGGGAAAAAATCAGGACGTCGCATGTCTGGGAACGTATTGAAATTAGCCTGGCGAAGGGCCCAACCATATGCAGTTGTGAGAAACGCGGTTGTGATTAGCATCTTCAGTGGAGCTCCCTATGGGGCCACGAACCGTGTGAGAGCTCCCAGAGATCCAACGCATTGAACAAATCAAGACGGAGGTTTTGCGCACTTTTCGGCCTCTAGGGGCCCTCGCCGGGCCCCAGGACCGTCAAAAAACGATTTCCAGTCGGCCGAGATTTCCAGGGACCCCGCATTGAAACATGATCGACCCACGAACCCGGAAAGGAATATAGAAATGTAAGGCATGGTAACGTTTCAAAGACACTTGATTGGGCGACGGGCAAATGCAATGCTGAATGTATCGATCTTGATGTACTGTGCCGAGAGCTGTGCTGTGCTACGCCGTGCTGATCTGGAGTCCTCCTTGCATCCGAGTCCTGACCGAACTGATCTGGATCTTAAGCTCGAGCTGCCTGAGCACATAGTAGTTGCCCCAGAGACGTGCCAGGAGACGAGCCATGGGGACGCACCGCGGGACGTGCCAAGGGGACGCGCTACGGAATGTGCCAATGGACGCGCCACGGGACGTGCCAGGGGACGCGCCCAGGGGGACTCGCCACGGGACGCGCCACGGAACGTGCCAGGGAACGTGCCAGGTTGCAATGTTGAGAGAATCGATCTTGATTTACCGTGCCGAGGGCTGCGCTGTGCGGCGCCGTGCTGAACTGCGTTTGTGTTCTATAGTGTTGTTGATCGAGTCCTCCTTTGCATTCAAGTTCTGACCGAACTGATCTGGATCTTAAGCTCGAGCTGCCTGAGCACATAGTAGCTGCTCCAGAGCTAATCGACAGGGGGACATGCCAAGAGGACGCGCCGCGGAACGTCCCAAGGGACGCGCCAGGCGACGTGCCAGGAGACGAGCCATGGAGACGCACCGCGGGACGTGCCAAGGGGACGCGCTACGGAACGTGCCAATGGACGTGCCACGGGACGTGCCAGGGGACGCGCCGCGCGACGTGCCAGGAGGACTCGCCACGGGACGCGCCACGGAGCGTGCCAGGGAACGCGCCAGGTTGCAATGTTAAGTGCGTCGATCTTGATGTACTGTGCCGAAGGCTGTGATGGGACCTCATGGGGCGTTAGGAACCCATGTGTTTTTGCGTTTCTCTCGCCCTCGGACGTTAGGAACCCATATGTTTTCACGCTTCTCCCGCCCTGGGGCGGTAGGAACCCATGTGTTTTCACGCTTCTCCCCATCGGAGCTTTCCTGGGGCCTCCTGGGCCCTTCGTGTCCCCGGAGAGGGCCAACCTTAGGGCCCCTCGAAAGATCACATTTATATGAACAGATGTAAAAGCACACAAATTCGTGCCCCCCTGGGAAGGCCAATCTATAGGATCACACGTAATCCTGGAGAGGGCCAATCTAAAGGAATACACGTTCAAACACACGTATTCGTGTCCGAGGGCCATTCTATAGGTAATGAGAGGGCCCATACATAAGCATATACATCTGCAAAAGCGCACGGATTCGTGCCCCTGGAGAGACCCAATCTATAAGTAATGTGAGGCCCATTTGCAGGAATACGCGTAAAAACACACGAACCCGTGCCCCTGGAGAGGGCCAATCTATGGGAACACACGTAATCTTGGAGAGGGCCTATCTATAGGAATGTGCGTTTCATTAAGAAAAAACATGATGGACCCACGAACCCGGAAAGGGATATAGACATGTGGAGCATGGGCACGTTTTCACGATACCCAACGGGGCAACACCTCACGAAACATCCCACGAGACACCTCACGAAACATCCCACGAGACACCTCACGAAACATTCCGCGAGACACCTCACAAACATTCCAGGAGACACCCCGCGAAACATTCCACGAGACACCCCACGAAACATTCCACGACGACAGGCAACCACTCAACCAAGGCGGTGTGGTCGTGCTGGGGAGTGGTCGTGCTGGGGTGTGGTCGTGCTGGGGGGTGGTCGTGCTGGGGCGTGGTCGTGCTGGGGGGGTGGTCGTGCTGGGGGGTGGTTGTGCTGGGGCGTGGTCGTGCTGGGGCGTGGTCGTGCTGGGGCGTGGTCGTGCTGGGGTGTGGTCGTGCTGTGGTGAGGTCGTGCTGGGGTGTGGTCGTGCTGGGGTGTGGTCTTGCTAGGGTGGGGTCGTGCTGGGGTGGGGTCGTGCTGGGGTGGGGTCGTGCTGGGGTGTGGTCGTGCTGGGGTTCTGTGGTCGTGTGCTGGGGTGTGGTCGTGCTGGGGTGTGGTCGTGCTTGGGTGGGTCGTGCTGGGGTGTGGTCGTGCTGGGGTGTGGTCGTGCTGGGGTGTGGTCGTGCTGGGGGGTGGTCGTGCTGGGGCGTGGTCGTGCTGGGGCGTGGTCGTGCTGGGGCGTGTCGTGCTGGGGCGTCTGTGCTGGGGTGTGGGTCGGGCTGGGGTGTGGTGTGTGCGTGCTGGGGTGCGGTCGTGCTGGGGTGTGGTCTTGCTGGGGTGGGTCGTGCTGGGGTCGGGTCGTGCTGGGGTGTGGTCGTGCTGGGGTATGGTCGTGCTGGGGTGGGGTCGTGCTGGGGTGGGGTCGTGCTGGGTCTGGTCGTGCTGGGGTGTGGTCGTGCTGGGGTATGGTCGTGCTAGGGTGGGGTCGTGCATTTCGCTCGAGACATCCTGCCAAAATTCCAGGAAATCGTACAAAAACAAACGAATTAGTCGAGACATCATCGAAATTTCCTTCGCGCGGGGCGCTTTTCCGCGTCGCGGTCGGCTCTGCAAAACAAGCGTTTCGCTCGAGACATCCTCGGCAAACTCTGCGGAGCAAGCGTTTCGCTCGAGACATCCTCAACTCTGCAAAACCAGCGTTTCGCTCGAGACATCCTCAAGAAATTCTGAAAAAACAAGCGTTTCGCTCGAGACATCCTCAAATTTTAATTCGCCGGCCTCCTTCGACCTCGTTATTTATCAGGGAAAAAATTCGCCGGCCTCCCTCAAGTTGGCACCGGGGGACAGGTTTACCTACTAAAAGAGAACCCTGGGCTCATGCCCTTTCCGGGAACAAACGCACGAATTCGTGCCCCTAGAGAATGCCAATCTATAGGTAATGAGAGGGCCCATCTATAGGAATATATGTAAAAACACGCATGAGTGCCCCTGCATGGGGCCAATCTATGGGAACACACGTATCCCTGGAGAGGGCAAATCCACAGGAATATACGTAAAAACACACGTAGAGAGAATCTATGGGTAACGAGAGGGCCCATCTATAGGAACATACGTAAAATACACAGATACGCACCCCTGGATGGGGCCAATCTATAGGCATTGCGTAATCCATGCCCCTGACCAAAACGTGCCCCGCACCCTGTGATTAATCGATCGCGATTTCAAAAATCAGCATTTCGCTAGGGACATCCTCAAATTTTAATTCGCCGCCCCACCTCGACCTCGACATTTATCGCAAAAGAAATTCACCAGCCCACCTCAAGTCAAACCCGGAGGTAAACCAACTAAAAGAGAACCCTGGGCTTCTGCCCTTTCCGGGTAAAATCACGGCATCTCTGGGATTATGGCGACAGGGGAGGCGCCGTCCTCCACCAGGCACCCGTCCTCAAGCCCGCCCTCGCGGTCAAGGGCGCCGCCGCCGTCGCCGTCGCCCCAATTCGCCCCCGGCCGGGGCAAGCCCGAGGAGGGAACGGCCTCAGAGGGCGCGCTGCCCTGGAGGGCAGCCCGCATGCTGGGGGCACCCGAGCGGCGCAAGAGCGCAGCGTGGAGCGCAGGAACGCCCACCTCGGAGGGCGGGCGGCCCCCCGCAGGCGGGGGCGGCCTGCGAGGAGGGCCCGCCCGGCGCCGGCCGCGGACGGAGCCGCGCCACCGCCGGCGCCGCGCGGCGAGCCCCCGGCCGGGATCGCGCCACCGTGGAGCGGGCAAGGGCCTCTGGGGCGAGGCGCGCAACGGCCGCGTGCAGGGCCGCAGCGGTCCCCGTCGACGCCCGCGGACCCCGCTCGGCGCCGGCGCCGCGGCAGCGCCGCGCCCTCTCGCTCGCGTCCAGCGGCCGCGAGACCTCGGCGAGGAAGGCCGCACACTGGACGGCCGACCGCCTCCCAGGCCCGAGGGTGACGCACCGCCTGCCCTCGTCTTGCGCCGTGCAGGAAGTGTGCCGGCCACTGACAATCGCGGACCTAGCCTCGCGCTGGAGCTGCGTGACGCAGTCGCCAGGTGTCTCTCTCGCCAACAAGGGGTTCCAATTGGATCAGCCCGCGGGGGCGCCCGTGCAGCCTGACTGCGTCCCCATGCCGCGGCTGTCTCGCGACGCCCTGGCCTGTCGTCGCGCGCCCCCCCGTCATCGCAGCCGAGGGCCAGCCGCCGCTGGGGGGGCCCAGGGCTGTGGGACTGGCGAGCTCGCCGCCAGGGCGGGCGGCGCACCCGGCGGCGAGGGCGGGGCTGGGCCCGGGGGGCGCCCGCGCGCGCGCTATTTCCCGCCGCCCTGGCCCGGCCCCCCGCCGCGGGAGCGTCGTCTTCGGCCAGCAGGGGCGCGTTCCAGCCTCCATCCGCCAGGCTGCAGATAGCGGCGGCATCTGCCTCTTCGGAGGCGACGGCGGCCGCGGCGGTCTCCGCGTCGATTTCCGCCAACGCCGCCCACTCACGGGACGTTCATGGAGGGAGAGTCGCGCGAAACAGGCGGCCTGCCACGCCAGGATCACGCAGTGCAGCCTGCCAGCAGGTGAAGTGAAGGGGTTCGCCTGGCGCCCCGCACACGGCGTCGCGAATCAGACCCCTGCAGGCGCGGCAGCGGACTTCAGGCTGGGCCTGCCAATCGCGTCGGTGAAGCCAGGCCCTCGTGCTCAAGCAAAGCCGAGCCTGGCAGAGCCGCCTGGGCTGCGGGCAGTCAAGCAGCGTGCTCTCGGCCCAGGCAGCGTCGAGGTCCATGTTGAGCAGCGCGTCGTCGTCCTGGGCGCCACCCGCGTCGCAGATTGCCGCCGCGGCCCCCGCGTCGGGGCCCGCGGCCTCCTCGGCCTCCCCCGCCTCCAACGCAGCGCCGGCCACTGGAGGGGCCAGGTTATCGCAGTCCGGAGCGCGCCGGACCTAATCCAAATTTGGATTACCGGGAGGCGGGCGCTATTTTCCAGGCGGCCCCGCTGCGCGGCGACGAGGCTGGGAAGCACCTGGGGCGGAAGCGGGGGGGGGGACAACTTCGCGATTCTCCAGCCCAGGCCACTGGTCGTGCCCCCGCGCGTGGGCCCGTCCAGGGGAGGCCCGCTGGTTTCTCAATTGCCTCGCCGTCGCAGCCAGGCGCGCCGCTGATCGCGGCAGTCGTTCGCGGTGCGGCCCCTTCCCTTTAGGAAGGGGCGGCGATCGCGCCAGCAGTGCGCGGGGCGATTCGGGCGCCCTCAGGCAGCTCTCGACGTGGCGCACTGGTGCGAGGGCCTCCCGGGGCCCCAACGCTCCAGGAGAAGGCTGGAGTCTGACGTGCTGCCCGTGGTCGTGCTGCTGGAAACCGTCGTGCTGACCATGAGGATGCTGCTGCTGGAGTCCGTCGTGTTGCTCGCGGCCGTGCTGCTGGAGTCCGTCGCGTGGCTCGAGATGGAGTCCGTCATGCTGATCACGATCGTGTTGCTGGAGTGTGTCGTGCTGCCCACGGCGCTGCATGCAGCTGGTATCAGTCATGCTTGTCACGATCGTGCTGCAGGAGTCCGACGCGCTGCTTGCGATGCTGGCGTTGGAGTCCGTCGTGCTGCTCGCGGTCGTGCTGCTCGAGTCCGTCGTGCTGCTCGCAATTTGTGCTGCTGGCGCCTGTCATGCTGCTCACGATGGTGCTGCTCGAGTCCGCCCTGCTGCTCGCGGTCGCGCCGCCGCAGTCCGTCTTTGCCCCCTCGCGGGGTCGCCGGAAGAAGGTGCGTCGAGGCCGAAGTCACCGGCCGCGACATCGGCGCCAGCGGACTGGCCCCAGGGGAGCTCGCGGACAGCGCCGCAGGCCACGGTCTGCGCCCAGCCTTCCGCGTGAACCGCGGAGATCGCGCCGAGCTCGATCGGGGTGTCCGGGAATTGCGGGCCTGCCGGGGCGCAAGGCAGCTGGCGAGTGATATCGGGCGTGATGAACGTGATGAAGCTCACCGTGGCCAGCTTGCTCACGCGGCCGCGCATGAGCTGCGCCCAGCGCCCACCCCCCCCGAGATCCCCCGTGATACCATCGCCCGAGAAATCAGAAGGATTCCCAAAGCCCGCGGGGCCCTGGACACCGGGCTCGAAGTCGAACGCGCGCTGCGGGAATACCGCGCAGAGCGCCCAGTCGGACGGCGAGGCGCGTCGTGTAGAAAGCCGCCTGGCAGTTGCGCCGCCGCGGGCCGCGGCCTCCAGAGAGGCCGCAGCGGCGCCCCATGTCGCCTCGGCGCGGGCGGCGGCAGCGGCCCCGGCAGCGGGGCAAGCGGCGCGGCCCAACATGATGGACCCACGAACCCGGAGAGGGATACAGAACCGCATGCATGGAAACGTTTTCACGACACCGTATTGGGCGACGGGCACTTCCACGAGACACCTCGCGAAACATTCCACGAGACACGGGCGACCGCGTTCAACGTTTTCCTGGAAACATCCACGAGACACCCCGCGAAACAGTCCACGAGACACCCCACGAAACATTTCACGACGGCAGGCAACCACTCAACCAAGGCGGTGTGGTCGTGCTGGGGAGTGGTCGTGCTGGGGTGTGGTCGTGCTGGCGGGTGGTCGTGCTGGGGGGGTAGTCGTGCTGGGGGGGTGGTCGTGCTGGGGCGTGGTCGTGCTGGGGCGTGGTCGTTCTGGGGCGTGGTCGTGCTGGGGTGTGGTCGTGCTGTGGTGAGGTCGTGCTGGGGTGTGGTCGTGCTGGGTGATGGTCTTGCTGGGTGGGGTCGTGCTGGGGTGGGGTAATGCTGGGGTGTGGTCGTGCTGGGGTTTGGTCGTCCTGGGGTGGGGTCGTGCTGGGGTGGGGTCGTGCTGTGTTACTGTATTCTTTTTAGGGTATTAAAGTAGGGGTCATGGCAAAACTTATTTCTTAGGTACTTTTGTGGGGTGTGGGTCCCCGTGCTGGGTTCTGTGTTCCCGTGCTGGGGTGGGGTCGTGCTGGGGTGGGGTCGTGCTGGGGTGTGGTCGTGCTGGGGTGTGGTCGTGCTGGGGTGTGGTCGTGGAAACGCATATAGAACCGCATGCATGGAAACGTTTTCACGACACCGTATTGGGCCCCTGGAGAAATCAAATCTATACGCACATACGTAAAAGCACATGGATTCGTGCACCTGGAGACGGCAAATCTACAGGCACATACGTAAAAACACACGGGTTCGTGCACTTGGAGAAGGCAAATCTTTGGGGCGCTCAGATCCATCAAGTTCTACAAAACAAGCGATTCGCTCGAGACATCCTCGGTAACTCTGCGGAGCAAGCGTTTCGCTCGAGACATCCTCAACACACGAAAGAGTGACCCGCACCCTGTGATTTATCGATCGGGATTTCAAAAACAAGCGTTTCGCCTGAGACATCCTCAAAATTTAATCCGCCGGCCCACCTCGACCTCGATATTTATCAGGGAAAGAATCCGCCGGCCCACCTCAGTTGAGGCACCGGGGACAGGTTTACCCACTAAAAGAGAACCATGGGCCCACGCCCTTTACAGGACAAATCGCCCCGCAGGGAGCAGCGGCGGGGCCGCAGCCCGCCGACGCCGCCGCCGTCGGCGCAGCACCGACGGCGCCGGCGCCAGCAGCAGCAGCAGCAGCAGCAGCAGCAGCAGCAGCAGCAGCGGCAGCAGCAGCAGCAGCAGCAGCAGCGGCAGCAGCAGCAGCAGCAGCGGCAGCAGCAGCAGCAGCAGCAGCAGCGGCAGCGCCAGGCAGCAGCTGCACGCCGCCAGCGCCAGCCGCCGCCCGGGGGCGGGCGGCAGCAGCCGCGGCAGCAGAATCGGCGCCTAGGCGCCCCGCGGCCCAGCCCACTGAGCGGCGGCCACGCGTTGCCGCCGCCAGAGGGCGATGCCCGACAGGCCGCCAGCAGGCAGCGAGGACATGGTGCGGGAGGCGGAAGCTGGGAAAGAGGAGGCCCTTTCCCAGCCCCCACCGCCACGCAGGGGGTCGGGGGCGACCATACCTCCTGCCCCTCCCTCGGCAGCGGCCGCGGCGGCCCGCTCGAGGCAGAGCGGTTTGTGCCAGATGCTACGGGACGTCGGCTATGACACGTGTCCGCGGATAACTAAAGACCATCGCCATGGGAAGGGATGGGACGGAGGGATAGGATGTCAGATGAGGCGAAAGCGCGCCTAGCCTGCCGCCTTCCCCCCTGCCCCCCCCACCCTTTCTTGTGTGGCATGCGCTGGCGCATTACAGTCGCAATCAAGTTGAGGCTTCGTCGTCCAACTCTATCTTTTCTCGGCGCGGCGCATCCCGGCATACGCACTTTGCTCCCGCAGCTGACTGCTCGCCTTTGTCGGAGCCCCGACATGCAGCAGAAAGCGCAAGGCGCTGCTGGTGAAGATATAGTCAAGGTGTGAAGCTCGGCCGCGTTGTCTGTGGCCTTCGCCGAGCTCTATGAAACACCATGCCACCTCTCGTTACCTACGATCCTCTCCCGCCCCCCTCTTCCTATCCTGTAACAGGTTGCTGTCTTCCTCCCTCTCCTTCCTATGCTGTTCCCTGCTTCCACCGCTTTCCTCGTCCTCTTCCTCGTCGTCGTCCTCCTCCTCCTCCTCCTCCTCCTCCTCCTCCTCCTCCGTCTCCTCTTCCTCATCATCATCGTCATCAGGATCACCATCATCATAATCAACAACATCATCAGCAGCAGCAGCATAATCAGCATCATCATGGTCATCATCATCATCATCACCATCATCATCATCATCATCATCATCAGCGTCATCAGCGTCATCAATCATCATCATCATCATCATCATCATCATCATCAGCAGCAGCAGCATCATCATCATCATCATCATCATCATCATCATCATCATCATCATTATTATCATCACTATCATCATTATCATAATCATCATCAACATCATCATCATCACCATCATCGTCATCATCAGCGTCATCATCAGCGTCATCATCATCATCATCAGCATCATCATCATCATCATCATCATCATCATCATCATCATCATCATCATCATCATCATCATCATCATCACTTCTGCCATTTATCATTTCCTGCCCTGTTTCTTCCCGTGTTCCTACTCCTGTGGCCGGTACCCCGTCTCCCGCAGCTGCTTCTTCTCCGCCTCTGCACCCCTTTCAAGGCCGACCTCGTCGATCGGATGGACCAGTCTCCCTTCGTTGGTAGCGTCCGACAAGAGGCGCGGGCGCCCACGCGCGCGTGTTCCACCTGGGAGAGATTGAGGGAAAA
>CAUYUJ010001056.1:0-5000 GCA_963575745.1 Prorocentrum cordatum
CTACTACTACTACTACTACTACTACTACTACGACTACTACGACTACGACTACGACTACGACTACGACTACGACTACGACTACGACTACGACTACTACTACTACTACTACTACTACTACGACGACGACGACTACTACTACTATTAGTAATCATAGTACGACCAGTACTGATAAACAAAAAAGATAAAATAATGATAAAACTAACAACACGAACAATAGCAGTAACACTGATCCGAATGGTAATACTAACACATATAACACTGAGAGGACGATGAGGAGGAAGAGGAGAAGGTTCGCATTGGACTCGGGTAACGAACGTGCTTCTACTACCCCCAGCTCGCGGATTGAACCAGAGCGGCCTGGTTACAGCGCGTAGGAGGAGGAGGTGTTGCTGTGGACTCGGGTAAGGACCGCGCCCCTACTCCAATCGGTGGATTGAAATGGAGCAAGTTGGCCAGGGAGCAAAAGTCAGGGCAAGCGCAGGGCTTTTGCGGTGCGAGCACGGATGGCCGGACAGCGAGCTTGAAGTGTATCCCCCCACATACAGCAAAGGAGAAGGAAGAGAGGAGGGGGAGGAGACGACCGTAGAGAGAGAGAGAGAGAGAGAGAGCGTCTGTCCCGCCTAAGAAGACGGGATCGGTAAGACGGTGGATGCGCCTGCCTCGTTGGACGGAGCGACCATCGTCAGGAAGCTCACAGAAACCGCTGTTTCAATTCGTGGCGGCACAGCGGCGGGCACGGCGGCGGCTCGCACGAACGGAAAACAAAGAGGAGGAGGAGGAGGAGGAGGAGGAGGAGGAGGAGGAGGAGGAGGAGGATGCCTTGGCAGCTGTCTGCAGTCGTTCCTCGATGCCTGGGCTGCTGGCAGGAGGAGGAGGAGGAGTAGAAGGAGCAGGAGGAGAAGGAGGACAAGGAGGAGGAGGAGGACAAGGAGGAGGAGGAGGAGGGAGGAGGATGAGAAAGGAGGAGGAGCAGGAGGAGGAGGAGGAGGAGGAGGAACGCAGGAAGCACCTGAGGGGGGGTTAGGAAGCTTGGGGGTCCCCGTCGCGCACTCCCTCCGGGGAGCGGGCGCCCTCCCGGGGGGCCGGGGGGCAGGGGAGGCGCGGCAGCGGCGCGGGCGCGCCGCGTCACGCCCGAACTCCTGGTGGAGCTCGCAGAAGACGGTCACCAGGAAGATCCTCGGCGCCACAAGGTCGGCGGCGAGCGACGGGGGGGGGAGCGAGGAGGCGAGGGCCCTCTCTCCAGGGCGGCGGGGCTTCTCAGAAGCCCCCCCCCGCCTCCCGAGAAATGTTCTGCGTCGTCGGGGGAGGCCGACATAACTTCTCAGAAGGCCGGGGGACTTCCGAGCCTTCTGAGAAGGCCCGCCCCCTCTCACTTCCCCCCTGGGCTCGCCGCCGACATGAGGGTAGGTAAAACGAAACCATGGCGAATATACATTCGGGTGAGGGTGAATCGGGAATCTCAAAGATCCGGCGGCTCTGAGGGATGTCTCGGGCGCCGCGGCCTTCTCAGAGCGTCCCAGAACGCTCTAAGGAGCGTTCCGGAACGCTCTGGAACGGATCCATCCTCGTCCTGGCCCCGTCCGATAGGGGGAGGGGTGAACGCGTCTTAGGAGGCTGCTTCTTCGCACGTGCTGGCCCTAGATCTAAAGACCAGGTCCGCGCCTTCACTGAAGCAGGGGTGCTTCTCAGAAGCCTTCCCCCCTCCCCCATACAGTCGAGGTGCCTACCAGAAGGACCGCTCAATAAGGAATGAAGCCCCTTTGGCGCCAACAGCGCCTTGGTGCACGAAGAGGGCTAGAGGAACAGCCACGGAATGACCCACGGAACAGCGAGCCTCTTCCAACCCGAAGCGGTACTTATGTCAGCGCCTTGACAGTACCCCCTTTCTGTGTGTGGCCGAGAAGACCTGCCATCATGGAGTTCTGGGAGGCCGCGTCCTTCGCCATATGATAGAACCGGCACGCCAGGAAGAGAGGGAGGGGAGGAGGAGGAGGAGGAGGAAGACGGAGGAGGAAGAGAGAGCAGGAGGAGGAGGAGGAGGAGGAGGAGGAGGAGGAGGACGAGCGAGGAGGAGCGAGGAGGAGCGAGGAGGAGCGAGGAGGAGGAGGAGGAGGCGGAGGAGGAGGAGGAGGAGAAGGAGCAGGAGGGACGCAGGAAACGAACAAGGAGAGATGGTCACCAGGAAGGGCCTCAGCGCCGTAAGATGGCGGCACCTCGCCGCCCCCCCTTGCTCCTCCTCCTTCTCCTCCTCCTTATCCTCCTCATTCTCCTCCTTCTTCTTCTTCTTCCTCCCTCTTTCTCCTCCTCCTCCTCCGCGCAACTCGGTAGTATGTGTGTGTGTTTAGAGTCTGTCAGAGGCAATCGAAAATATTAAATGGACCGAATATCCCGAGGTTTATGGCCGAAGGTTTACAGTAAAGCCGAGCTGTCAGCAGGAAGCAGCAGGGCAGACAACTTCTTCGATCACTATCAGACACCGTCGCTATACCCGTAACTCCTTAACTCCTCCTCCATCTTCCTCTTCCTCACCTCCTCATCCTCCTCCTCATCCTCCCTCTTCTCCTCCTCTCTCTTCCTCCTCCTCCTCCGCCTCCTCCTCTCCTCCTCCTCCTCCTCCTCCTCCTCCTCCCCTCTCCTCGCTCCTCCTCCTCCTCCTCCCTCCTCCACCTCCTCCTCCTCCTCCTCCTCTCTCTCTCTCTCTCTCTCTCTCTCTTCGTCCTCCTCCTCCGCCTCCTCCTCCTATTCTTCTCCTCGTCCTCCTCCTCCTCTCTCCTTTTCCTTCGAAATAGCTTTCCCCTGTCGCACCTCGAAGCCAGTCTTTAAGGCGGTCGGGGCGTTTCGCCTGAGACTTCCTCACCATCTATGACTCTGAAGCTTAGAAGTTGGCACCAGTTTAACATGTGGAGGGCGGGTCGTTTTCAAAATGTGGTTCTCGCCTTAGCGCCGCGCACATTCGTTCTGCAAGAATTGAAGGAACTTCACGGATTGAAGGCGAATCGTCTTCAAATTGTGACTCTCGCCTTAGCGCCGCGCACATTCGCTCTAAACATTTGCAAGAGCTTCACGGATTGAGGGCGGTTCCTGTTCAACATGTGGCTCTCGCCTTAGCGCCACGCACGCTCGTTCACAACATTTGCACACATTTCACGGCTTCCCATGACCAACGTACCAAGGGAGGGGTTTTGGAAGGGTTCAGGATTATGCGGGCGTAACACTCAAATTGATTCGCAATGCTGAATCCCCAAGCATGGCTTTCCGTCACGATCCAGGGTCGTCAAGACGCAGCAGTCAGGTTGATCCGTGGCGTTGAAATCCAGAGACTAATGTTGTGGCGTGCTTCAGGGTCTTCCAACGGTTGCCTTCCAACGAGGCAGCTCCCTCAATGGAAATGAACCGTCGTATGGGGCCTGTGGAAAAGGAAGCTTGGAGGGAAGGATTCTCCAAACATCGTTGATGACTCTTGGGTTTACCCTGGCCCTCCAACTCCTGGTCCTCCTCCTCCTCCTCCTCCTCCTTCTCCTCCTCCGCCGCCTCCTCCTCCTCACCCCGCCCCTGCTTCTCCTCCTCCTCCTCCTCCTCCTCCTCCTCCTCCTCCTCCTCTCCTCCTCCTCCTCATCGTCAACATCATCATCATCATCATCATCATCATCATCATCATCATCATCATCATCATCATCATCATCATCATCATCATCATCATCAGCATCATCATCATCATCATCATCATACTGCTCCTCCTCCTCCTCCTCCTCCTCTTCGTCTTCCTCCTCATCCTCTTACTCCGCCTCCTCTTCTTCCTCCTCCGCCCTCCCCCTCTTCTTCCATCTCCTCCTCCTCCTCCTCCTCTTCCTCCTCCACCTCCTCATCCTCTCTATTCCGCCTCCTCCTCTTCTTCCCTCCCCCCCTCTCCTCCTCCTCCTCCGCATCCTCGTCCCCTCCCCTTCCTTCTCCTCCTCCTCCTCCCCTCCTCCTCGTCGTTCTCCTCAATTCCTCGTTCTCCGCCTCCTCGTCCTCCTCCTCATCCGCCTCCTCCTCCTCACCTCCTCCTCCTCCGCCTCCCACCTCCTCTTCCTGCTCATCCTCCTCCGCCACCTCCTCCTCCTCCTCCTCCTCCTAGCCTCATCCTCATCCTCATCCTCATCTTCATTCTAATCCTCATCCTCCTCCTCCTCCTCCACCTCCTTCTCCTCATCCTCCTTATCCTTCTCCTCCTCCTCCGCCTCCTCACACTCATCATCATCATCATCATCATCATCATCATCATCATCATCATCATCATCATCATCATCATCATCATCATCATCATCATCATCATCACCATCATCACCATCATCATCATCATCAGCATCATCATCACCATCAGCAGCAGCAGCATCAGCAACATCACCATCAGCAGGAGCATCAGCAGCGTCAACATCATCATCAACAGCAGCAACATCAGCAGTAGCACCATCACCAGCTTCAGCATCAGCAGCAGCATCACCAGCATCAGCAGCATCCTCAGCATCAGCATCAACCTCAGCATCAACATCGTCATCAACCTCATCAGCACCAGCCTCATCATCCTCATCATCATCAGCATCAGCAACATCGTCCTCATCAGCCTCAGCATCGTCATCAGCGTCAGCCTCAACATCATCACCATCACCAGCATCATCATCATCATCACCATCATCAACATCATCATCAACATCATCAGCAGCAGCATGGAACGCATCATGATCAGCATCATCGCCATCGTCAACATCACCATCATCAGCATCGCCATCAACATCAGCATCATCATCATCATCATCATCATCATCAGCATCCGTATCATAATCAGCATTATCATACGCATCATCACAATCAAGAGCCTCGTCATCATCATCCACAGCCGCATCATCATCATCAGCATCATCATCGTCATCACCAGCATCATCTTCACCATCAGCATACGCATCATCACCATTATCATCACCGTCGTCAGCACCATCATCGACATCATCATCATCATCAGC
>CAUYUJ010001056.1:10000-32500 GCA_963575745.1 Prorocentrum cordatum
CAGGAGGAGCAGAGGATGAAGGCAGAGGAGGACGGACGGCGCGATGTGCTCTCACTGCCTTCGCCACAGATCGCTGAGCCCGTTGCCGCCCCCGGCTCCGCGGCCCCACGCAGGAGCTGCCCCACGCAAGAGCGACCGTTGGCGCAGCGGCCGGCGTGTCTAAGCCGGGCCCCTACCGCGCACCCACGGCGCCACGCGGAAGCTGTGGGCCAGGGAGCGATGCGCCCGTGGTGGCCGGCCCAATCGACGGACGCGGCCCTGCACTGGCAGACCTCCCATGGAGCCCGCTCGAATCGATGGGCCTGGGCTTCCTGGCCGATGACCCCCCCCCATGCCGGTCCAAAGGGCGCCCCCCTCCCGTCCGAAGGGCGCCCCCTTCTGGCTCCCCCCGAGAGCCACGCACCATATGCCGCCCGCTGCTCCATAGCGCCAAGCCCCGGCACACCTCGGGCTTTCGGACCATCTAACTCGGGCCTCCGACAAACGGAGGAGGAGGAGGAGGAGGAGGAGGGGGAGGAGGAGGACCAGTGTAAAACCAAGAGTCATCAACGATGTTGGAGTCAACCCTCCCTCCGAGCTCCCTTTTCATAAGCTCCCACAGCGGTTAATTTCCATGGGGGGAACTGCGCCGCCGGAAGACATCCGTTTGAAGACCCGAAAGCATGCCAGAACATTGCTCGGGATTCCAAGGCCACGGATCAACCTGACTGTTGCGTATTGACGATCTTGAATCGTGCCAGAACGCACTTCCTAGGACTTCAGCACAGAGAATCAACGTAACTGTTGCGCCCGCATGATCCAGAATTCTTCCAAAACACAGTTTCTGGTATGCTGATGATGGGAATCCGTGAAACTCTTGAAAATGTTGTAAACGAATGTGCGTGGCGCTGAAGCGAGAGCCACATTTAAAAAAGGAACCACTCATCATCCGTGAAACTATTGCACATTAGAAAACAAATGTGCGCGGCGCAAAAAAAAAACGCATTTTGAAAACGACCCACCCTCAATCCGTGAATCTCTTGCATTTGTTACAACGACTGTGCGCGGCGTTAGGACGAGAAACACATCTTGAAACTCACTCGCTCTCAATCCGTGAAGCAATTTTAAACTGTTCAAACGAATGTGAGTGGCGCTAAAGCGAGAGCCACATTTTGAAAACGGCCCGCCCTCAATTCGTGAAGTTTCTATCATTTTTTTTGAAAAGAAAACGAATGTGTGCCGCGCTAAGGCGAGAGTCACATTTTGAAAACCACCCGCCCTCCATCTGCGAAGCCGTTGCCAACTTTGTCGCTTCAGAAGTACAATGGTGAGGAAGTCACAGGCGAAACGCCTGGCTCGCCCTAAAACTGACCACGAGGCGCGACAGGGATAAATTATTCAGGAGGAACAGGACCAGGAATGGAGAGGAGGAGGAGGAGAAGAGGCGATCTTTGCACCTCCGCATCGCCCTCGGCAAGGCGCAGCTGCTGCAGCGCATCCCGAGGCGGGGGAACACGCAAAAACCGACGAAAAAGGAGGAGGCGGAGAAGGATCAGGAGCCCGAAGACCTCGGAGAAAACCACTCGGACGCCCCCCCTCCCCCAGCGAGGGGCAACCCCTGCGCGCAGCCGAACTCCCAGGCACCCGGCGCTCCAACTTTTTCGCTGCGCGTGGGCCCCCAGAGTTCTGGTCTCAAGTTCCCTGGGACCTCCTCCTCCTCCTCCTCCTCCTGCTCCTCCTCCTCCTCCTCAACATCCTCCTCTTACCTCTTACCTACCTTGGCGGCCAAATCCTCTGACAGGGACCGCTGTGACTCATTGGCCACTAAACAAAAACAATGGGCCTGGGGGGTCTCAGGTCGTCTGGCTGAGCCCATTCCTTGACGCACACTGGCCGCTTCTCCTGTTCCAGGGAATCAATGAGACGCCCGGCACCTTTGGTGAGGGTCTCTGGCGTACACACCACACCGAGCTCTTGGAAAGAAGTGGTGCCGTACCCCCCACAGGCCCGACACTAAAAGATGCCTTTGAAGCTCCACACGGCATGGCCCCCATGCAAATTGGCGGGATACCCGATGCGCGGGCTGGAAAGCCAGGACTCTATCGCTCCTGGCTCTGGCTTTGTGAAACGCACCGTGCACTGTGTTCGACCTCGGGTGTCTCGCTTCACCGAGTGGGACGAATCTACTATCCTCTGCTGAGCCGCCCCCCGCCTCTCCCCAGCCCGAACCTTGGCCGCTTGCGCGTGGTCTTGCCGCGAGCTCGCGCCGTAGAGAGGCGGCGCCTGCTTTGTGACCGCGTGGGCCATCGCCAGCATGTGCTCGTGCACCTCTGTCACATTCAAGTCGATGGCCGCTATCGCGGCGATATCCTGGGGCGGAAGCTGGGCCTGACAGGCGCCCTCCTCCGCTGCCTGATATGCCGGGCGATTCGCGAACCAATGCTGTGGGGGCATGTGGTCCGCTTCGGCCTCTTCAGCCGAAAGGTGACTCTTGATTTTGCGGGCCACGATGGGCCCATCACCAAGGTCGGCCCGATATCTCTCCCACAAAAACTTGTTGGTGCTGCGCCGTCCATGTGAGCCAGCTCTAATGCCGTCCACCGCAGACTGGGCATCTACCAAAACTAAACCTCCTTCAATAATTTTCACCACCTCTGCGGCGGCCGTCAACTCTGAGATTGGAACTGTCTGCTTCCAATGCTCCAAAGGCCCTCGCCCCCTCCCAAGCAGGCCCCACCCATCCACCGCCACAAAGCCCCACCCACATCTTCTGAGCCCGGAGTCATCGTGGCACTTGCCACCTGAGCCATCTGTGGCAACCATCTTTGAGCTGGCGAAACGAATCTTGACATCTCTTGCCAGGGCACCTCCTGAGATCTTGGCGCCCCGGGTCGGGCGCGAGGTGTGGGGCAGCACCCAGAGCACTGGCGCTATGCCCCTGAGCCAAAAGCAGGGCCACTCTTCTTGGCCATCGCGGGCCTCCTCCAAGAGCTCCAAATGCAGGCCCTCCAGGCCTTGGTTCCCTGGGCGCTCCCAAATATGATGGAACGGGGTCTCTTGCGGAGCTCCGCTTCGAGGGCGCTTCGGCGTGGCCCCGGGTGGCCTGCGCGGCGAGCATGCCCCCGCGGCCTCCTGAAGCTCCTCTGGGAAACCGTCAGGAGGTGCTGATCCCAGCACAGCAGCAGAGCCGCGGCGATGCTCTTTCTATGGCGCGCCCGCGCCCGTCTCTGGTGAGTGACGCCGCCCTCCTGGGCGGAAGAGAGGGCCGTCTGGCCTCCCTGGGCCAAGGTGCCAGAGCCTTGGAAGGCTGCGGGGAAAGGGGAGAGAGAGAGAGAGAGAGAGAGAGAGAGAGAGAGAGAGAGAGAGAGAGAGAGAGAGAGAGAGAGAGCCTGCTCGTCTGTCACTGCTACCACTCTCTACGAGTGAAAATTGAAATGGATAAAGACGAGCAGGCATTCGTCGCCTCTGCCGCGGAGCCCACTCACAGCCTCACCCCTCTGGCCATCACCGGGCTGCACGCCGCGACGCACTACGCAGTGGAGTGCGGGCGCCCCTCACGTCCCCGTTGCCCATGTCATCGTCCTCTACCCTCTGCGTCGTGTACGCTCCACCTGGAGACGAGACCGTCTCCCAGTCCGAGGAAGAGGGCACAGCTGCCCCGAACCTCTCGACCATGGTGCGCACGAACTTCTCGCGCCACGTCGGGTAGTCCTTCAACTGCTCCAGCCCCTCGTTCATGATCTTCTCGATCGCCGTCGTGTAGCCCTCCTCGCTCGGAACCGTCTGCAACGGCTTCCACACGCTGGTCACGCTGACCGTGTCCTCTTGCTCCAGCTCGCTGGCCGCCTCCACGTAGCAGGTGTACGGCTCCTCTGGCAAGCCGTCCACGATACTCTCCAGCCCCGCCGGCGCTGCCGGCACTCCCTCGGTGCCCACCGTCAACAGATGGTGGAAGATGCTGTCCAGGACCTGCAGGTTGTCCATCGCCTCCTCCAGCACCGCTGCGGGGCCCTGTACCTGCACGTTGCCCGTGCTGACCGTGTAGGTGGCCGTGATGCGTCCGGTAGCTCGCCGCCCCAGCAGCACGCTGGCCTCCACGCGCCCCTTGCTCGTGGCCCTGTTGTTGATCATGTTCTCCGGGCCCGCCAGCACCTCCAGAAGGCAGCGGATCGCCAGCACCTCGCAACGGGCCGCGAACTTCATGGTTCTGGGTGCCCGCCCCAGCTGGATGCCCTGATGATGAGCCTCGTGCCTGAGCCGAGGCAGCTGTCGTGCTGGCCGCAATGCCACGCTCCTGCCGTCTCCTGCGCTCCTCTGCCGCTCTCTGCAGGTGCATCGACTCGTCGAATAGCTGATACCGTCCGGATCGAATCACCGCTCGCAACAGATCGATCGGTCTCGCCTCGTCCTTTGTAAATCCATCGGCCAACTGACATGTCGTCGGTGCCCATCGCAATGTCGTCGAAACTCGAGCCAGCGACTCTCGCACGATGACCACGTCGATCGCCGTTCGCTTGTCCTTCACCGGTGCCCCGGACCCCGTGATGTTGTCGTACGCCGACTTACAGTCAATCACACACACTGATGGTCGCTTCGAGAACGACTCCTCTCTCCGGGTCGGCTCGAAGTTCGGGTCGATCGCCTCCTGCATAATACTCATCATCCACTCCATGTGCCCAAGCCCATCTGCCAGTGTCTGAACTTCTCCCGCCAATGTTGCTGCTACCGCCCGCTTCAACCGGCTCGACTTCCACACCAGAGGTGACCAATCACTCTCAGAATCGTTCATCACCGCCCTGTCCACCGCTGCGATGACATATCCTCCCTGTGTCCCCTCTCGCGTGGCGTTCGCGAACGCAGCATCGGTGTGGGCCATGAGGGTGAGGTTGGTGACTGGGATGGATCTGATGACGATCTCCAGATCTGCGAACTGGCGTGCCCGACGGACCATTTGATTGATGAGTTTTTGCGTAGCCACTGTCGGGCGGCCCATCTGCTGCTGGGCCATGTTCACTTGCACGGCTATGTCCAGTCGGGTCTGGGACTGGAGCCAATTGCCCTCGCCCAGCGCACGCCTACAGGACGAGACCTCGGCAGGAGTCAGCTCCCGCTCGTCCGGGGCCGTGCGGTCCACCTTCAGCAGCCGCATGCCCTTCGCGAACTTCTCCTGGCCGATGTGGATGTTGAACTGCTCGTCCTGCCACAGCTGCGCACCGCAGAACTCGCCGTCGCCGATCCTCCACTTGCGGAACGGCAGCTTGGACCTCAGCTCCTTGATGATCTTCTCGTACCGCTCGCCGTCACCGCCAGTGATCACGTCGTCCACGTGGATGACCAGCAGGCCCTCGAGGATCCCGTCGGGACCCCGACAGAAGAAGAGGCAAGGGTCCAGCCTAGACTGCTGAAGACCCGCCCCCTGCGCCACCTTCACGAACTTGCGGAACCACCTCTTCGGCGCGTCGTTCAGCCCGTACAACGGCAGGTCCATGCGCACGATGGAGTCGGCATGCACCCCCGGAATGCCGCCCGTCGGCTGCTGCATGTACAGGGGTCCCTCGGGCCTGTCCAGCGCGTCGCTCTCGAGGAAGGCGCCCTTGACATCGCCAATCTGCATCCGCCAGCGGTTGCTCGCCAGTAGCTGCAGCGCCATCGCCCTTGCGTTCTGGCTCACCGTCGGGGCCTCCGTGTCGCCGCGCTCCACCAGCTTCAGCAAGTCCGGGTCGCCGAACCCCTTGACCGTCAGCCTGCCCTTGACCACGCCGTCATCCTTCTCAACGAAGACGAAGCGCGACTTGAGCACCCGGTCGGGGCTCACCGACTTGATGTGCCTCGACTCCTCCGGAGAGATCACCGTCACCGCGCGCTTCTCGTCGTGGATGGTGTTCCACTCCGTGACCTTGGCATCGTGGATGCGCTGCTTCAGCTCCGGCGTCGCCTTGGACTCGTAGATCTCCTTGCGCCCCTTCGCGAGCAAACAGTCCTCCAGCACCACGCCATCGTCACCGGCCACCTCCAGCCGGAGGAGGCACTCTGCTTGTATCCCGGGAAGGCCCCCGGGTGGTTGGTTGACATAGAACACCTGCCGCTCCTCCGCCAGCAGCACCTCATCCACCTTCACATCCTCGCGCGCCACGAAGAAGGTCTCCGTGGGCCTCATCACCTTGGCCGGTGGTTCTGGGATCTCGGGGTGCGGCTCCTTCACCCTGATGCGTCGGCGCCCCTCGACCTCGGCCGGCGTGGCGTCCTGCAGCGCCTCCGCCACCGGGTCCGCCGACCCTCGGGCACCAGTCAATGCCCTTGGAGGTGATCGGCTCCTGGCTCGATTCTCGAGCCGCTCCACCTCCGAGCGTACATACCCTCTTGGATTGTCCAGCGCCACTGGCGCCGGCGGTTCGTCTGCGTTCTCCTCCCGAGCCTCCAGCTCTGGTGCCGTCGGCGCTGGTCGCGGGTCCTCGATCACCGGGTCGAACGTAGTCTCAGCTCCAGGTGGCGCCTCCTCCTCCGTGATGTCGATGTAGCCCGGCTGCTGATTCCTTGCCGATGCCCGTGCCAATGCATCCGGAGAGAGAAGGTCCTCCTCCAGATCCGTCGCCACGATCTCCTCCCGCGTACCTGGGCGCAGCTGCCAGGGCGCCGTCAGGAGCCACTGGCCGCCGAAGGACACGATGTAGTTGTCCCTCAGCTTGCCCACCACGCGCGCCAGTCCTCGCCACCTGGCCTTGGCCGCCTTCTTGGAGTTGCCCTTGCCGCGCCTCCAGAAGGCCACAAAGTCGCCGGCCTTGAAGACCTGGCGAACCCGCGGCCGCGCATCCAGGGCTGCCCTCATAGCCCTGTCGTCCTTCAAGGCCACGGTCGCCATGCGTGCAGCTTGCCGCACCGCCGCCCGGCGGGCAAACTCCTCATCGTGCATCACCGCCGAGTTGCACACCGGGTCGTTGCCGATCGGCTTCAACGTCTCCGGCAGCGGCGGGTCCCGGCCGAACACCCACTGCAGCGGGGAGTAGCCGGATCGCCTGGTCAGTCGGTTCTTGGCCTCGCAGCAGGCGGCCACAGCCTCCAGCCAGTCCGCCTGATTGTCGATCGTCTGCTCGGCGATGACCTTCTTGAGGATGCGCTCGAACCACTGGCCATGCACCTCCGCCTCGGCGTTCTGCTCGTGCGCGTCTCCAGCCGCCCTGTCAACGACGGCGGTGCCATCCTTCTCGAAGCCCTCCATCATGTCAGAGCCGAGGTTCGTCGTGCCACTGTCCACCTTCACCCGAGCCGGCGCATGGTAATGCTGCACCCACGTGTGGTGGTAGAGCCTCCGCAACACCGCCGAGGTCTCCTGCTCGAAGAAGGGCTCCACCTGCTGCAGCTCCGACCCCGTGTCCACCACGTTGAGCGCCTTGACGGTGACTGGGCCGCCGATCCACCCCGGGAAGTGCTTGACGTCCAGGCTGATCGTGTGCAGCGGTGGGACGTCCTTCGCCGGCGCCGCCGGCTGCAGCACCTTGGGCTGGACATTCATGTCGCACACGTCGCAGGTGAGCCGGCGTGCGATCTTCAGCGCCTGCTCGCATGCGCCGCCATTCTTCAGCACCCGCACCAGAGTATCCGCGCCAGGATGCCCCAGGTTCTTGTGGAGCCGCATCAGGGCGGTCCTGATGTTGTCCTCCGTCAGCTTCGGCAGGTCCCCCTCAGTCGCCAACGCCTCTGCCATGAAGCTCACCGCATCCCTCGTGTCGAGGGCTGCCAGCGCACCCTCGACCACTCGCACCAGCAAGTCCTCCGGGTACGTCTCCGTGTAGCCGCTCCTCTTCATGCCTCCGTGCATGGTGCCTAGCGTCACTGCGTGCTGGTGGCCGCCTCGACACTTGGCCTCCACGGCCTCGGCCAGCGTAACGTCGTTGGTGAGGAACTGCCACTGCTTGCCAAAGTAGAGGTCGGTCCCCGGCTCCTTCAGGCCAGCCTCGCACGCGGCGCTCGTCACCAGGTAAAACTGCTCCCGGTAGCGGTCCACGAACTCCACCAAAGCCTTGACCTGCCAGGATTTGGCCCTCGCCGGTGCTTCGAACAAGAACAGCCGGCCGCCGCGGGTCTGCATGTCCGCCACCCGCATGCACCACTCCACGTAGCCGATCGCCCGTTTGTAGTCGCGGATCCACTTCACCGGGTCCCTTGGACATGCCGTGAGGTTCTGGAGAATCGACAGCATCCGGCACGGAGGGCTCATCAGCACCAGCCAGGGCTTCTCATGCTCCACGATGCTCTCCACCTCCATCCGCACCACCGGGTCGTCGAGGTCCCAGCCCGTCTTGAGATCGAAGGCCCCCAGACTCGACATGCCCGCCATCGCGGCGGCCTGGGCCAGCCGCAGTGGGGAGAACAGCTCCAGCACTGCCACGTCCGCGCGGTTGTGCAATCGAGCCTGCGCCGCCGCCGCCATCAGGGACCGGCGCTGCTTCTTGGTCAACGTCACCGCCTTCACCTCGGGAAGGTCCTCCACCTGAGCCTCCTGAGCCGTCATCAGCGCATGCTCTGGCCCATCCTCCGTCGGCCGACCCGTCTCTGCTGAGGTCGAGCTAGCCGTCGCCTGGCGCTCCGTCGCTCCAGGCGAGCCCTCGTCCAGCGAATCGTTCGCACCGTCCAGACTGTCGTCGTCGGTCACTGCCTCGGGCTGGGGTGGAACCTTCTCTACTTCCACCGCCGGGAGCTCCACCGTGGCGCTGAACACCTGCACCTCCTCCGTCTGCCAGCTCGGCCGGGCTGCCGGCCGCATGCCAGCCACCGGGGCCGTGCACAAATCCATCACGTAGTGGCCCTCGGAGTCACCAGACGTCTCGAGCTTGATCGTCTCGTCGAGCTTCTGGAAGTGCATCTCATCGGTGGCGAAGTTCAAGTGACCCCCGAGGTCCTTCGCCCAGCGCTTGGAGAGCAGCAGGGGTGTCGTTCCACGCACTACGTTGACGCACACCTTGATGAAGTGGCTTCCTACCCAGGCCGGCAGCCACACGCGCGTGTTGGACCGCTCTGTGTCGTCATTGCCGAACCTGAAGATGGTGTCCGTCTTGTCGCGCACCATGGTGAAGTCGTCCGCCACCCCACCGGTAGCTTGCCACTTCTCGCGGTAGACCCTGAGGGTGTCCTGCCCGATGATGCCCTTCGAGCATCCGCTGTCCACGCAGCCCGTGCCCTCGTTGATGATGAAGTTGGCCGACTCCTCCACGCCCTGCCTGGCCATCTTCAGCCCTTGCCCCCAGCTCCGGGCGTCGTCCAGAGCCGACTTGATGACATCCCACGGGCGCATCGTCGCCGTCTCCGTCGCGACCTTGTAGGCCGAGTACCCCGCGCACCAGCGGGCGCTGCGCACCGATGCCCCAGTCGATGAGGACCCAGCCGTCGATGAGGGACTCCGCCTTGGCTCTGGGCAGTTCCGAGAGAAGTGGCCCAGCTTCTTGCAGTTGTAGCACTTGGTCCGACGTCTCACCTCCTCCAACGGCGACTGCTTGACTCCGAACTTGCGGCTGAGCTTCGTGTTGTTGATCGCCGTGCGTGCTTCTTTCCATGTTCCAGCCGATTTCGTCCACGTTGCCAGGACATCCAGGGCCTCGTGCTCCTCCAGGACCTCGTCCTCCGGGATGTCCAGCACGCCGTCGCGCTCCAGGAGCAGCGCCTGCACCTCGGCGCCCTCCACCACGTCCTCGGCCTCGCCCTTCCCGGCCTCATCCTCGTCGTCCTGCTCCACGAGGTGGACCCGGTTGCTCTGTCGCACGGGTCTCGTCTTGAACGTCGCCCGGAGAGCCGAGGCCAGCCTGTTGATCTGCCACGATCTGCCCGATGCCGCAAGGACCACCGCACGATCTGTTGCCTCCAGCCGGGCACCCCGCAGTAGCGCGTGCCCCTGCGCCTCAGGAGGATACTGGACGCCCTCCTGCATCGCCTTCGCGAACACCTGCAGCGTCCGTCCCACGTAGTTAGTCGCACTCTCATTGTTCTCCCAGCGCAGGTCGTAGACAGCGTCCAGAGCCTCTGCCAGGCGATCCTCCGGCGCCGCCTCTGGGTACCTCAAGTCGAGCCGTTCGAAGATCACCTGCTCGCCCCCGTCTACTGCCAAATCCGCGTCGACGTCGATGTCATCGAAGATGATCTGCGCCACCCCGTCAAGGAACGTGAACAGCAGCGGGCCCTTGTCCTCAGGCTTGAGATTGCTGCGCAGCAAGCGTGCCTTCGCCCACTGCTTCCACCGCTTGTACTCCCGCGGGTCGAGAGTCTCTGCCGTGAACACCCGATCCTTGGTGTTCCCCTCTGCCGCCATGCCCGCAGCTCACTCCTGAAGCTGCCAGACACCGTGTCGTCGCCTCTGCGCACACGCTCTACGCTACCAATGCTGATCCCAGCACAGCAGCAGAGCCGCGGCGATGCTCTTTCTATGGCGCGCCCGCGCCCGTCTCTGGTGAGTGACGCCGCCCTCCTGGGCGGAAGAGAGGGCCGTCTGGCCTCCCTGGGCCAAGGTGCCAGAGCCTTGGAAGGCTGCGGGGAAAGGGGAGAGAGAGAGAGAGAGAGAGAGAGAGAGAGAGAGAGAGAGAGAGAGAGAGAGAGCCTGCTCGTCTGTCAGGAGGGGAGCCCCAAGGGCCCTGGTCATCCTCCTGGGCTTGCCTGACCAAACCCAGAAAATCAGAATCCCCCTCTTCCTCGCCCAGACCGCCGGCTCTACCGTGCGCCTGGGGCTTCAGGGGGGCCTGCTCAGACGCCCGCGCAGCGGCGGCGGCCGTTGCTGGAGGGACTGGAGGGGGCCCGGTAGCTTCTTCTCCAAAGCGCCGACTCGCAGGCGAGAGGGCGCCTGCCATAATCATTGTGAACAGACCAGCTGTGTCGTATTGCGCTTCTTTTTTCAAGGCGGCCACGCGTTGCCTGTTGACTGTGAGATCAGGCCGCGCCCGAAACTCTCGCATTTAAAATGTGCCGCTGCTAGCTCCCAAGCCTGTTGGTCTAGGGATCCGTGCAACACAAATTATGACAGCATCTGCGGGTCAGCTTCTTCCAGATCGAACTGTGCCCCGCCTGGGCCCGGCCGCGGGGTCGGCGGAAAAGGTCCCCGCCCAAGGTCCAGGAGCGCGGCCGACCTGGCCGACTGGACCTCCTTGACTTTTCCCCATCGGCTTTTGGCCCCTTTCAAACATGCAGACTGCTGTTCTCCAGGCTAAGAAAAAAGCCCAGCGGTGGGTTGGCGAGAGAATTGGCAGAAGTCCTATCCATCCACTGAAAACACGCAGCCTGCCAAAAACAATCGGGCCCCGGTGCGCCGTTGGGAAAGCCATCCGAATAGTTGCAGTCGCGCATCCTCCTTCCTTGCGGCCAGCCATGTACCATATCCGAGATCTGCGCTCGCATTCGTAGCGGCGTGGATGGGGCTACTCCTGGGGCCTCAATTCCCCGCGCGCCCTGCGGGGTAAAGCCGGCGTTTACTACGATATTTCGGAGCTCTGGAGGTCTTGACAACTCTACGAATTATGTTGCCTCTAGTGGTGCTATCGGCCACTCTCTTCTTGGCCGCTGCTACAGAGCGTCTGTGGGAAGCGCCGTCGATCCCAAGGTCCTTTGCACATTGGGATCTCCTCAACGGCATGCTACAGCCAAGCCTACGCTGAATTTCATATGCCACTCCCGGCGGGCTGCTGAGTAGGACGCTCTTGCTAGAGATCCTGAGGCTTAATTCCTGGCAGTGGTTGGCAAAAGCTTCAATCGCCCCCGCTGTTTTGTCGATGGCAATGGGCCCCCTGCCTGCGGCAAACTGGCCACAGTCATCAACCCAGCTCTGCACTTCTACTGGTCTGTAATTCTCATATACATCTGCTAGCATCTGCCGCAGGGTGAGTCGGGGCATGTCTGCGCTCTGAGAGCAGCCTGCTAGGATCCAAGAAAAGGCCTCCAGTGGATACGAAATGGCCCCTCCAGCTTGGCACCTCCGAACCCCGAAGTGGAGGCTGAGGCCGAGGAAGAGGTGAGTGAGAGGGTACTGCGCTTGCGCGCCTACATGCCAGAGCTGCTCCGGGTCTATCGCGCCGCGGAATTTCTCTAGATCCCAGAGCACTTCGCTCCAGGAAAACTGTTGGAGGCTCGCTATCCCCAGCTTCGTTTGTTTCATCATGGCTGCCCGGAGAGAGCCGGGGCCCGCGACGGCTCTGTCCCAGAACTGTACTTTTCCAGCGGACCAGTCTGCTACCTGATGGCGCCTGACCCGAGACCATGCTCGGTGCACACCTTGAGTTAAAGTTATCGGCCTGTCTGGGTGCTCCGATTTAAACATCAGCTGCACTTTGTGTACTAAAATCTGGTCTGGCCACCGAAGGGCTTGCCCAACCAGGTTGAACAGGAAAGTAAGGTGGACTGACGCTCCTTGCGGGAGTTGTAACCACCATCTTGGGTTGGCTCTATCAACTCCCACGCCTATGACTGGTTCGAAACATCTCTAGCTTGCTTGACTTCTTCAACTGTTATGGGGTCTAGGGTGGGGCCGTGGGCCGCGGCAGCTCTCTTGAAATCCTGCCACCACTCCTGGCCCTGAGGTCGCCCCTTGCCTCGCCCCCAGAAACCCATCCAGAAATCCGCATTCTGCTTGACTGCTGCTATGGGCTCTACAATGGCGGCCCCAGAGGAATCATGCTCGACAGAAAAAGGTCTTCTCTGGAGTTCCCCAGCTCTTCAGCGCCTGCCCCTCGCTCGAAGGAAGCTTGAACCCGCTCCTTGAAACTTTTGGAGCTGGCTCGAATATACTGGCCTTCGATCGCTTCAATGAGCCCGTCGGCCGACTTGGCCTTCCGACGCAGCTGCCCCTCGCCGAGGCTCCCCAGGGGCACCCGAATCGCCCAGTGCCCCCAGGAAGGTTTGTCAGCACCACTCTTTAGTTTTTGACGTTGGCCCTCCAGGCCCCCCCTCACTTTGTGAATCGCCTCCACCGCCGCCGGGCTAGCCCCGCCGTCCCGCCCCTTTTTCCTCTGTCATATTAAATCGTGAAGTCTAGCTCCTAGGCTGCGCCACTGTGCTAAAGGGTTGTTTCCGCTAGCCACCCATGCGGCTTTGCCCGCTGGACTGGGGCTAGTTTTGTGACTGGTTTTCTCATCGCAAAAGCTGCAGATCGGGGGCGCAAGCGCCCTGTCTACCAAGGAGCAAGCTGTCGGCCGCCATCGCGAACTCCATATAGACGTGATCCACACCCCCGACCTTGTGCTGCTGCAGCGTGTCCTGCTGCATGCCCTTCTCGATTCTGTGCTGGGCCGCCCGCCTCTATGCGATGCTGCCGCGACCTATCTGGCCCAGCTGCGAGTTGGCATTCCATCGGCTGCTCCATGATGCGTTTCATGAGCTTCTGACCTGCGTGCTTGACCGCGCCCTTTATGCCCATGTGCGGCGACGCCCAAGGTCCCTGCAAGTTCCACACTAGCTTCACCATGTGCTGAATGCTGCTCGCGACGAGGCAGTAGTCGATCAGACGGTTACCTCCTGGGTGAGCTTCCTGCGGCACCATCCAGCTGCCGTCGAGGTACGTGGTGATCTGCAGCTGGTCCACCTCAATCTGCCATCGCAATATATGGTATGTCGCGCACTTTGAGATAAGCTGCAACTGCTTAGAGCACTTCCACGTTGGGGCCAACCAAACCTACACCGGTTGCCAAGTACATGACCACGAAGATGACGTCACCTATGTCATGCATCCTGAAGGTTGTGGCAGTCCACTGGTCTACATCCGTCTTCTTGTCAAAGAGTGTCTGCTAGTGCAATTCCTTTCGCACTTGAAACCGTACTCCACCACTTGTCCCGAAGTCGGTACTGCTGCCACTGACTTTGTTGCCCAGCCACATCTCGAGGTTTTCTTATTTGACCTCATTGAGCCGCGCCTTCATCAAATGGTGCTCTGAAGTGCCGACAACTGAGGCTTCGGCTAGGGCTGTACTCTGGCCGCGCAAGTATGACATGCTCTTGTCGTTCCAGGACGTGACATTGGCGAAGTAGAAAGTGAGTTAGTTTCCTTTCCTAGGCTCTGCGTTTTCTCTATCTCGCTGTCGCTCTGGTCGATGATCTGCGGTACTCGAACGTGCTCTCTTCTCCCCTGGGAGTGAGTGCAGCAACCAGCTGTGCCCTCTGCTCTTCATGGGAGAGTGAGCCTGGCGGCGGTACTCGAACGTGCTCTCTGCTCCCAAAGGAGTGAGTGTAGCAACCAGATGTGCCCTCTGCCCCCCACGAAAGGGAATGAGCCTGGCCGAGGTGCTCGAACGTGCTCCCTGTTCCTGACGGGGTGAGTGTAGCAACCAGATGTGCCCTCTGCCCCCTCGGAAGAGAGTGAGCCTGGCCGTGGTACTCGAACGTGCTCTCTGCTCCTGGCGGAGTGAGTGTAGCAGCCAGATGTGCCCTCTGCCCCCCGTGGGAGTGAGGCTGGCCGCGATCTTCGAAGCCGTCGATGTTACCCCTGCGTCTTTCTGTGCCTGGTCGCCAGCTCCTGGAACAACGCGGCCATGGCTTCTTGACGGGATTTTTCAGTGTCATCGGATGTCCAGTTTTCCATGAGCTCTCGGACGCGCTTGGCCGACTCAGCAGAGCCTGGCTCCTCTGCTTCGTCCATGGGGGCGTCGCTGTCTGCTGGCTTCGATCCACCTCCTGCTGCCGACGCCTGGGCTCCTGCTGCCCCAGCGCCCGCAGCAGCAGCGCCACCGCCACTGCCACGGGGCTCCACCTTCGGCTTGAGCCCCGAGAGCTGGGTGAGCGCCTCTTGGGCCAGCTTGGCCTCCTCGGACGGCTCTCCTTCTGCTGTGTCAAGTACCTTACCGAGGAGGGTGGCGAGTTTGTCGATGCCTGCCCAGACTTCAGAAGGTACTGCTTGCGCTCCAGGAGGTCCTGTGGCGCCCAACTTCTGGGTGGCGGCGCGCCTGGCTTCCTCGAGCTCGTTCTTGGCTTGAGCCAGAAGGTCGTCGGTTTCGAGAACTGCTGCTGCTGCCTCTGCCGCTGCCTCACGAGCTGCCTCTGCTCGCTGCTCTGCCGGGAGAACTTTGGACTGGGCCGCTCGAGCTGGCTGGGGTACATCCTTGTGCTGGGACGGGTCTTGCACCCCCGCTGCTCGTCAACGACGACGGTCTGCAACTTTGTCTCTCTGGCTCTGGGTGGGGGTCGAGCTGCCGATCTGGCACTTATCATCGGGCATATCCACCCAGAACTCCATCTGCTGTTCTGTGAGTGGGAGACTCTGTCCTCCACCATTCCCTCCACCCTTCTGCCCCTGCTTGTCCCACCCCTTACCTCCCCCCACCTGGTCCAGGTCCACGAGCGAGGAACTCACGGTTGGCCCGCGGCGGGGAAGCGGAGTCGAACTGGGATTTGCGACGACGACCTCCAACGAGCGACCACTCCCCCTGCGGCGGCGGCGGGTCGGCGTAGGCCAGTCCTCTTCCATCGGGTCGATACGCTCCGCAGCTAAAGCACTTGGCTTTGTTGCCACGATTCCACACATTACACGCTCTGCAGCCACAGCCCACCATCGCGCGCGCCGAGGGAACAGAGAAGCTGGCTTGAGGGAGGAATGATTGCGGTGAGGTCGCGAACCTCAGGCCACTAAGTCTCGTGAGGAAAGCTACAGCCAACAAACCTCAATCTTTCGAGCGAGGTTGGAAGTTCAGGAGCAGGCCCCCTGAGCCAAAATGGCTACGGTCCTCAACATCCTCCTCCTCCTCCTCCTCCTCCTCCTCCTCCTCCTCCTCCTCCTCCTCTTCGTCCTCCTCTTCCTTCTCCCCCTCCTCCTCCTCCTCCTCCTCCTCGTCCGCCTCCTCCTCCTCCTCCTCCTCCTCCTCCTCTCCCTCCTCCTCCTCCTCCCTCCTCCTCCTGGTCTCGACTTCCCTGAGATCAGTGAATCGCCCCGAGTCCTCTCTTGCAAGCCTCAGGCCCCGTGGAGGGCCCACGCGGGGGCCGAAAGTGGCAACAACAACAACAATAACAACAACAACAACAACAACAACAACAACAACAACAACAACAACAACAACAACAACAACAACAACAACAACAACAACAACAACAACAACAACAGCCGCTCCAGATTATGTTGGAGCCTCGGATCTCTGGGCCCAGGGGCGACGATAAGGGCGCGTCTTTTTGCTTCCGGCGATGATGGGCATTATAGGGGGGGGGGGGGGCAGGGGGGGGTATATTGTAACGCCTCCCCCCCGCCGTGCGCACGGCGGCAGTGCCCGGAGCGCACTGGGGGGGGAGGGCGTTGCGCTGTCGGGGGGAGGGCGGCCTCCTCCTCCCCTCCTCCTCCTCCTCCTCCCTCTCCTCCTCCCCGTCCTCCCTCTCCTCCTCCTCCTCCTCCTCCTCCTCCTCCTCCTCCTCCTCCTTCTCCTCCTCCCCGTCCTCCTCCTCCTCCTCCTCCTCCTCCTCCTCCTCGATGCCCATGATGCCCCAAGCAGTAAGGAGACACACTCTGGGGGCGAGCAGCCCAGGGGAGAGCAACACTCACATGCATCGAGTGGCACCGATGGCCCACGCCTTCGGCGAGGCTCCCGGAGGAATGCGTGTACGGTAGGTTCGTGCGGCGTTGGCGCGCACAAGGGTTTTTGACACCGCGTCGATCGTTCAACCTTGAATCGATCGCGAACCCGACCGTTCAAAGTTGAATTCCGTCTGGTCTAATGGCGTTACCGTGTCCATCGGTGCTGCCGCGTCGCGGAATTCAGCCTTGAACGCCTTCGCCAACGTCGCTGGCGCGCCAACGCCGCGTGAACCTACCGTAATGCCCGCCCTTGGGCTATGTTCGCCCCTGCCGTCGCCTCCGATGGTCGGCGGCGAGCGAGGAGGGGGAAACGAGAAGGAGAAGACTGAAGGGGAACTGGGACACACAAATAAATACACACAAATAAACATATCCCCCATATTTTCCCATATTTTCTGGGTTTCTGTCTTCCCCCCCACTTCCCATATTTTTCCATATTTTCCCGGGAGTCGACGATTAATTGTGTCTGTGTGTTTTTTCCCCTCCTGAGTAATGCCCGCCCTTGGGCTATGTTCGCCCCTGCCGTCGCCTCCGATGGTTGGCGGCGAGCGAGGAGGGGGAAACGAGAAGGAGAAGACGTTCTCGGAAGGCTGCGGGGCTTCTCAGAAGCCCTCCGGCCTCCTGAAAGGCTCTCGGCGTCTTCGGGGAAGGCTCAGCAAAAATCTCGGCAAGCCCGAAAACCTCCGAGTCTTCCGAGAAGGGAGCGTCCCCTCTCACTTCCCCGCCGGAGATTGTCGCCTCCGATGGGTTCCCGGCTTCGCCGCCCCGATGCTTGGCAATAAAAAGACCCCCAACCCTTTGGGAGGCGACCCAAGCTAGGAGGCCAAAGATGTCAGGGACAAGGGGTCCCTCCTGCAGATGTACCACGCCAAACCGCCCAGATCTATGAGCATTTAACGAAGAAAGACGGGGACCTCAGTGAGGCCACGTTTTCACCGTGCTATTCGGGTCAATTATTTTTTTTCGGCGGCGAGCCCGGGGGGAAGTGAGAAGGGGCGGGCCTTCTCAGCAGGCTTGGAAATCCCCAGGCCTTTTTTTCAGAAGTTTTCGAAGCGCTGGCGGGAAACGCAGAGAACTTCTCAGAAGGCTGGGCGCTTCTGAGAAGTCCCGCCGCCTTCTGAAACGGCCTTCTCCGTCTCGCTTCCCCCCTTTAGGGCGCGCCGCCGAATGTGGCTTTTGGGTCATAACTCGCGTCTCTGGCGGCCGCTCGGGACGATCCGGGCACCCCCAAAACGCCCTCGGCGATGCGCAGCTGCTGGCAAGCATCCCGAGGCTGGAAAGCCGCCGAAGACCGACGAAGACGCCCTCGAACCTCGAACCGCCGAGCCCGAACCCCCGACCGCAGCTCGCTCGCCGCCGACGTTTGCTCTCGATGGCCCGAGGCCCCGCCCGGCGATGAAGAGCTGCAGGGCGCTGAGCACCTCGCCGAAGCCGGCGGGCGCGGGGCGGGCGGGCGGCGGAGTCCCCGGGGCGGGCGCGGGGGCGCGCCGTCGGAGCAGCGAGCAGCGACACACAGACAGACAGACACAGACACAGACACAGACACACACAGACACACGCGCGCGCAAACACACACGAGCACACGCGCACAGACACGCACAAGCACACACACACACACGCACCACACACACCACACACAACACACACACACCCACACACACAACAAACACAACACACACAACACACAATACACAGATCACACAGCAAACACACAACACACAACACACACACAACGCGCACAAACACACACGTAAACACACACACACACAAACATGCGAACAAACACGCGCACAAGCCCACGCAAGCCCACACACACACACACGCACACACAGACTTGAAGCCGGCGGCGCAGAGGGTCCTCGAGCGCGAGGAGCACATGGAAATGCGAATTGCGATCGAGCGTTGTCGAAGGTGCTGCGTGCAAAAGCGTCGCACGCTGCAACGTACAAGCGATGGGCGTGATAGAAACACAGTAAGTCCAACACACCCACATACTCTCTCTCTCACTCGCACACGCACACGCACACGCACACGCTCGCACACGAACGCGCACACGCACACATACACATGCACAAGCACACACACACACCACACACACGAACACACAAACACACGCAAACACACACACACACACGCACACACAAACGCACACACACACACTCACACGCGCGCGCACTAACAACCACACACACAAGCACACACGCACAAATACACACACAAGCACACACACACACCACACACCACACAACGCACACACAAACACATATACACACACACGAACACAAACACATACACACAGGCACACGCAGGCACACACACACACACAAACACACACAAGCACACACAAACACCAACACAAGCACAGACACACGGCCACTCACACACACACAAGCACACACGCACAAACACACAAACAAACACACACACAAACCACACACCACACACCACACACCACACACAAACACACACACACACGCGTACAAGCACACACACAAGCACACACGGACACAAGCACACACACACACACACACACACGCACACGCACACGCAGATTTTTAGACCGGCGGCGCAGAGGGTCCTCAAACGCGAGCAGCACATGGAAATGCGAATTCCGATCGAGCGTTGTCGAAGGCGCTGCGTGCAAAGCGCCGCACGCTGCAACATACAAGCGATGGGTGTGATAAGGGCACAGTAAATTCAACATACCCACATACTCTCCCTCTCACACGCACGCACACGCACACGCACACGCGCACGCTCGCACGCTCGCACGCTCGCACACGCACACGCACACACACACACGCACACAAACATACACACACCACACACACGAACACACACAAACACACCCACACACACACGCGCACACATACACAAACACACACAGACACACCCGCGCACGAACACACACACACAAGCAGACACGCACAAACACACACAAACACACGCAAGCACACACACCACACACCACACACCACACACCACACACACAACACACACGCGCGCGCACAAACACACACACAAACACACACGCACAAACACAAGCACACACACAGGCACACGCACGCGCAGACTTTTAGATCGGCGGCGCAGAGGATCTTCAAGCACGAGCAGCAGATGGAAATACGAATTTCGATCGAGCGTTGTCGAAGGCGTTGCGTGCAAAAGCGTCGCACGCTGCAACGTACAAGCGATGGGCGTGATAGAAACACAGTAAGTCCAACACACCCACATACACTCTCTCTCTTCCACACACACACACGCACACGCACCCGCACCCGCACACGCAGACGCACGCGCACACGCACACGCACACGCACACGCACACACACACACACGCACACACACACACGCACACACACACACACACACACGCACGCACACGTGTTGGCGTCGCGGCCCAGCGCGCAGCGACTGACAGGGCGGAGAGAATCGGCCAGCTATCGCGAGCGCGTTTAAGGGTGCCCGAACCGTCGAAAACCGCTGAGAGTTCTGCAACAACCGCCGGCCATAAACCATCCAGGATGGATGACAAGGGTGCCCAGCGGGAAGGCGAAGCTACAGTGCGGTGGAGGTGACATACGCCAGCCGTAACTGAAAGCAGGGGGGGGCGAGCAGTGCCAAGACCAACCTGGAAGCCCGAAGGCACGGAGGACAAGGCGGGAACGGTGCGACAGGGATCCACACACGCGCACACACGCACACACACACACACACACGCACGCACACACACACACCCACACACGCGCACACACACACACGTTTTGGCGTCGCGGCCCGGCGCGCAACGACTGACAGGGCGGGGGGTGTCGGCCAGCTAATGCGCGCGCGGCGAAGTGCCCGAGCCGTCGGGAACCGCTCAAGATTCTGCAACAGCCGCCGGCCATCGGCCATCCAGGATGGACGGCATGGTGTCCGTCCAGTCAATGGCGAAGGAAGCTACAGTGCGGAGGAGGTGACATAAGCCAACCGTGACTGGGAGGCAAGGGGGATGATCCGAGCAGAGGAGGCCGACGGGATGCCAAGACCGACCTGGAAACCCGAAGGCAGAGGTGACGAGGCGAGGAGGGCGTGAAAAAGAGCCCACACATGCGCAGGCGCACGCACACACACACACACACATACACACACACACACGCACACACACGCACACACGCACACTTTTTGAAAGTCTGCGGCGCAGAGGACCCTCAGGCGCGAGCAGCAGATGGAAATGCGAGTTGTGCTCGAACACTGTCGCAGGCAGAGTGCACAGAACGTGCACTCTGTTGATGAATCGCACACACACACACACACGCACACGTTTTGGCGTCGCGGCCCTGCGCGCAGCGACTGACAGGGCGGAGAGTGTATGCTAGCTAACGCACGCGCGGCTAAGGGTGCCCGAACCGTCGAGAACCGCCCAAGGTTCTGCAGCAGCCGCCGGCCATGAACCATCCACTACAATGCGGTTGAGGTGCCATACGCCAACCGTGACTGGAAGGCAGAGGGGGCGAGCTGACCAGAGCAGACTGACGCGATGCCAAGATCGACCCCCGAAAGCAGGGGGGACGAGGCGAGGAGGGTGCGACAGGGAGCCCACACACGCGCACACGCACGCACGCACACACACAGACGCACACACACACACACACACACACACACACACACACACACACACACACACGCACACACAAACACACACACACACACACACACTCACACACACATACACACATACACACTTGTTTTAAAGCCGGCGGCGCAGAGGGTCCTCAGGCGCGAGCAGCAGATGGAAGTGACAATTGCGACCGAATATTGTTGAAGGCGCAGTGCACGAAACGTGCACACTGTCAATGATACGCACACACACACACACACACACACACACACACGCACACACACGTACACGTTTTGGCGTCGCGTCCCTGCGCGCAGCGACTGACAGGGCGGAAAGCGTCGGCCAGCTAACGAGCGTGCTGCTAAGAAGGCCGAGCCGACGAGAACCGCTCAGGGTTCTGCAGCAGCCGCCGCCGTGACTGGAAGGCGCAGGGGGGGCGAGCTGAGCAAAGTAGACTGACGCAGTGCCAAGACTGACCTGGAAACCCGGAGGCAGGGGAGACGAGGCGAGGAAGGTGCGACAAGGAACCCACACACGCGCGCACGCGCACACACACATTCACACATACATTTTTTGGCGGTCGCGGCCACGCGCGCAGCGCCGAGGCGGAGGAAGGGCCGGATCCAGCTGAATCTCCGCAGAGTCCGTGAGCGCAATCAGCAGCAAAGCATCCAGGCGTGGATGGCGAAGATGGGGCACGCTGACCCAGCGCTGGACTTCCAACGGAGACGGGGCGTAGTGCTAGAGCGTGGGGGGGCACAACCATCTGGGCCGGGATGGCGATGAGGTGGCGCGCCGTCGAACGCCAGAAACCAGGACGACGGGTAAAACAAACAGCGGTACGCATGTATAAACATGTGTACACATATATATATATATACACATATATACACACACATGCGGATACATTTAAACATACATGCGCCGCCACGTATGCGTTTGCATATGTACTTATACATATGCAAGCACATATAAGCATACACTTACATATACCTGTACCTATGCATATACAGATGTGTCTACATTTACCCTTGCAAATAAACATACACATGCGTAGTCTACATATGCATGTACGCATACAAATACATATGCACATACGAATACATATATGAATGTGTGTCTATATATGTATATATATATATATATATATAAATATGCATACCAGAACCACATATAACCATCGCGCGCGCTTCGCGCGCGCTCAAGTTCTAGCTAGGCTTGATGGGCGAACACATGGAATATCATCTTTGTCGTTTCTTGCATCCAGGGACTTGTTTTGATGCCCTGCGCAAGCCTCGGAATCGTATAGAAGTGGAATTGCGGAAACGCAAGAACCATTACTTTCCGTTAGGTATTCAACGATTTGGGGCCCTCGAAGGCTTTCTGGTTCCATTCTGGGGCCTTA
>CAUYUJ010001056.1:37500-42500 GCA_963575745.1 Prorocentrum cordatum
CATCATCAGCATCATCATCATGAGCATCATCATCATCGTCATCATCATCGTCATCATCATCCGCATCATCAACATGATCATCATCATCAGAATTGTCATCCTCATCATCATCATCATCAGCATCGTCGTCAGCATCATCATCATCATCATCTTAATCCCCATCATCGTCATGATCATAACCATAATCGTCGTGATCATCATCAGCGGCAACACCATCACCATCATGATCGGCATCATCAGCATGCTCGTGTACAGCATCAGCAGCATCATCATCACCCTCAGCATCATCATCGTCATCATCAGCATCATCATCATCAAGATCATCTATATCATCATCCTCATCATCCTCATCATCAGCATCGTCATTAGCAGCCGCAGCATCAGCAGTAGCAGCAGCGGAACCATCCCTGGCAGTCTGCCTGCCTCCCTCCCTTCATCTATCCCTCCCTGCATCTCTTTCTCTTACTCCTCTTGCTCCCTCTTGGGCAGAGGCCAAGGGGGGGAGGACCCTCCACCTTCTCTTCCTTATCCTCCTCCTCCTCCTCCTCCCTCTCCTTCTACTCTTCCTCCTCCTCCTCCTCCTCATGCTCCCCCTCGTTCTCTTCTTACCTCCTCCTCCTCCTCTTCCACCTTCTATTTCCTCCTCCTCCGCCTCCTCGTCGTTTTCTTATATCCTCGCTCCTTCTTCCTTACGGCACAGGTATGGTGCTTCACGAGCCGAGCGGAAGCGGTGAATCTATTATTGGAAGGCAACCCGCTGTTCTTGCTCAGCTGCATGCATCGTACCATATAACAGAAGTTTAAATGCACCCAGCACCCGATCCAAACTCGGCGTCTTGGCCAATAAGGAATACAGCAACGTACCGAAAAAGTTTGCCCCTCCTCAGCCGTGTTTCTCTGCCAGCACTGGCTGAACGCGAACGGAAGGCGAGTCCACCTGCAGCTTGCCCGTTTTCTACGGCCCGCGCGCCACAACGACCAAGACGCATTTCTGGTTCACTGCTTCTGGCCCTCACTGCGGCATGCAGATCCTCCTTCCCAAAATCTGCACCCACATCCAGCGCCGCACTCGTTGCCTGATCGGCGACGCAATTGCATGGGCAACCACCCTACTGAACTGCTCCGGTTGTTTACCCGCGGAAGGAAGCCCATGCACAACAACCTTTGCGAAGACTTGCGAGCCGAGACGAAGATATGTAGGGCGGAGATGGTGACAAACCATCTCCGGCAGGCACTCAGAGTGCGTCCAAACACTGGGCTATGTGTTCATATCCACAGCCCCGCCTGCAAGCATTCCAAGCGAACTGGTTCCCCCTAGCATCTGTTCCTAGGGGGACGAACAATGACATAAACATAAAAACTCGGAGGTCCGCGCGGACCTCCGAGTTGTTATGTTTATGTCATTTCTCGTTCCCCGAATTCCGCCTCTTCATAAACTTCTGCCGGAACACGAGCTGTGAGGAGGTCACTTACCCTCCTCCTCCTCCTCCTCCTCCTCCTTCTCCTCCTCCTCCTCCCCCTCCTCCTCCTCCCTCCTCCTCCTCCTCCTCCTCCTCCTCCTCCTCCTCCTCCTCCTCCTCCTCCTCCTCCTCCTCCCCCGCCTCCTCTTCCTCCTCCTCCTCCTCCTCCTCGTCCTTGTTCATGCCTCTCCTTCCTGGTCTGGAGAGCCTCGCTTCACCGTGCCGTGCTGCACGCCAACGCGTTCTGCCTCCTACGCTGCGCTGCAATATTCCGCCTGTGCGTTGTTCGAAGCGCCCTTTTGCCGCCTGCCTACTCATCCTCCTCTCGTCGTCTGGCTTGCAACATCATCATGACCACCACCATCACCATCCCCAATCACCGTCATCATTGCCACCACCACCATCATCACCATGGTCATCATCACCCCCATCACCACCATCATCTTGGTCGCCATCAACGCCGTCATCATCATGATCAGCATCACCACCACCACCACCACCACCACCACAGTCACCATCATCATTAACATCACCATCATCATCCGCATCCTCGCCCGCATCATCACCATCGCCATCAGCACCACCAGAATCGTCACCAGCATCATCATCAGCAACATAATTCTCAGCATCGTCATCACGATCATCACCACCATCACCATATTCGTCATCGATATCGCTACCATCATCATCACCATTATTATAATCATCATCACCAGCAACAACTTCATCATCGTCATCATCATCAGCACCACCACCATCATCATCATCATGAGCATCATCATCACCGCCATCATGATCACCGTCGTAAGCATTGTCGGCATCAGCATCAGCATGATCAACATCGTCATCGTCATCGTCATCATCAGCCCCATCATCATCATCATCATCATCATCATCATCATCAGCATCATCATCAGCGTCATCCTCATCAGCAGCATCAGCAACATCCTCCTCCTCCTCCTCCTCCTCCCCCTCCTCCTCCTCCTCCTCCTCCTCCTCCTCCTCCTGCTCATCCTCTTCCTCCTCCCCCTCCTCCTCCTCCTCCTCCTCCTCCTCCTCCTTCTCCGTCTTCCTCCTCCTGCTCCATGTTCCTGCTCCTCCTCCTCCATCTTCCTCCTCCTCCTCCTTCTCCATGTTCCTGCCTCCTCCTCCTCCGCCCCCTCCTCCTCCTCCTCCTCCTCCTCCTCCTCCTCCTCCTCCTCCTCGTAGATGGACAAAAAAGTGGAACCCTTGACACCACGCCTCTCCCTCCCCCCAATTTCAAAGTTGGCCTCAAGCATCTGGCAGCACAGGCGTGAGAGGACAAAAAAGTGGAACCCCCAGGGCCTCCGAGAAGCCGAACCAAGCTTTGAAGTTAGGGGAGGGGGGTGGGGTGGGGTGGGGGGGGGGGGGGGGCGAATGCGGGGCCGAAGACGAAAAGGGATCCACTTTTTTGTCCCTTACCGTCGCCCTCCCTGCCCTTCTCCATCCTCCTCCTCCTCCTCCTCCTCCTCCTCCTCCTCCTCCTCCTCCTCCTCCTCCTCCTCCTCCTCCTCCTCCCTCCTCCGCCCCCTCCTCCTCCTCCTCCTCCTCACTCCTCCTCACTCCCCTCCTCCCTCCTCCTCCTCTCTCCTCCTCCTCCTCCTCCTCCTCCTCCTCCTCCTCCTCCTCCTCCTCCGTCCCCCTCCCTGCCCTTCTCCATCCCCGTCCTCCGCCCGCGCCCCCCCCGCCCATCCTGGCGTGCGGGGTGGGCGCGCGGACCGCACCCGAGCGCGGAGAGCACGCTGGACGCCTGAGGTGCAGGGTGCGGGCGGGGGGCGGAGTGCAGAGCGGGAGGAGGACGGAGGACGGAGGAGGAGGACGGAGGAGGAGGACGGAGGAGGAGGACGGAGGGCGGAGGAGGAGGAGAAAGACGGAGGAGGAGGAGCAGGAACATCGAGAAGGAGGAGGAGGAGGAGCAGGAAGACGGAGGAGGAGGAGCAGGAACATAGAGGAGGAGAAGGAGGAGGAGGAGGATAACGAAGGAGGAAGACGGATGAGGAGGAGGAGGAGGAGGAGGAGGAGGAGGAGGAGGAGGATAAGGACGAGGAGGAGGAGGAGGCGGAGGAGGACATGTGGAAACCAAAGAGCCATCAGCGATGCTGGAATCAACCCTGGCTCCAAGCTCCCTCTTCAGAGGCCCCATAAACGGCTCATTTTCACGGAAGGGAGCTGCCCCGTTGGAAGACATCCGCTCGAAAACCCTGAAGCATGCCAAAACATGATTCTCGGGACTCCAACGCCACGGATCTACCTGACTGTTGCGTCTTAACGATCCGGAATCGTGCCAGAACGCCGTTCCTGGGACTTCAGCACCGCGAATCAACGTAACCTTTTCCAAAACACTATTTCAAGTCTGGTACGTTCAGCATGGGTACCAGTGAAACTCATACAACGAGTAAAAGCACACGTGCGCGGCGCTGAAGGTGAGAGCCACATGTTGAAGACGGCCCACCCTCAGTCCGTGAAACTCTTGCAATTGCTTAAAACGATTGTGCGCGGCGCTAAAGCGAGAGCCACATTTTGAAAAAAACACCCGCCCTCAATCCGAGAAGGCCATGCATCTTTTTACCAAAAAAAGCAACCACAACAAATGTGCGTGGCGCTAAGGCGAGAACCACATGTTGAAAACGTCCCGCCCTTACTCCGCGAACGTCTTGGATTTATTGTTTTAATGCGCGCGGCGCTCAGGCGAGAACCACATGCTGAAAACCACTCGCCCTCCATATGTGAAACAAGTGACAGCTTGCTTAAGCTTCAGGGTCAGCAATGGTGAGGAAGTCTCAGGCGAAACGCCCGGCCCGCCCTAAAAACCGGCCTCGGGGTGCGACAGGGAGAAGCTATTTACAATGAAAAAGAATGGAGGAGGAGAAGGAGGAGGAGAAAGAGGAGGATGATGATGAGGAGGAGGAGGAGTCATGCATTGCAGACGCACTGTCAACACACATCCCGTGACGGGGTGGTTTGCGGAGCTTTGCATGAACCCGATCAGCATCACGCAATCGCGTGCGAGAGGGGGCCCACGCGCACTGCGCGGCACAACCGGGTCCGCGATTTGTTAGCGCGTTGGCTTGCCAAGAGGGTCTCGGGCCTGGTGCAGACCGAACAGACAGTGCCGCAGTGGACGCGGCGGCGCTGGGATCCAGAGACTGGCCAAGATCGGATGGAGCTGGCGGTGCTGGACGTTAAATGGTCCGAGAAGGGCGTGTGCCACGTGGTGGACGTGGTGGTCACTAGCCCAGACAGCGCTGACGAGCGCGAGGAGAGGGCCAGGGCGGCCCACGCGGGCCTTGCTGCCGAGGACGCCGCGCGGGGGAAGCAGCTACGCTACCCGCCTGGCCCAACGACGCCAGCCCTGACGCCTTTCGCCGTCGAGACAGGCGGGCGGGTCGGCCAGGCGGCCAGACAGCTCGTGCTCGACCAGCTGGACCACGCCGAAGGTGAGGCAGGGGCGAGCGCAGACGCTACTGCCTTTTGGCAGGAGCTCTCGGCCACGCTGCAGACTGCAGTGGCCGAGCAGAT
>CAUYUJ010001056.1:47500-65960 GCA_963575745.1 Prorocentrum cordatum
GAGGAGGAGGCGGATGAGGAGGAGGAGGAGGAGGAGGAGGAGGAGGGGGAGGAGGAGGAGGAGGGGGAGGAGGAGGAGGAGGAGGAGGAGGAGCAGGAGGAGGAGGAGGAGGAGAAGGAGGAGGAGGAGGAGGAGGAGGAGGAGGAGGAGGGGGAGGAGGAGGGGGAGGAGGGGGAGGAGGAGCATGAGGAGGACAAGAACGAGGAGGAGGACGGGCAGGAGGGGATGCGAGGAGAGGCAGGAGAGGAGGGACGCGGATGAGGAGGAGGAGGAGGACGACGACGAAGACATGGAGGAGGAGGTGGAGGAGGAGGGCGGACAAGAGGGGAGGGACGGGGTGAGAGTTGGCGGTGGTTGTGGTCGCTGTTGCGACCAAGCAGCGCGCTAGGCCCTCTCCCGAATCCGCGCCCCAGTGCGGGTTGTAGGCGCGCCGCGTCTCCGTGCCGCCGGCGTCGGCCAGGCGAGGAGAGGAGGGCGAGGAGGAGGAGGAGGAGGAGGAGGAGGAGGAGGAGGAGGAGGGGGAGGGGGAGGAGGGCGAGGAGAGGAGGAGGATAAGAGAAGGGGAAAGGAGGAGGAGGAGGAGGAGGAGGAGGAGGAGGAGGGGGAGGAGGGCGATGAGAGGAGGAGGATGAGAGGAGGAGGAGAAGGAGGAGATGAGTGGCGAGGAGGGAAGATGAGGGGAGAAGAGAGGAGGGTAAAGGGGAGAGGAAGGTGCTGAGGCGGGCCTCTAGGGGCTGGCCCAGCACTACCTTGACACGGGGGCCCCTGGGCAATGCCCAGGCGCAACGGTTCGAGCGCACTCCGAAGGAATCCCGCATCTTCCAGGACTCAGGGGCCATGGCCTGGAAGACAGGGAGGACAGGGGAGATGAGAAGGAAGGACAGGGAGGAGGGAAGAGGAAATGGGACGAGGGAGGGCAAGCTAGGTTCACCCGCCCCACATGGGGAGCAGGAGGAGGAGGAGGAGAAGGAGGAGGAGGACGAGGAGGAGGAGACGGAGGACGAGTAGGAGGAGAAGGAGGAGGAGGAGGAGCGCCAACCGAGTTAGAGCAACAACTCCTTCATCACCATAGAGCGGAAGCAAGCCTGCCGCGCCCTTGCGCGAATGGCCTCCGCTGCATACTTCCGAGCTGCACGCCTCCCGAGGACCCCTCTCCTGCGGCAGGCATTGAAAGAAGTGAACAATAGATCAGAGGCAAGAGCGATGGCATGCTGCTGCTCGCGCGCAAGACAAGGGGAGAGAGTGGCGGATGATGAGGGCCACCTGTGGGGCAAAATGCTGGCAAGAGGGTCAATCCCCCAGGACGGGGGGAGCTGGGGAAGAAGTTTCCTAATACAGGGAACCGCAACAGGACACGAAAAATAATGAGGAATGGTGTCGTTGCCAGGGCCCGAGCACCCGAAAACACACTGGGCAGTAGCTTGTCGAAACCTCCTAGTCGTTGGCCAGGCGTTATATAGGGATTTGAGGACGGATGTAATTACAAAACTAGGGAGCTTCAGGCCTACAGTATTCACACGAATAACAGTCAGATCAGCGTCAGCAGGAGTACAGGACTTATCCCAATATAACATTCTATGGATGACGAGTTCGGCAGGAACGACATATTCACGTTTCCGAAGGAGGAACTTGGTGATAGCTTGCTGGAGTAGTTTGGGTGGCTTGAGCGAAGGGGCATAAGGAATAGCCATATACTTATCATATTCGGCTTTCATGAAGTAGAGGATAGACTGCTTGAAAAACGGGTGCAACTTGTATGCCGGGCAAAATTCATCATCATCTTCAGCTGCAGAGAGCCGATCACATATCACCTGAAACTGCTCAGACCTGATCACTGTCCTCAACATTGAGGCACGGGCGAGAATACTGATGGACCTGCATTCGAGCGGCAACCCCAACTGCTTCAGGTGGAACATGGCTTTGGGGGGGAAAGAGTGGCGAGGGGCCCGAGGCAGACGCTGATGACATTCTCTTTCTTGCCTGATCAAGGCTTTGCTGGGCGGGTAAAATTGCCCCACATGCGAGCAGACAGGTACAGCATAAGTGTTGAACGCTTGGATGCTATTCACAAAAGTGAGGCCCAGGTTGAGCACGTCACCGGTGCGGGAGCGCAGCTTTTTGGCCACAGGGTCCCAAGAGGAGCGGAAGCCATCCCAACCGATAGTGACCCCAAGGAGTTTCCCAGACCGTTGAATGAGGAACTTAGAGACGTTAAGCCCACGAGTTTGAAACCCTTGCACGACCTCATTTGCCTCATCGATGTTGAGCATCACTATCACACACTTCTGGAGGTTGAGGTGCAATCCTGTAACAGCACCTGCCACCAGCAGCCGCTTGGTGATGTAGGGCAAAGACTTAAACAGGTCCCTGGCGACAACCGACAGGTCGTCCGCAAAGGCACTGAGCTCGAACTCCAGACGAGGCCGTAGCTGCAGGATATATCGAACAACGGGGTCCAGGACCAGGGCGAACAAAACTCCGCTCAAAGGACAGCCTTGATTCATGCCCCGAAGGGCTTCGTAGCCAAATCTTCCAAAATCTCCCAGGGTAATGTGCGTCCAAACATCTTCGTACAACGCAGCTATAGCACCCGTCAGCCGAAAGGGAAGCCCCATTCGGTGCAGAACAAAAAAGATCCAGCTGTGCCAGACGCTCGGGAAGGCGTTCTTAAAGTCGAAGAGGGCGACACCACTCTTCAACTCGCGAAAGACCACACCCCAGACCGTCATCATCCCCTCGATCGAAATAATGTTGTCATTCGTCATCCTCCACTTCACGAATCCCCTCTGGACGTCATGGCAGGTTTCGGCGGCGACGTGGTTAAGGACCGAGGCGATGGCGGCACTAACGAGTTTATTGTCAGTGTTCGATAATGACAAGGGACGAACGGCATTGACCTCTCTCACTTCCTCCCCCTCATTCTCGATCTCTCCTTTCGGTAAGAATACAGCACGGCAATGGTTAAAATGAGGATGGAGACGGCCCGATCGAAGGATGTGACGATGCAGGTCAAACAAGGCGGTTCGGGCGACCAAGCCACCATGCCGCCACGCAGAGTACGGGACTCCGTCTGGGCCTGCAGCTGAATCATGCTTCTTTGCCTGAAGCAGCTCAAAGAAGGCGGACTCCTCCAGAATCCAGTCATATCTCTGGTGAGATGCAGTCACATACTGTTCACCTGAGCCATCTACTGTTTGGATGAACCCAACCAGCGGATGAGCGTCCCCTGGAGCATCGTTATCGGCAAGATTTTCAGGTTCATGTCGATTATCAAAAACTTGCCCCCAATGGCGGGCCAGAAGATGTGCAGCCTCGTTAGGATCAGAATGCACCTCACCATCAGGGCCACGAACAGCGGAGAGCCTGATGCGCGGCCGCGCCGCAGCCCATGCAGAAGACAGGCGGCGAACTCTACGGATAGCCTGCTCTGCAGCAACGGAACCTTCGGGCATATCTCGCAGAACCTGTTGCTCCTCCTCCTCATACAGTGATATCATAAGCTCTGCTAGATGAGTATGAAATGCACCTTGATCTATCCAACACATGGTACTCGGGTTAAAAAACGTAAACAACTTGCGATACCCACGACAAGCACGGAAGGCGTGCACATTGCTGGCAGAGCGGGCAGCGCGAACAAGCTTGAGAGAGCAGGCCGCTCTCTCTGGGTCAGACTTGGCCCCTGCTACCTCCACGAAGCGGCGAACATCCCCAGCAGCGATGTGAAATATTTCTTTTATCTCAGCAACTCGAAGTTGAGGTTCATTACTTAGACTAGTAGCTGCAATGTGATCTTCCACGTACTCCTGAAACTGGGGGTGACGAGCAATCCAAGAAGGGATGTTCTGCATGCTGGCTTCAGGGGCGCGAGGAGGGCGAATGCACAAAAAGACGGGGACGTGGTCTGAGGGCTCATCCTTCGCGGTGACCTCCCAGAAGACACCTGTGTTCGGCCTATGGTCTAGCATAGTGGGAGTGTCCAAGTTAATGTATAACCGGTCGAGCCTTGCATATGACTGGCGCCCACGGATAACTGCACGATGTGTAAAAGCAGTCTGCTCTACCTCGCTGTATGACGGGAAGATACTGTCGAAAACTGTAGCAAGCCTGGATGGAGAGGGAGATGAGTGCGGAGGAAGGACGTAGTACCTGGCTTCACCTTGCTCGTGATAGTTGAAATCACCCATGATAATGCTGCGTGCCTGAAACTGAGGAAGGAGATGACGCGAGAGACGACTGAGAACGTTACGATTATAGCCTTCAGACCAGTCTGGATCCAAGTGAAGCCCCGACAACTGCAGGATGCCTTTGCTCCCGACAAGCGTGAGAGAGAGGATGCGACCGTGGATGCACTGATACTCAGAGACAGAATCGAACAGCGATATCAGAGTTTTCCTGACAAGGAACACAATACCCCCAGCATGAGCATCCTCGACAAAAGACCCGAAGACCTGGAAGTCCTGATAGTCTTTCTCCAGAGCACTGAGGTCCCCCACCTGACCGTGAGTCTCCTGTACACAGATTACATCCATTTTCCTCGAAAGCCTGGCCAACGCTTTAAACTTTTTGACGCCATGAAGGAAGGGGGTGGAAGGGGAGTGAAAAAGAGTCTGTGCATTCCACGAGCACACGCGCAGCGGCTGCACGGGGAGAAAAGGCTTGGCCACCCTAGGGCCAAAGAGCTCGTGCTGGCAAGGGCCTACTGTACCCCCAGTAGACCATGAGGCTGGAGTGGAGCTGGTGCCTGACGATGGCAAGGTGGAAGGCGGTGGCGAAGAGGCAGAAGTAGACGCAGTACTCCCAGGACTGCTGGTACTTGGCGCCGACGCCGGTGCCGAGGGGGGTGCAGAAGAGGCCGCAGAAAGAGAAGTAGAGGAACATAAATAGACATTGAATTCTGAACCAGCCTCCGATGAGCGTGACGATTGTGTTTGCTAGATGTAGGCACCACGAGTGTTGATGTCCGCCATGATCGTGCTCAGCTTGTCTACGTCGATCTCGAAGTAGTCGCACGTAGGCTGGTCCACGTCGAAGGTGAAGGCGGCATGATTCACATCAGTGCAAGTCACCAGAGGCCATACATCCTCACCGTCAGTCCAATGAATGGTGCCCTTGTAGCCATTGATGATGGGCTTGCTCTGCGCCGTGTACTTTGGGCTCTCAACAAAGAGCTCGATGATCGGGTCCCAGCATCGGCTGAGGGCGCGCTGGGTGGTTCTGACGTCCTTCGGCAAATCCGTCCGAGACTTGAGGAAGTGGATCCCACCATCCCTGGGGTCCTGCCATGTGGCGTGGGCATTGTTGAAGACCTCCGAGAACTCTTTCGCCAGGGCCTCGCTGGTGAAGGTGAGACTGTACGACTGACTAATCCGATGAAACTGAGGGGTTACATTGTTGACCATGATGTCCGTCATGATCTGGCTCTTGACCTGCTCAAAGTGAGCTTGGCGTTTGCTGGCGAGCAAGGGCCTGGGAAAAGATCCAATCCATCTGCGGCACTTGTCGAATGAGTATGAGCGAGAATTGAGCGGTCCTGGCGGTGCTGGCACGTTTGCTTCGGGTTCACCTTCATGCCGATTGCGTTTGTGCCTGGGCTCGCTGTCCTGCCGTCGACTCTCCGATGAGGAAGAGCTCGGAGCACCAGTCGAACTTGATCCCCTGGTCTGAGCCTGCAGAATGGCGATCGCGGCCGTGTGCTTGTTCACTGTCTCCTGAACTGACTTCAGATGTGCCGTCTGAATCGCTATGGCAGCATTCTGGTCATCAAGCCTCAAGTTGACTGAGTTTGAGAGCACTCCAAACTGCTCTGTGAAGCTTGACTGAATGGAGGTCTGCATGGCCTGGATCTGCTGCGTAATGCTGGCATTCAGATTATTCTGCATCTGATTCATGAGCTCCGTCATGGAAGCGTCCGCCATGGCACGAGTGAGTGCGCTGCGCACTCGGACAAAGAGGAGAAAATTGTGTCCGCCTGGGCTCGCACCCAGATCGCCCCCTGAAGAGGGCTGCCCGCTCAGTGCGACTGGGCAAAGGGAAATCCTGCTGCCGCTGTTGGCACTTGAGCCAAAATGGCAACGGAAAGGAGGAGGAGGAGGAGGAGGAGGAGGAGGACAAAGAGGAGGTGGCGTATGAGCATGACGATAAGCAGGAGGAAAAGGAGGAGGAGGACGAGGAAGGCGGAGGACGAGGACGAACAGTAGCAGCAGCAAGAACTGAAGTGGAACGAACGGGAGGAGCAGGAGGACCAGTGGAAGGCGAGGAAATGAGGGGGGGCACAACGATGAGGAAGGACTCGAATCCAGAGAGGTGGCCCACGCTGGGGCGAGAGCGTCATTCTGAACGACGGAAGTAACGGCCCGATCCTAAAATGAGGCCCCCGTCGCAACGAAAGCAGCGTGTTGGAATAATAACGTTCGCCTAGACATCCAGCCGCTCCAATATTGTGGATGAGTGGGCCCCAGAAATTTGGCCCATTGCCCTGGGGCCGGTTCTTCGTCCCAGGTCGTTTTTTGACAATTCCAAGGCGGGGTAAGGGCCCCGTGAAGCCGAAATCGGCCCTAAACCCGCCGCTCCAATTCTTGCTGGAGCATCGGATCTCAGAGAAACCACACGAGAGAACACAGATCGGACCCATCCACCCATCCCGTGTGTAAAACGTGCGCCGAGGGGGCACCCGACTCTCGGGCCGTCTTCGGGGGAGGAGAGCATCGAGCAGCACTCGTGCCGAGCAGCTGTGCACGGGAGAGGGGGGGCGCAGAGGGGGGAGAACCCCCTTCCCACAGGAATCTCCGACACCCACATCACTTCCTCCCTTTCTTCGCTCGGCGGCGACGATAGGGGCGAGTAGCCCAGGGGCGGGCCTTACACGCATTCGCCCAGGAGCCTTGTCGAAGACATAGATCATCGGCGCCCCTGGATACATATAGTGCTCTCCCGGGGAGAGCACTATATGTGTTCTCCCCTCCCGGGGAATAGCCCAGGGGAGAGTCTCCCCTGGGCTATTCGCCCCTCTCGTCGGCTCTTACTCGCGCTCTTCGGGCGGCCCCACGCCCGCGGGCCCCGCGCACCCCCCCCCCCCATGCCGTCGGGAGACCTACTGACCGCCTGTGGTCGTGTCCCCCTCCTTCCTTCCGCACGGCTTCACGGGGCGCGCCCAGTCGGCGCTCCGCGGCCGGCCGGGCCGCCCGGCGCGGCCGCTGCATTCCGCGGGCGGCCCCCGAGTGCCTGCCTCGCGGCGACCCTCCCCACGGCCGAAGGCATGGAGCGCGGGCTGTCCGACTTGCGCATGGCCCGACGCCTGGGCTCCCCGGAGAGGGTGGCCGCCCAACGACGGCTGTCCGCGGAGACGCCGTCGTGGACCGGCATCTACTGGCCCGGGTCAATCCAAGCCTGGGCCAGCCAGGCTTTGCATGCGCAGGAGCCTGCGGGATCCTGCAGGATCCTGCGCCCAGGCCAGTGCAACCCGGGCTCTGCAGGATCCTGCAAGACCCAGCGCTCTGACCGATCCCCCGCTTGCATGGACCCCCGTCTCTCGAGCCCCGAGCGGAAGCCGAATCCGCCAGGCTGGCGGCCCGTTCAGACGGCGCCGCTGGCCTGGCCCTTGCTGTGTCCTGGCAGTGCCCCAACCCAGGCGAGGGAGGAGGAGGAGGAGGAGACGAGACGAGACGAGCCCATGGAATCCGCAGCTGTCAGACTGAGCATCGGCGTGGCACGGGATTCTGGGCACGGGTAGCTTCGACCCTCACGGACTTATGGAAAACGAAATCTGTGACTCACACTCCTCAAGTGAGGCACTGGCCTGCCGACACCTCTGAGGCACGCGACCTCTGCTGAGGGTCGGCTTGGACGGCACGGGAGACAGCACGAGTAAGCCTTTTAGCTCTTACTGCTGGCTCTCGCTCGTCGGTGCTCTTCCCCTCCCACGCCCCCTTGCTGGCTTCTCATCCCGAGTGCTGTTTTGACGGCCCCGGGATCCGCCGAGGGCCGTCGGACGCCAGAAACGGGAAAGAACCTCTAGTCGTGGTTAATCACAGCGCGAGGCGGGCGCGAGCGCGCGCAACGAGACTTGGGTCGATTGTCGACCTTCGGACATTCTTCCTCCACCTCGGCCCCTGGAAGCCGCATTCCAGACCTAGGGCCGTCGGAAAGCCATCCAGGAGTAGAAAACTACACCACATGGACCCAGGGAGGAGTGTCCGGAAAACGATTATCATCGGGCTTTGAACGGATGATGTTTCGTCGATTGTCCCCCATGTCCTGCAATGGGGTTCGTGCTGCGAACGCGATGTTTCCGCCTCCTACCTGAACCTCCGTCCCGCCGCCTTTCGCCCCAACAAACAGACGCGCTCACACGTAGACTGACTCACAATCAGCCCACTCACACCCACTCACACGTCGTGTTCATCATTCCCCGCCTTTGGGGACCCGCTGGGGCCGTGAGGGACCGCCCACCCACCCACCCTTCCCGCAAACTCTGGGATCCCAGAAGAGTGGGGCGGCGGCGTCTGCCCCCTCACCACCACCACAGGGCCAAACATCTGGAAGAACGCGTAGGCAGAAGAGCGCGCAATTGGCAACCCTTCGAAAATTACCACATTAGAAGTGGAAAACGGAACGCATCACGTCTGTGACGCAGAAAATGGAGCGCCCGACTGTGAAGCAGAAGATGGAGCACCCGACTGCGAAGCACAAGACGGGCGGCGAGGCAGAAGGAGGGGAAGGAAGGGGGGCAGGAGCAGGAGCAGATGGAAGAGGGAATACTGTCTATAGTTACACGAGCTCATACACCGAGGTGGCCCATCGCTGCCGCGGCCGCTTACGCCTCCTCCTGGAAGCCCATTGTCTGGGAGAGCCGTCAGCATTGCAGAATATTTATTTCGCCAAGCAAGATCCACTTCCATTTGCAATCTTCGTGTACAGCGCCACTTGTTTGTCAGGGGCGTTCAATTGAATTCATACGCTCTCGAAGCACTCAGTGGGCGATCCGTCACGAGAACCCTCAGCTCAGCTGAGACTCTGCCTGTATTTATGGGAGCATCTTCCAGCCACACTGCACTGTGCGGAGTTCTGTCGGTGTAGAACAAGAATGCCTGGCCGAATGTCATTTTTGGCTTGAAGCCCCATCTAAGAGATCTGTTCAAGCCCAAGCCGGCGCGCAAGACCGTAATGCTCTCATTAAATGTGTCAAAATTGACATGCATGGTCGAGACCTTGTCCTCGATCCCGTCTTTCTCTGACAGCGGCCCCTCCCCAACAGAGCGGTTCTTCATGAGAAACGCTATAGGCTGCTGCTCAATCTCACCATGTGTCAAAGAAACCCATAAATTTAGCATGCCTGGATTCTGGGACTCGGCAAACCTTGTGTAATCTTCCAACTGGTACCCAAGCCTTGCAAAATCATTTTTAATCAAAGGCCAATGTGCTTGGCCGGCTGCTTTCATTCCTTCCTTCATGACAGTGGAATTTAAAAGCTTCGATATGCCAACCCAGAATTTGCCGATATGAAAAACATGATGCGCATTGCGCATAACTGGGCTAGAAGTGTTACGACAAGTTGCCTCGCCATACATCGCTCCTCCCGACACGCGTGACGTGTCCGCCAAATGAATGACTTGCCTGTCAAAGCGTTGCTCCAGGACATTGATCATGGCTTGACCTATGGCCATACGAGTCGAATGGCTTGCAACGCTACAACTGCTCTCATCCACACCCATCTCACTCAAAGCTTCTTTTAAGTCCAATACCGCGACGCCATCATGTTCAAGCGAGGCATCCGCTTCAATTTCTGAAAGCTTTAACCGAACGTCTTTCAAATACTTGGGGCCCAACTGAAATCCTTGTCGCTGTGTTTTTCCAATCGCATCATGAATATTGCCGAAAGGAACACTGTTTTCTAAGAACCTGGCCTGTGCCCAAACTGGTGTAGCGCTTGCCCAGAAGCTGCAAAGTAAGGATGCCACAAAAAAAACACGAATGCTTAGAATCATTCTCTACTGGGCACTCTGGACGCTAAGCGGGAATGGTGACCACAATGGGGGATGAAGCTTGAGACAGAATGGCTTGGGACTGACATTTCGAGAAATTCGACTAGGCAAGCCCCGAAACCAACCCCCGGGCCCTAGGAAAGTCCCAGGAAATCCCTCCACCCAGCCAGCCAGCAGCCCGAGAGCAGCTGGGGCAGGGTGGAAGCAGCTGGTAGCAGCCTAGACCAGCCTGAGAGCGATTCGGATCCTCCAAAAATGCTTCCAAGGTGCCTCCAAGACGCCTCAAGTCCTCCAACTTGGCCTCCAAGGGCCTCCATCGAAGGGCTGGGGGGGCATCCAAACTAATCAGGGATCATTACGCGGATCGGGGATTATCGGATTACGGATTACACTGGCCAGTGCATGCACCATCTCCGACCTCTCTCCAACCACTCACCGACCTCTCACCATCCTCTCACCAACTTCTCACCAACCTCTCACAACCCTGGCACCAACCCAGCCACCACAGGCTTCCACTGTATGTTATTTGACGCTGTGATTCCTGCGCACATGGCGCTCAGTATCACAAGTGCGGTCTTATCAGAGCTACTCTTGCATGTATTCATGGCGCTGGCGTGTGCTAGGCTTCGACGTGAACTTCAACGGGGCCCAGCTCGTCAGCGCAGGTGGTGCCGCCGCGCATGTACTTGTCTTCCACAGGCTGCCCTCGATGGGCTTCAACAGCTGGATTCTTCTGAGGAGAAATGGGTATGGTCGCTAACAGATTCTGAAGCTTTGCTCAATAGCGGTGTGTGGTCTTCACACATGCGTCGATGCACACTGGCAAAGCAGTTGTTTCGTGGTGGACGGCATCCTGGTTCTGATCTAGCAATACGTTTCACGGAACATGTACGTGCCATCCTTTGCCCTGCCAGCCGGGAACGTAACGTCGTATGCCCTGATACGCCGGCTTGCGAAGAACAATGGGTACGCTTGGCTTCCTCCCCATTCGGAAATTCACAAAATGGAGGATGCCCCCAAGTGGGGTCCGGAGTCAAAGTCCAAAACCATGACCCCTATATCCAAAGTGTGATCCCACCAGCCCTTTAGGGTGTGAGTGGTTGAGAAAGTTTCCTTTTCCACCCCCGTTCTTCCCCTTCGGGCCTCCTGGGCCTGGACGGGGGGGGCGCGGGTAACTAGTTGGAGCGCCCAAGATGGCCCAAGATAGCTCCAAGAGGGCCTCAGAGAGCCCAAGATGGCCTCTAAGATCGTTCAAGATAGACCAACAGGACTCCAGATAGCTCCCAACGTGCCTACAAGAGGCTCCAAGACCGCCCCAAGACGGCTTCAAGTGGTCAAGGAGCGTCCCAAAGAGGCCCCCGAGAGGCCAAAGTCCATCAAACACCTAAGGGGAAACAATGTTTTTTCACAACCATCCTGTTGTGTTGGGTCCTCGTTTTGAAAAGACAACGCCCCGCGTCCCTCACCTCACCTCCTCCCCCTCCTCCTCTCTCCTCCCATCCGTGCCTCTGCCCTCCGCATGCTCACGATTTTTGCACACCAATCACATGGTTCGTGGCCCCATAGGGAGCCCCACCGAAGGCCCCAGTGGGAAAATTCGCATGGCGGCCCCGCCCCACTTCGGCGCACCCCGCACACGGCTCGTGGCCCCATAGGGAGCTCCACCGAAGGCCCTAATGGGAAAGTTCGCATGGCGGCCCTGCCCCACTTCGGCGCACCCCTCACACGGTTCGTGGCCCCATTGGGAGCTCAACCGAAGGCCCCAGTGGGAAAGTTCGCATGGTGGCCCCGCCCCATTTCGGCGCACCCCTCACACGGTTCGTGGCCCCATTGGGAGCTCAACCGAAGGCCCCAGTGGCAGGGTTCGCATGGTGGCCCCGCCCCATTTCGGCGCACCCCTCACACGGTTCGTGGCCCCATTGGGAGCTCCACCGAAAACCAAAATGGGAAAGTTAGCATGGCGGCCCCGCCCCATTCCAGCGCACCCCTCACACGGTTCGTGGCCCCAAGGGAGCTCCACCGAAGGCTCTAGTGGGAAAGTTCGCATGCCGGCCCTGCCCCATTTCGGCGCACCCCTCACACGGCTCGTGGCCCCATGGGGAGCTCCACCGAAGACCAAAATGGGAAAGTTAGCATGGCAGCCCCGCCCCATTTCGGCGCACCACTCACACGGTTCGTGCCCCCATGGGGAGCTCCACCGAAGGCCCTAGTGGGAAAGTTCGCATGGGGGCCCCGTCCCATTTCGGCGCACCTCACGCACGGTTCGTAGCCCCATAGGGAGCTCCACCGAAGACGGTACTCACAACTGCGGTACTTGCAGCTGCATATGGCTGGACCCTTCGTCAGGCTAATTTGCATTCTCGCCTTTTCGCTTCCGATGGGCTTCTGAAGCCTCAAGATGGTTCCAAGATGGCTCCAAGATGGCCCAAGAGGGCCCCAAGAGGCGGCCAAGAGGGCCCCAAGACGGGCCCAAGAGCGCCCAAGAGCGCCCCAAGAGGGCCCCAAGAAGCTCATGTGGGGGCCCCGACGGAGGGTGAATAGTAGCAGTTCTCATGTAAGTCTGTATCCTTGCACAACTAGACAAGTAGCATGCGCTATTGACAAACAGCCCTATGTTTGCCTTTGCTACGGATATGGGTATTACAATCATCCATCACCCGTTGCTGTAACATTTGGCTCAAGCCGTTTGGCACGGAGGCTTGAGTCGTGCGACATAAGAAGAACCATCTCACTCACAGATCATAGTTCGCTGAGGCTATCATATTTTGGGACAAAGAAGCATTAAAGTCCGCCGACCCCTTGTGGGGTCATCAGGCGTGTGAGATTGTATAGCCCCTCCCCCCTAACCGCCTCCCCACTGGGCCCATGTTCCGCCCCCCCACTCGGGCCCCCGTTGCCACTGGAGCCCAGTGGCAACGGCGGACGGCGCCCCTGGGGCGGCCCTGGACCCCCCGGCGGTCCCCGCCGCCACTGGAACCCAATGGTAACGGCGGACGGCGCCCCTGGGGCGGCCCTGGACCCCCCGGTGGTCCCCGCTGCCACTGGGGCCCAGTGGCAGCGGCGGACGGCGCCCCCGGGGCGGCCCTGGAACCCCCGGTGGTCCCGCGGGCGGCCCTAACCCCCCCGGCGATCGCCGTTGCCACTGGAGCCCGATGGCATCGGCGGACGGCGCGGTGGTCCCCGCTGCCACTGGAGCCCTATGGTAACGGCGGATGGCGCCCCAAAGGCGGCCCTGGACCCCCCCCCCGTGCACGGTCCCCGCTGCCAATGGAGCCCTGTGGCAATGGCGGACGGTGCCCCCTGGGCGGCAACGGTGTCCCCGGGCCAGATTACTGCTATTTTGGGAGGCAGTTGGCGCCTCGGAGGCTCCGGTTGCTGCAGATGCTGATGGCCTGGGAACTCTGCAGATGCTGGTGGCCCGGGAACTGTGGGGGTGATGGCTGTCACGGAACTGTGTATGCTGGTGCGTGATGCAGTGGTGTCCGGACTTCGCCCCCCGCTCAAGGAACGCACGCACCGGGGAGATCAGCCCATACATCGCATAATTACACACTGCGCCAATCCATCTCTCCCACCTTCACTGGCTGGAAGTGGGTTACGAGGGTGCGCGGCCCCGGGGAGAGGCGCGTAGCCGCGGAGATTGAGCGCGAGCGCGGAAGGTTGTTGCCAGATTCCTCAAGAATTCCCGCGCTGTGCGAACGCCTTGCGGGGTACATCTCGGTCGCCTGGCCTCATCGGTCGCCTGGCCTGGGCCGGCCGGTGTGGCCGGCGCCGCTGGAGGCCGTGCCGCTGGAGGCCATGTTTGTAGCCCGAAGTGCCAGCGGCTGAAGTGCACTGAGAAGTTGATGATCCATGACCTTGATTGAACGGGGGGGGGGCAGGGTCGCGTTTGGCGACGCGCAGCGCAGCCCATAGGGCGGCGGCGCCACCTGAGAACAGATGCTGGCCCGGGCTTTTCAACCGATGAGCTTGCGTGTACGGAGGCGCTCAGCCAGTGCGTGCGTGCGCTCGTAAAAAGAATGAGCATTTCGTCACCGACATGCCTGCTCGTTGTTCTGGGCCCGCTATTGCGCTGTCAGGATCGAGCGCGATTTCTCGGAAAGGCAACCAGCCAGGCCCCTCGCGTGCATGGTGTGCAAATGGTTTCAGTATCGCACCTTATGGTTTCACCGTCGCAGCAACGTGCGCGGGTCCAGCGCAGCTCGTATGTACTTTTGATTCCTTCCGAATCCCGTCAGAATACAGGTCGCCCTCAGGCCTCCGGGGGTCTTGGACTGGGGAAATCGAAACAATTCCGGCTCCAAGCATACGTACATCAAGGGACAAGAGGTTGTATGGCAATGGAGTTCCTGGTGGGCCTCCTTGTTGCCTGGTCCGCACTGTGCTCTTACGTGGGTCTGCTGGCTTGATGTTGGTGGAACCGCCGCAATGCGTTCAGGTCGGACGCCGAGCCGATGAAGGGCGATGTCAACATCGATCCCTCGCCGCCCTGCGCCTTTCCCGTGCCTAAGCGCTCTAAGCGCTCTCCTGAGACGAGCATAGCCGCGGGCCGCCTGCCGCTCTATCACACGGACGCGGAAGGCACCCTGGTACACACGCGCCCTAATTGCACGGGGCTCAGGAGCCGCCGCCGTGACCGTCACCCTGTTTCCCGCGCTTTCCCCGCCCATAATCCCCCCCGGGGGTCCAGAACCGGGATTTTGACCCCCCCCCCCGCCCGGCACGAACGCGTCATGGGAGGAGAAAGGGTCCCAAAACGGGCCCAGAGGGCCCAAGAGGCCCCCAAGAGGGTCCAAGAGGGCCCCGAGTCGCCGAAAGATCGTTCGAAGAGGCCCAAGATTGCCTCCGGACAACCCAAGATGCCCCCAAGAGGCCTCCAAGAAGTCTCCAAGAGGGCCCCAAGACGCCAAATCCCGCCAGCCCTTTAGGCGACAGGCGGTCTAAAGAGATTCCTCTTTCCTCTTCCACAACCCCTTTTTCCCCTTCGGGACGGGGCGTTACCCCTCCCCCATACCCCTTCCCCTGGACCTGGACGGGGGGGGCCGCGAGGGGTTAGAGAGTCCGTTTTCGCCCAAGATGGCTCCAAGAGGGCCTCCGATGCTCCAAGATGGCCTCCAAGATGGCTCAAGACAGTGCAAAATCGCCCAAGATGAGCTCCATCATGCCTCCAAGAGGCCCCAAGAGGGTCACAAGACGGTTCCAAGAGCTTTCGGAGACTCCTCAGGACCCCTCCAAGAACCCAATCCTTCAAAAGCCAAAAGAAAATCTATGATTTTGGCCTTCTCGCCGTTTCTTTTCTGATGCGCTTCTGAGGCCTCAAGATGGCCCCGAGATTGCTCAAGAAGGCCCCAAGAGGGGCCCAAGAGGCCCCCAAGACGGCCCCAAAAGCGCCCAAGAGCGCGCCAAGAGGGCTCCAAGAGGGCCCCAAGAGGCTAGCTTGATGGCCCCAGAGGGGCGACGCCACGGGAGGACCCCCCCTCTTTTGATCGATAACCTCCAAGATGGCCCCAAGAGGCCCTCCAGGGCTCCCAAGAGGCCCCAAGAGAGCCCCAAGAGGGCCCCAAGAGGGTCCCAAGACCCCCCCAAGAGCCCTAAGAGGACCCCAAGACCCTCCAATAGAGCTCCCAGAAGATCACCCTCCTCTCCTTGCCCACTTTGGTTCACTATATGTGTCTCTTCTTGCCATGTCCTGTCAGCTCTCCTGGGCAGAGTTTCTGAATGGGCTGGCGGGGTTACTTGTTTGGTTCGCGGCTCCAAGGCGGATGACAGGGAGCGAACACAACGTCCGGGGCGCATGACGATGTAAATTGGCCTTCGAGGCGAATGCACGCGCAAGGGACAAAATGACCCTCATTAAGACGCAAGCTGCGTCGGCAGGAGACCGGCCCGGACATCCCGGCAGGTGGGGACGCAGGCGCGGCGACCGGCGGTGGAACAGGGGGGGGAAGTCGCCCTTTCGGCGCCAAGCTCCAGCCGAACCACACTCGGTGAGGCCAGGAGGCGGGGGGGGAAGAAGAGAGCGAAAGCGAACGACTAACACGGGCTCGCTGCGGCACCCCGAGTCAACGATGGTGCGGCGAACGAGGCCTGACTCATCAAGGCTCACTGAATCTGAGGTGTAGCTGATCCGCGACGAAACGCAATGCAGTAGGAAGACCACTGTCGTGCGTTCGCTGGCGGGGTTATTTTTTTTGATTGGCGGCTCCAAAGACAGATCCAGGAAACGGGACGGTCTCGGCTGGGGCACAGGGCGAGATAATTAGCGGCGACGGCGCATAGGCCGACGCAGCGGGTACACGTGCCAGGGACAAAATGCCCCCCATTAAGACGCAGGCGACCCGGAAGCGGGGACGCAGGCATCAAAAGGAAACTGACGGAGGAGAAGTCGCACAGTGGCGCCAGCTCAGTCCGTACCGACCAGCGCGTGAGGGAGTGGGCCACGCCGCGCTGTGGCAGCACGGAGGGGCCAGTGAGGCCGCACCGTCCAACACGACGAGGAGGCGAAGGAACGGGGAAAGGCGGCGGGCGCGAGGGCACGCGAGGACAGGAGAGGGGGGGAACCGAGGAACGCCTCACTCACATGGACTCCTGGAAGTACTCGGGTAGGAGCGACCGACCTATGCAAGGAAACGTCGGCCCTGTCTTCCGGGTCCACAGCCTGCAACTGCCTGACTCTGAAAGCCGGAGGGATACAGCTGCAAGCGCTGGTCGAGCACCACGGACCACCCTGCGGGAGAGCCGAGAAGCACGCCCAAAGGATATACCACTTGTGCAGTAGCAAGAGCTCGAAGGCGGCGCCCGCCGTGGGAAGCGAGACAACCAAGTCGTCGGCGTACAACGCGGGCAGCGTATCCGCCACGGGGGACGGGGGCACAAAGATGCGAGCGTCGACCGGGGTAGCCGGGGCGGACCTGTTGGGGGAACAACAGCGACCTGCCAAAGGATGAACCACTTGTCAGGACAGCGCTCACCTCAGGTCCGGCCCCAGGTGGTGCCGGAGCGGGGGCGCGCCGGGCTGCACCATGCCGTAGCCCAGCACCTGAAGCGCCGCGAACCGCTCCCAGTCCACGCGGGCGATCCGCGCCCGCTCTAGGGGCTGGAGGATCCCGTACCTGCGGGGTCAGACTGCCTCTGACCCTGGCTGGCCAGATCACTCCTTGGCAGCCGCTGCTGCCAGTATGCACCTCGGAGTCCTGCCAGTGAGCCTCCAGGTGCCCATGGGTGTCCGAATGCTCCGGTGGATCTGGTTGGGTAGGGGGGAATCCGAGCGGCACTGAGCGCCGTGTCAGCACAAAAGGAGGAAGAGGAGGGGAGACGCAGCCGAGAGCCGCACAATCCGGTGAATACGAGGCGGAAGAGGAGGAGGAGGAGGAGGAGGAGGAGGAGGAGGAGGAGGAGGAGGAGGAGGAGGAGGAGGAGGAGGAGGAGGAGGAGGAGGAGGAGGCAGCACCAATGTCGATGCTGTGTTGTCGAAGTCACCACTGTGATCCCTCCACCGCTCCCTGTGGAGGGTCTTCAGTGACCGCGGGGGGAACAACACCGGTCGGAGTCACCTCTGTGATCCCTCCACCGCTCCCTGTGGAGGGTCGTCAGTGACAGCAGGGGGGAGAACGACAGTCCACTGCCGGAGCCACCTCTGTGATCCCTCCACCGCTCCCTGTGGAGGTTACCAGTGACTGCGGGGGGGGACAACACGCCAGTCCACTGGCGGAGGACAGTGCTGTCACTTCGTTGGTGCCCTGGATCTCCACTCCACAGGCCTCTGCTTTCCTGGTTGTTGCTCACTCGCCCCAGACAAACAAAGAAACCACGCACAGAGAATGCAGCAAAGCGAGCCGAAGCGGCGGCCTCGGCGACACGCAAAGGGGGGCGACCGGGCAGCGTGTCGCCCAGCACCGGGGGGCGGCAGACCAGAAGAAACTCGGGACGCAGACGTCCCGGGAACAGGCACCGAGCACTGGCCGCACGAGCCACCGCAGTCGTCGTCACCGCACACGAGCCCCTACGACACGCAGCCTGGGGTGCATGTCGGGGTCGGGTAGGGAGTCGCCGTCGGCTCCGTCGTCGGCGCAGAGTCAGAGTCGCAGTCAAAGCCGGGTCAGGCGTCGCAAGCGGCTCCGACGTCGGCTCTGGCGTTGCAATGGGAGCCGGATTAGGCGTCGCTCAGTCGCGGAACCATACCTGCCACGCTGCCCGTGCCGTACCCTGCCACGTGCGCTGGCCGCACGAGTCACCGCAGCAGACGTCTCCGAGGCGAGCCCCTGCGACACGCAGACTGAGCATGTCGGAGACGGACAGGGCGTCGCCGTCGGCACCGTCGTCGGCGCAGGCGTCCCAGCCGAAGCCGGGTCAGGCGTCGCAGACGGCTCCGTCGTCGACGTTGGCGTCGCAGGGGGGGGGGGGGGAAAGGCGTCGTCGTCGGCACCGTCGTCGGCGTGTCACCGCAGTCGGGGCCGGCCCAAGCAATCTATGCTGTGCTG
>CAUYUJ010001056.1:66060-88560 GCA_963575745.1 Prorocentrum cordatum
CGGCCGCAGCAGCGGCGGCTGGGCGGGCGGCCGCGGCGGCGCCCAGGGCCGCGCCACCGCCAGCGGCGGCGGCGGCGGCGGCCGGGCCGGAGGCGGCCAGCCCGAAGGCGGGCGTCGCGAGCGAGCGCCGGGCAGGCCAGCGCCCAGCGGCCGGATTTTGCAGATGGCATGTAGGACGCAAGCGGCTTGCAGCCCATGTCCCCGGCCGCAGGCTGCAGCATGGCGCGGCCGGGCGGTCGGCCGCGGCGGCCGCCCGAACCGCGCCACCAGCAGGCGCGGCGGCGGCGGCCTCGCGGCCGCCGGGGCGGCCGGAGGCGGCGCGGGCGGCGCGAGCGAGCGCCGGCCAGGCCCGCGCCAGCGGCCGCGGGCCGCGCTGGGGAGCTCGGGGAGGCGGCCACCGGCCGCGGCAGCCGCCAGGCGGCGCTGGGCCGCAACACGCGCAAGCCGGCGTCGCCGCGCCGCCGCAGCCCATCGCCCGGAACCAAGCACCAACCTGACAGGGGCGGGCTCGAGCCGAGACGGCTTGAGCCAAGGCTTGAGCCAAGGCTACGGACTGGCGGGGTTACGCGAAGCGTGAAGAATTCACTGATTTTCTGAATTTGTTCCCAGATTTTGGCGTTCTCGCCTTTTCGGCTTCCCGACGCTCCAATACGGCCGAAGAAATCCCCCAAATCGCCCAAAGACGGCCCAAGTAGCCTAAGAGGGCCCAAAAACAGCCCAAGAGGGCCCCAAGACGGCCTCAGAGGCCTCCAAGACGGCTCCAAGAGGGAGCCCAGACGGAGGACCTGAACGGACCTGTCGAGCCCTCGGCTTCGAGAGGCCAGACGCTTCATGTATCTTGCTTCGGTGGTCTTCTTGACCATCCCAAATGGCTGCACGATAACCCCAAGATGGCCCCGAGATTGCCCCAAGAGACCCAAGCTGGCCCGGGTATGGCCCCAAGTGGCCCCAAGAGAGCGCCAAGATGGGCCAAAGAGAGCCCGACGATGATCCCAAGGAAGTTTCAAGCTGGCCCCAAGACCATGATACACGGGAGGCTTTCGTGCATCTTGCTTCAATCGGCCTCTTGACGTGCCTGGATGGCTCCAAGATAGCCCCAAGATGGCAACAGATGGTCCCGGCATGGCTCCAAGAAAACCCAAGGGAGTCCCAAGACGGCCACAAAAGAGCCACACTATGGTCTTAAGAGAGCCCCAAGTTCACTCCAAAAGCAAGATGCACGAGGGGCCCCCGTGTATCTTACTTCGGCGGCCTTCTGGACGATCCCAGATGGCTTGAGGATGGCCCCAAGATGGCCCCAAGATAGCCCGCGGCGGCGAAGACGGCGGTGACGGCGGTGACGGCGGCGGCGGCGACGGCGGCAGCGGCGGCGACGAGGAGGGCGGCTACGACGACGCCGACGACGTCAACGACGGATCCCAACATCCGCTCAAGACAAGGGGGGTAGCCAGACCACTGCTCCTCCTCCTCCTCCTCCTCCTGCCCCTCCTCCTCCTCCTCCTCCTCCTCCTCCTCTTCCTCCTCCTCCTCCTCCTCCCTCCTGCCCCTCCTCCTCCCCTCCGTGTCCACGTGTTCCTCCTTCTCCTGCTGCTGCTGCTGCTGCTCACGCTCCCCCTCTTCCTCCTCCTCTGCCGCCTTCCCTGACCTCCCTCGAAGAAAGAAACGGAAACGAAGAGGCAGCGGAGGGGAGGGGAGGAGAGGGGATAGGACCCATTGCGCACCCTCCCCACAGCACCCCTCGAGCCGCTGGCACCCGAGCCCACGGCGCCCGACGCCTCTCGCAGAGGGGCCGCGATCGCGACCCTGCCTCGAACCCCCACGCACGCCTCGCCTTCCGTCTCCTCGTCTTTCCCGCTCGGCCGTGCTGGTCGCGGACACAGCCTGCACATGGTCAACTGCCAGGGAAGGCTTTGCACCAGCACATTAAGTTGTTCCGTTTGCCCGCCATCGCCTCCTCCAGCTCCAACCCCTCCGCAACCAAAGTATAAGATGCGATCTTTCTCCCTTTCTCTCCTCCTCCTCCTCCTCCTCCTCCTGCTACTGCTCCTGCTCCTGCTTCCCCCCCTCTCCTCAGGACGCCACAACAGGTTAGTTATTCTCAACTTGCATTCCTCTTCTTCGCTTCCTCCGAATCATCCTCCCCTCGTTCCTCCGCCTCGAAATCCTCCTGATCTGATCCGTCATCCTTCCCATGCTCCTCCTCATCCATCTTCTCCTTCTCCTCCATCTCCCCCACCTCCCCTTGTTTGGCCTGTCCCTCCTCCCCTCCAAATCCGTGCTCTGCCCTCCTCCTCCTCCTCCTCCTCCTCGTCATCGTCCTCCTGCTCCTCATTATCCTCCTCCTCTTCCTCGTCATCGTCCTCCTGCTCCTCCTCCTCCTCCTCCTCCTCCTGCTCCTCTCATCATCATCACCACCACCAGAATCATCATCAGACTCATCATCATCATCATCATCATCATCATCATCATCATCATCATCATCATCATCATCATCATCATCATCATCCATCATCATCATCATCATCAGCAGCAGCATCATCATTACCATCATCGGCATCATCATCAGCCTCACCATCATCATCGCCATCACCATCATCATCACCATCATCGTCGTCACCATCACCCTCGTCATCATCCTCATCATCATCATCAGCATCATCATCAACATCATCATCATCATCATCATCATCATCATCATCATCATCATCATCATCATCATCATCATTATCATCATCATCGTCATCAAAATCAGCATCGCCACCACCATCGTCATCAATAATCATCCCAGTGGGACCCTACCTAGGAGTTGGAGCCCCTAGGAAAGCAGCATAAGCTAAGCTAAGCTAAGCTAAGCTAAGCTAAGATAGCTAAGCTAAGCAAAGCTAAAGTGAGATCAGCTAAGCTAAGCTAGGCTAAGCTAAGCTAAGCTAAGGTGAGACAAGCTAAGCTAAGCTAAGCTAGGCTAGGCTAGGCTAAGCTAATCTAATATGAGCTAAGCCAAGCTAAGCTAAGCTAAGCAGGGGCGCAACTGGGGGAACCGCGGGGCGGATGCTGGGGGAACCGCGGGGCGGATGCCAGGGGAACCGCGGGGCGGATGCTGGGGGAACCGCCCGGGGCGTGCCCCACTGCCCGGCCCTTTAAGCAAACAGAGTAAGAACCCTTCTAGGCAGAGCCTAGGTAGGGAACTGAGGTAAGATGCAGCTAAGCTAAAGTAAGATGAAATAAGCTAAGCTAAGATGAGATAAGCAACGCGAAGCTAAGGGAACGTCACTGGGGGAACCGCGGGGCGGATGCCGGGGAAACCGCCCGGGGCGAGCCCCACTGCCCGGCCCTTTCAGCTTAGCTATGCTATGCTAAACTGCGCTATGCGATGCTATGCTATGCTATGCTATGCTATGCTATGCTATGCTATTATATGCTGCGCGATGCTATGCTATACTTGGCTATATTATGCTATGCTACGTTATGCTAATGCAGCGCTGCGCTATGCTAAGTTCACTTAAGCTAAGCTAAGCTAACCCTCTAAGCAGAGCCTAGGTAGGGAATTACACCCAGGCTATGATATGCGATGCTGCGCTATGCTATGCTACGCTATGCTGTGCTCTGCTATGCTAAAACTCAGCGAAGCTAAGATGGAGGTAAGCTAAGCTAAGATGAAACTGAGGTAAGATGAAGCTAAGCTAAGGTAAGATGAAATAAGCTAAGCTAAGATGAGATAAGCAACGCGAAGCTAAGGGAACGTCACTGGGGGAACCGCGGGGCGGATGCCGGGGGAACCGCCCGGGGCGCGTTCCACTGCCCGGCCCTTTAAGCCTCCGAGTAAGAACCCTTCTAGGCAGAGCCTAGGTAGGGAAAAACATCATCAGCATCATCAACATCATCACTACTACCCTCGTCGTCTGCATCGTCATCGTCAGTATCACCATCATCAGCATCATAAGCATCACCACCATCATCAGCAACACCATCAACCTCATCCTCATCATTATCATCAGCAGCATCATCATCATCGTCATCACCATCATCACCATCGTCACCAGCATCATCGTCACGATCATCATCAGAATCATCATCATCAGCACCAGCATCATCATCACCATCAACATCATCAGCATCATCCTCATCGTCACCACCAACACCATCATCATCAGCATCATCATCAGCGTCGTCGTCATTATCAGCATCACCAGCAGCATCATCAGCATCATCAGCCTGATCAACATCAGCATCATAATCATAATCAGTATCAGCAACAGCATCATCATCATCATCATCACCATCATCATCATCATCAACATCATCATCAGCATCAGCATCAGCATCATAATCAGCATCAGCATCAGCATCATCATCATCATCATCATCACCATCATCATCATCATCATCATCATCAGCATCATCATCATCATCATCATCGGCCTCACCCTCCTTGTCATCCTCATTATCCTGCTGCACCTCCTTATCTGCCCGTTCATCCTTCTCATCCTGCTCCCGCTGAAGCACATGGGTTGCAGAAAGGTGGGAGCTCGGCGCGCGTGCGTGAAAGACACGAATGCTTTCCAACCGATGGGAACGGTACTCCTCTCTACTGCAGCTGGCCATGGAGAAGGAGGAGGATTTATTTGGACGTGGGCTAAGGGAAGGAGGAGGAGGAGGAGGAGGAGGAGGAGGAGGAGGAGGAGGAGGAGATGGAGGAGAAGGAGGGGGAGGAGGGGGTGGAGAAGGAGGCTAGAGGAACACGCGGATGACGACGACGAGGACGGCTCCTCCTCCTCCTGCTCCTCCTCCTCCTCCTCCTCCTGCTGCTGCTGCTACTGCTCCTCCTCCTCCTCCTGCCCCTCCCCTGACGGGGCCTGCAGCAGCCTCACCCATGGCCGAGAACGCGTGGCCTCGGGCGAGGGGGGGGAGAGAGAGAGAGAGAGAGAGAGAGAGAGAGAGAGAAGAGAGAGAGGGAGAGGGAGAGGGATAGAGAGAGAGGAGGGAGAGAAAGGGAGAACGAGAGAGAGGGAAAGAGAGGGAGAGCAAGAGGAGGGTAGAGAGAGAGAGAGAAGAGAGAGAGAGAGAGAGAAAGAGGGATATAGAGAGAGAGGAGAGCGAGAGGAAATGATAATGGTAATAACAAAACATCTGCGGAGAGAGACAGAGAGAGGAAGAGAGACAGAGAGAGATAGAGAGGGGGATGGAGACACATCGATGCGGACACGCGCGTCCAAGCTGGCAGGGAGGCGCCTCCAGAAGGTTCCTAAGAGGCCCCCCCCCAGAGGCCTCCAAGAGGCCACCAAGAAGCCCCGCCACAGACTTGGCTGCAGGATGCTCGAGACGCGAGCGAGCCACATAAGCGACGAAAAGAAACGGATCTTGCGCGAAATGGCCAAACGATCTTATGCCGCGGCTTACGGGGGCCGATAGCGCGGTACGCCGCATTGAAGACGAGTGCGCCTACGCGCGACCTTACGTGGGCAGTTTACGCTCCAACGTCGGCGCAATCGACCTCGTTGTGTTGCGTCGCCCACATGTTGCCAGCTTGTGTCTGGACGGTCCCACTTGACGGCTCTCCAAAAGCCCAGGGATGAAAGGTATCACACTCTACCGCCTGCAGCGCCATACCCATTCCTTTCGCACGCAGTCTGTCGAATGCCTCGTTGAGGGTCGGCGGATTGGCGGGGCGTGAATGGTTTTGAGCGTTTCCTTTTCCACCCCGCCTTCTTCCCTTCCGGGGAGGGGTTTACCCCTCCCTTTCCGAAGGTGAGCGCAGCACGGTCCCAGTAGAGAGGCATACGCCCGCCACAGACACACCGCCCGCCGAAGATCATGCCGACCGTCGGGAAAGGTGCACTGGCTCTTCCACTGGAGAGACAAAGAGCAACAGTGAAAACACGGGGAGGGCTGGTGCAGGCAACGACAGCTCTCCCCCAGTCCCGATCCGCTCGCGAATCGGGGCCCAATTCCCTCCTGGGGTCCATCCTGACCCGTGCTTGGACCCAGGAATCCGGCCGCTCCGATTTTTTCGATGCGTGGGCCCTGGAGGTCTGGACCTCTCCCCTGGGGCCAGCTTTTCGCCACGAGCCGTTCCTTGACGGCCCCGAGGCCCCGCGAGGGCCCATGGAGAGGCAGACGGCGGCGAAAGGCCCGCCGCTCCGACTTTTCGGGGGCGTCGGAGCTCCGGGGCCTGGAGGCGGATCCGGCCGTGGCGACGAGACGCCTCCGGGAGGCCCAGAGGAGAACGAAGACGGCGGGGAGGGCCGCCGATCACCCCACTGGCCCACGTTGGCCCGCGTCTGCCGCCTCCCGCCTCCTCCAGCCTCCTCCCGCCTCCTCCTCCTCCTCCTCCTCCTCCTCCTCCTCCTCCTCCTCAATCTCCTCCATCTCCTCCATCTCCATCATCTCCCCTCCTTCCTCCTCCCCTCCCCTCCCTCCTCCTCCTCCTCCTCCTCCTCCTCCTCCTCCTCTCCTCATCTCCTCCCTCCTCCTCCTCCTCTCTCCTCCCCTGCTCCTCCCCCCTCCTCCTCCTCCCTCCTCCTCTCCTCCTCCCTCCTCCTCCTCCTCCCCTCCTCTCCTCCTTCCTCCATCTCCTTCATCTCCTCCTCCTCCTCCTCCTCCTCCTCCTCCTCCTCCTGCTCCTCCTCCTCCCTCCTCCTCCTCATCCTCCTCCTCCTCCTCCCCTCCTCCTCCTCTCCTCCTCCTCCCCCTCCTCCCTCCTCCCCTCCTCCTCCTCCTCCTCCTCCTCCTCTCCTCTCCTCCCCTCCTCCTCCTCCTCCTCCTCCTCCTCCTCCTCCTCCTCCTCCTCCCTTTGTGCGTTGCTCGGACACTGGGCGCTAGCCTGTTGCGTGCGGAACTGATGCGCAAATCGCTGACATAGGCGTGGTAGTTAACGAGCAAATGAGGCCGCGAACGGGTGCAGAAAAAGAAAGGCAAAGAGACAAGCAAATCCGCCGACCCTGTCGGCGTGTGTGAGGGGCTTGTCCGTTCGAGTCGTCATCTTCGTCGTTCGTTGGTCGTCGTCTCTGTCGTCCCCTTTCCCTGCCTCCCCCCTTTCCCTGGGCTCGTCGAAGCTCCCCCTTCCCCAAGGACCTCCTCAGCGCGCCAGCCAAAGCGAAAATAAGCAACGTCGAAATTGAGTCGAAGGGAAGCCCCTTCACTTCGATCCCTCCCCCGCAGGGGAGGGGGGGTCCCGGGAGGGGGGGGGCCAGAAGCCCCAGGGGGGGGGTCAGATACGACGCCCCCCCTGGGAGTCCTGGAGCCCCAAAAAGCCCCAAGACGGGCCAGGAGTGCCCTAAGAGGCCCCAAAGACAGTCCAAGAGAACCCCGAATCGCCGAACGAGCTGTCCAAGACGCCTTGACGGCCTCCAGACGGCCCAAGAGGCCTGCAAAGCGCCCCGAAGAGGCCTCCAGGAGCTTTCCCACGAGAGCCTCAAGAGGCAAAATTCATGAATTTCCAATACGTTTTTGACAGATTTTGGCGGTCTTGCCTCTTCCACTTCCCGACGCGCCAAGACGGCCCATGAGGCCCCCAAGATCGCCCCGAGACGGCCCAAGAGGCCCCCAAGAGGGTCCCCTAACGGTCGAAGAAGGGCCCAAGACGGCCCAAGACGCCTCCAAGACGGCCCAAGAGGTCCCCAAAGCGGCTCCACGAGAGTGCCTAGACGGGGGAACTGAACGGACACTTCGAGCTCTCAACCACAAGAGGCCCCCAAGAGGCCCCGAAGAAGCCCCAAGAGGCCCCAAGAGGCTCCCAAGGGCCCCCCAAACTGCCCCAAGACAGCCCAGGAGGGCCCCAAATTGCCCAGGAGGCATCCAAGAGTGCCTCAAGACGGCGCAAGGGGAGCCCTGGGCGGCCCAAGACGGCCCGAGCCCGGGGCCCCCCCCCGAGGACCCGCCGAGGACGCCCGAGCACTGCCAGATGCCTCCGTCGCTGAGACCCGGCGCCACGAGCCCAGGGCAGCGTCGTGGGACCATTTCGACCCGAGCCCCGTGCCGCGCCTCCCTGCTGCGTTGTACGAGCCGGATCGATCAGTGAGGGGCTCGGGGCCCGAGGCGGGGCAACATCGCCCGCTGCGGGACAACAGGGCGGCGCCATGATCTCGGGACGCCTGGCGCTGGCTTTTCAAGACGTTGGCCCCAAAGACCATCCGGGCGGTGATCCTGTGCTACGTGCCGGGGGGCGGCCAGCAGCCCCTCGGGCCACCCGCCCGTCTCCAGGAGGCCGCAAAGTGGCACGAGCACTGGAGCCCTTCAAGCCGAGTCCTGCCTCCTGCCTCCTCCCTCCTTCCTCCTCCTCCCTCCTGCCCCCTCCCCCCTCCTCCCTCCCCCTCCTCCTCCTCCTCCTCCTCCCCTCCTCCTCCTCCTCCTCCTCCTCCTCCTCCTCCTCCGCCCTCCTCCTCCTCCTCCTGCTGCTTCTCCTCCTGCTTCTCCTCCTGCTTCTCCTCCTCCTCCTCCTCCTCCTCCTCCTCTCCTCCTCCTCCTCCTCCTTCTCCTCCTGCTCCTCCTCCTCCTGCTTCTCCTCCTGCTTCTCCTCCGCCTTCTCCTCCTCCTCTCCTCCTCCTCATCCTCCTCCTCCTCCTGCTCCTCCTCCTCTCCTCCTCCTCCTCCTCCTCCTCCTCCTCCTCCTCCTCCTCCTCCTCCTCCTCCTCCTCCTCCCCATCCCCCTCCCCTCCCCTCTCCTCCTCCTCCTCCTCCTCCTCTCCTCCTCCTCCTCCTCCTCCTCCTCCTCCTCCTCTCCTCTCTCTCCTCCTCCTCCTCCTCCTCCTCTCCCTCCTCTCCTCCGCCTCCCTCCCCCTCCCCCTCCCCCTCCTCTCCTCCTCCTCTTCCTCCTCCTCCTCCTCCTCCTCCTCCTCCTCCTCCTCGGCCGCCCGCTTCTTCTCCGCTTGCCCCCCGCGCACCCGCGCGGCTCGCTGGCGTCGACCCCCTCGCCCGAGTCGCCGGCGGCACGACGGGAGGAGGAGGAGGAGGAGGGAGAGGAGAGGAGGAGGAAAGAAGAAGAGGAGGAGGGGGACGGCGAGGAGGATCGAGGAGGAGGAGGAGGAGGAGGAGGAGGAGGAGGAGGAGGAGGAGGAGAGGAGGAGTAGAAAAGGGAGGAGGAGAGGAGGAGGAGGAGGAGGAGGAGGAGGAGGAAGAGGAGGAGGAGGAGGAGAGGAGGAGGAGGAGGGGAGGAGGAGGAGGAGGAGGAGGACGAGGAGGAGGGGGCTCCGCCGCCTCCGAGCGCACGCTCCGGCGCCCCGGCAGCCCGGTGGCGGAGCAGGCCGCGGCCGCCGCGAGCGAGAAGAGCAGGAAGAAGGCCGCCTCTCCCAGCGCAACGGCGGCGGCGGCGGCGGCAAGGAGGAGCAAGGAGCAAGAATCGGCGGTGAGCGACGGGGAGAAGTGAGTAGGGGAAGGCCTTCTTTTAAGGCTAGGAAGTTCCCCCGCTTTCTGAGAAGTGTTCTAAGCAATCCCCGAAGACACTGGACACTTCTCAGAAGGCGCCAGGTCTTCTGAGAAGTCCCCGCCGCCTTGTGAGAAGGCCTTCTCCTTCTCACTTCCCCCCCTCGCTCGCCGCCGAAGGAAAGGGGAGGAGCAAAGAGGCGGAGGAGGAGGAGGAGGAGGAGCAAGGAGGAGGAAGGAGGAGGAGGAGGAGCGAGGAGGAGCGAGGAGGAGGAGGAGCGAGGAGGAGGAGGAGGCAAAAGGCAGAAGACGACGAGGACGAGAACGAGGACGAGGAGGAGGACGAGGAGGACGAGGAGGACGAGAAAAACGAGGACCAGGAGGACGAGGACGAGGACGAGGACGACGACAACGACAACGACGACGACGACAGCGCCAGCGATGGCGACAGTGACAGCGACGGCGACAGCGACAGCGACAGCGACAACGACGACGACGACCTCTCTCGGAGCAGGACTCGTTTTCGCCTTTTCTGGGCCTCCTGGGAGGCCGTCGTCGCCACTGTTGGAGTCGTCTCGAAATCCTGGTCAAGACGCACCCTGGGAGAGGTCCAGGGCACGACGACGACCACCCCAGATCTCCGACTGTATGATGTTTTTCGGCCGGCGCTTTTGCTTGCACCCAGGGCCCTGTATCAGGCCCAGGCACCTCTGGGGCTGCGAATGGAAACAGGCACATCGGCGGATAACACATGCGACCACGACGAACAAGACAATCCATGCGACGACGAAGATGACGACGAGGATGGCGACGATGGAAACGGCGACTACGACGACGACGGCGACGGCCCTCGTCCTCGCTCCCACAACGCCACGCCACTCTCTTGCTGGTGCGCCCTCGTAACTGTTTCTGCCGACTCCTTTCTCCTTAGGGGCTCCCGATTGCTCGTGAAAGAGATCGGTGGGTGCGGGGGCCTTTGTCAGAGGTGGCCCTCGGCGCTCCTCGGGGCTGACTGGAGTTGCCCGGGGTTCTTCTGGGTTGCCCGTGCAATGCCAGGCAATGTCAAGAACATGGCACGGTATGAAAAGGAGCGACTCCAAGAAATGCCAGAATTGCAAGAAGGTTCAGAACAACGGCCCCGAGCAGTGCTGAGCAACGCCACGCAACGCCAAACGATGCGAAGCAACGCAATGCCAAGCAATGACTGCTTGGCGTTGCTCAGAACTCCTTTGAACTGCTACAGTTAGGTCGGGCGTGCCCCCCTACAAATGAGGGGGGTCTCTATATAATATTGAACTACACTTTGGGGAAAAACGACAAACGAACTGATTTTCCTGAATGCTGAAATCCCTTTTTTAATCGACACACAACGCGACATTAATAAACATACCCGCCATTCTCGAACAACGACAAACAAACTCGCATTTCGACGTGAACTACTCTACTCAAACGACGAACAACACATACAACAATGTCTTAATACTGACTTGTCGGGATGGACAAATAACTGGGGAAAATAATCACACTTCTTCGCAAACCTGCAAACTCTAGAACAAATCCGTGACAAAATTCAGACAACTCCTGAAATTAATCAGGGGCCACCAGGCTGTAGGCGCGTGATTCGCAGTTTCCTGTACCAGTCGTAGGTTGTAGTTTCCAGTGTTACAGTTCTGCTTCTTGCTGGTTACTGTAACTAGTTGACTTCTTGCTGGTTACTGTAACTAGTTGATTGACCGCGCGAGGGGGGGGGAGGCCCAAACAGGATTTTTAGCCTCACCTGGGCGCGTTGTCTGAATTGCTGGGGGGGCTCGAAATCGACACCCCTCACGCAGATCCGCGGGGTCAGGGTCCAAAAACACACGGGATTTGCCACATTTCTGAAATTCGGTGCCACCCCTCACGCAGATCCGCGGGGTCAGGGTCCCAAAAAACACATGGGATTTGCCACATTTCTCAAATTCGGTGCCACGCCTCACGCAGATCCGCGGGGTCAGGGTCCAAAAACACACGGGATTTGCCACATTTCTCAAATTCGGTGCCACTCCTCACGCAGATCCGCGGGGTCAGGGTCCAAAAACACAAAGGATTTGCCACATTTCTGAAATTCGGTGCCACGCCTCACGCAAATCCGCGGGGTCGGGGTCCAAAAACACATGGGATTTGCCACATTTCTGAAATTCGGTGCCACCCCTCACGCAGATCCGCGGGGTCAGGGTCTAAAAACACAAGGGATTTGCCACATTTCTCAAATTCGGTGCCACCCCTCACGCAGATCCGCGGGGTCAGGGTCTAAAGACACATGGGATTTGCCACATTTCTCAAATTCGGTGCCACCCCTCACGCGATCCGCGGGGTCAGGGTCCAAAAACATAAGGGATTTGCTATATTTCTCAAATTCGGTGCCACCCCTCACGCAGATCCGCGGGGTCAGGGTCCAAAAACATATGAGATTTGCAACATTTCTGAAATTCGGTGCCACCCCTCACACAGATCCGCGGGGTCAGGGTCCAAAAACACAGGGGATTTGCCACATTTCTGAAATTCGGTCCCACCCCTCACGCAGATCCGCGGGGTCAGGGTCCAAAAACACATGGGATTTGCCACATTTCTGAAATTCGAACCCATCACGCACATCCATCGCAAGGCGTGGTGACCCAAACTGCGAGAACTCCCTCGGCCCTTGAATCGCAAGGTGTGGTAACCAAGCCCTTAAACCATACACGTCTTACCAATCGCCAGGTGTGGTAACCCCTCTTGTGATCAGTTGGTTTTGCTGATTGCGACTCGGCTTCGCATGAAGTTTCGATACTGCTTCACGACAGCGCCAAGGCCTCATGACTTAGCTCTTCCATGGCCCATTCTCCGAGAGAGGGGGCCGGCGGCAGGGGGCGAAGCCCTTACGGATATATATATATATAGAAATATATACAAATCCCAAATCCAGAGGACCGGTTAACAAACCAATTGTTTTCCAATCAGAATAAGGGCCGATGGGGCCCCGAGCGCATTCTTTCCAAAATGTTGGGATTTTACCTCTTGGATGTCAGTTTGTCTCTGAGCCAGGATCGCCGAACGAAAAAACTAAGATTTCCCAAATCCAGAGAACCGGTCAAAAAACCATGGGTTTTCCAATAGGAATCGGGGCCGATGGGGCCCCACGCGCACTCCTTCCAAGACGTTGGTTCCGCGACGATCGACGGCATGAACCTGGATGGCTTGCCCACTAGCGCCGCACGGCGGACGAACAACGGGGCGAACCTGGCACCACTTACCTTCTTGTAGCCGATGAACCCTTTTCATATCTTTTCATCCCTACAAGCGGATTTCGGACGAAAAATAAAAGATCGGAGGTCGGGGGGTGAGATCGCAGTGAAACGGAGACCCCCCACTGGGAAATCGGTTTCGGTTTCGTGTTCGTGTCGTGCGTGCGGGCGTGGCGAAGCTGCGCGTGATCCTGTCCTCCTGTAGCGAGGCCAAAATAGGAGCGAAAGTCCGTTCCCGTCCGCCGGTGGCTGGGAGGTGTCCAAGTTGGGCTGGGCGGTGTCCCGGGTGTCCCGGGTGTCAGTAGGAGCGAAGGTCCTTTTCCCGTCCGCCGGTGGCCGGGAGGTGTCCCAGTTGGGCTGGTCGGTGTCCCGGGTGTCCCGGGTGTCCCGGGCGTCCCTGCGCTAACGCATGTCGCAAATTTCATAACTCATTTTTTTTCGGCGCCTGCGGCGGGTTTTCTTCTCAGATCCAGCTTATCTTATCCAATCCATCTCTTCCAATCCAAGCAACTTTACTTTATCAAACCCATATTGTCCAATCTAATCTTATCCCAGCCAATCCAATCCACCCAACCCAATCCATCAATTCATTTGTTTTTGCGCCTGCGGCGGGCCAGTCCAACCCATCTTATCCTATTCAATCCATCTCTTCCAATCCAGCCCATTTTATCAGATCCAATCCATCTTATCCCACCCAATCCAATCCACCCAACCCAATCCATTAATTCATTGTTGTCGGCGCCTGCGGCTGACTCTCTTATCCAATCCAGCTTATCTTTTCCAATCCATACTGCCCAGTCCAATAAATCCTATTTTATCAAACCCATATTGTCCCATCTAATTTTCCCCCACCCAATCCAATCCACCCAACCCAATCCATCAATTCATTTGTTTCTGCGCCTGCGGCGGGCCAATCCAATCCATCTGATCATATCTAATCCATTTCTTCCAATCCAACCAATCATATATGATCCAATCCGTCTTATTCCATCAAATCCAATCCACCCAACCCGATCCATTAATTCATTTTTGTCGGCGCCTGCGGCGGGCTTTCTTATCCAAACCAGCTTATCTTATCCAGTCCATGGTTGTGCTGATGGTTGTCCTGTGGTTGTCCGACAACAAATCGTTGTTCGGCGCCTGCGGCGGGCTTTCTCAGTTTGCTCTTGACGTTGATGATGAAGTCGACAGTGAGATTCACCGATAGGTCGGTCGACGGATAAGTAGATAGTGGGATATCATCGTCTTCGCGATCATCCTTGTGGTGGAAGGAGACCCTGATAGAGAAGGAAAGAGAGAGAGAGAGAGAGAGATGGCGATATATATATATATATATATATATATAGAGAGAGAGAGAGAGAGAGAGAGAGAGAGAGAGAGAGAGAGAGAGAGAGAGAGAGAGAGAGAGAGAGACAGAGAGAGAGGGAGAGAGAGAGAGAGAGAGAGAGAGACCGAGAGAAAGAGAGCTATGATATCGAGGTGACCGGCTGGGGGTCAATCAGGGTGGGCATTTGATCTCAATCCCTCCCAACCTCCTTATCGCCCGCAGGGCGGTCGGATAGGTATTCAACAAATACTTCCAAATAACCAAAACATGCAAAACAAATCGTCCCCATACTATTTTTGACGATTTTTGGACATTCCTCCTCTGGAGGGACAGGCCCGATTTAATGCTACGGTCATCGCGCTACCATTAGGCACACCAAGCAGGGAACGAAGGGGCTTCCTTCCTGGACGCGGCGAGCCTCGGCCGTGAACCGCCCCCCCCAGCCTGACTTTGAGGAGAGGCCCCAAAAACGGAACCCCTCATGAGCCCGAAGTATGGCCATTATTCCAGCGTCTTGACGGCGTGGAATCGGCTACAGGCAAGAGCGACCCTGGGCAAGAGTGGCCTCTGGTGCGCGGCTTCTTGGGGGGCCGCGGGGCGATCGCACACAAGCCCGCAGGACGCCACTATCGCATCGCGTTCGGCGATCGGGGGACGCCATTGGGCCCGCGCCAAAGGTCATTCTGGCGAAGGGTCACTTTTATGTCTAGTCGATGGAAGGAAGAAAAAACACCCCAATTACGGAGGTCGCGCCGGCCCCGTGGGCCACAGGCGTGGCCGCTGCTGGCAGCGAGGTGCAGGCAGGGAGGCGCGCCGCCGCGAGGCCCTCGCGCCAGGCGTCGGCCCGGGCCCGGCAGCCCTGCGACCGCACGTCGCACCGCAAGCGCGCCAAGGCCACAAGCAACGGTTTCTGCGGGACGCGCCCCTCGCCCTTCGCTTGCCGCAAGCAGGCAGGCGGGTCTTGGGGATGCGGTCGGCCACTGCTGCTGCTCATGGCGGTCGAGGAGATCCTGTGGCCATGCAGGCCTGTCCTGCCCCTCGAGCCCGGCAAAGGCCATGGGGAGGGAGGGGGGGGCTCATTAGGGAAGAGGTGAAACGCTAGAGGTAGGGCAATCTTGTGGGGCTCAACCCGAGGATGGGGAAGAGGGAGGGGAAATGAGGTCGGCCACTCCTCTTGTTCCTGGAGCGCCCTGGTCGCGAGCTCCGCCTGGAACACAGGGCGAACGGCACCTCAACTGCCTCGACCTTGCATGCCTCGTGGACGTGGGCGAAGCGTTCCTTGGTGCCTTGCTGCGCGCTTCCCGCACCTACTCGTCGGCGCCGCGACCGGCGAGGGCGATCTGCTGCTCCACGCGGGAGACCTGCGGGAGGAGGGCGTCGGAAGCAGGAAAGGGAGGAGGAGGAGGAGGAGGAGGAGGAGGAGGAGGAGGAGGAGGAGGGAGGAGGAAAACAAGGAGGACGAGGAAGGTGGAGAGGAGAGGCGGAGGAGGAGAGAGAGGAGGAGAGGAGGAGTAGGAGGAGGAGGAGGGAGGAGGAGGAGGGAGGAGAGGGGAGGAGAGGAGGAGAGAGGAGGAGGAGGAGGGACGAGGAGGAGGAGGAGGAGGAGGGACGAGGAGGAGGAGGAGGAGGAGGAAGAGAGGGAGGAAGAGGAGGAGGAGGAAGAGGAGGAGGAGGAGTAGGAGAAGGAGGACGATGAGGAAGAGGAGGAGAGGGCCAAGAGGAGGAGGAGAGCCAGGAGGAGGAGGAGGAGGAGGACCAGTGTAAACCCAAGAGGCATCAGCGATGTTGGAATAAACCCTCCCTCCAAGCTCCCTTCATAGGCCCCATACAACGGCTCATTCTTACTGAAGGAACTACCTCGTTGGAAGACAACTGTTTGAAGACCCTGAAGCATGCCAAAACACTGTCCTCGGGATTCCAGCGCCAGCGAAAACCTTGTAATTTGTTTAAACAAATGTGCGCGGCGCTCAGGCGAGAGCCACATGTTGAAAGGAACCGCCCTCAATCCGTGCAACTCTTGCAAATGTGTATGACGAATGCTCGCGGCGCTAAGGCGAGAACCACATGTTGAAACGACTCGCCCTGAATCCGTGAAGCTCTTGCAAGTTTTCAAAAAGAATGTGCGCGGCGCAAAGGCGAGGGCTACATTTTGAAAACGACCCGCCCTCCATGTGAAGCTGTTGCCAACGTTTAAGCTTCACAGTCATGAATGGAGAGGACGTCTCATGCGAAACGCCCGGCCCGCCCTAAAAACGGGCCTCGGGGTGTGACAGGAAGACTTTACTTACAAGGAGAAGGAACGGAAAAAGAGGCGGAGGCGGAGGAGGAGAAGGAACAGAGGAGGAGGACGAGGAGGAGGACGAGGAGGAGGAGGAGGAGGAGGAGGAGGAGGAGGAGGAGGAGGAGGAGGAGGAGGAGGAGGAGGAGGAGGAGGACGAGGAGGAGGAAGGACGAGGATGAGGAGAGAGAGGAGAGGAGGAGGAGCAGCGGGAGGAGGTCGACGAGGAGAAGGAGGAGAGCCAGGAGCGGAGGAGGAGGACGAGGGACGATAATCGAGGAGGAATAGGAGGAGAAAAGCCAGGTAGGAGGAGGAGGAGGAGAGGAGGCGGAGGAGGAGGAGGAGGAGAGGAGAGGAGGGAGGAAGAGGAGGAGGAGGAGGAGGAGAGAGGAGGAGGAGGAGGAGGAGGAGGAGGAGGAGGAAGAGGAGGAGGAGGACGTTGTCTGCGTCTGCGTCTGCGTCTGCGTCGGCGTCTGCGTCGGCGTCGGCGTCGTCGTCGGCGTCGTCGTCGTCGTCGCAGCCTACCGCGGCGGGCCCCCCCCGCCTGGAGCGGGAGGGAGCCGTCGGCGTCCTGCCCCGCGCGCGCCAGGGGGGGGAGTCGAGAATAGGAGAGGGGGGAGGAGGGGAGGAGGGGAGGAGGGGAGGGATATCGAGGATCGAGGAGGGGAGCATCGAGGACCGAGGGGTGGAGGAGGGGAGGATCGAGAATCGAGGATCCAGGGAGGATCGAATATCGACGATCGAGGATCGTGGGCCGCGCCGGAGGGGGGGATCGAGGACCGAGGATGGAGGAATGGAAGGGATCGATGGGGGAGGATCGAGGTGATCGGGGAGGATGAGGAGGAGGAGGAGGAGAAGGAGAAGGAGGAGGGAAGGGGGAGGATCGAACATCGAGGCATGGAATGAACACTTCATCAACAGAGGCGAGACAAGCCAGCATGGCAGAGCAACGGGCGAGTCCCGAACCCCGAAGCGGGGAGGGGCTGTGCCCAGATGCTTTCCCGCGCTGCCGTGTGCTGTCTCAAGCGCGGCGCAAGTTCAACGCAAGGGCGGGTTCCAGAACCTTGGTCGCCCCGTGCTTATGCGCCGCAGCGGAGGGGCGCGAGCCTGTCGGGGACTGACCTGGAGCAGGAGCTAGCGCAAGGCAGGGCAAATTTTTGTGGCGGCCAACCGCGTTGCCAGAATGTCCTGCTGCAGGGGTCGTTCGGCCGTTCGCACCCCCCTTCAAACAATGACGGCCGCGGCGACGACGACGACCACGACGACGACCCCGCCCGTTCTTCGTCTCATCCTCCGCCTTCTGGCGGAAGTTACGCGGATGCGTGGGGATATCGTATATTGGGGTTCTTTTTCCTCCAACGCAGCTTGAACAAAAGGGCCTGCCGGCATGCTACGAATTGACGGCGCCCGAATCACTCAAGATCCCGAGGACGCCGCCTGGCCGAGCGGGGGCGGGTGGTGAGCCCGCTCCTCCTCGGACACCCCTCGGGTCACCACTCCCCCCAGGGCCCTAGAAAGTGAAACTTCAAACCCGCAGTGCCCGCGCCCATGGCGCATCTAACCAGTATGCAGCTCAAGGACCTACTCGGACCACGCGCACCCTGTTCTCGCGGCCCCAAAGGCTGGAAACGGGGGCTGGTCGTCCACGAAGTATACTTGACCTGGCTCTGGGTGGCAACCATCCTTCTGCGGTCGCCCTTCTTAGTCTTGATATTCGCTGCTGGCTCGCTCGGCCCCCCGATCGGAGCACGCCGTGGCTCCCCGCCGTCGCCGCCGCGCGGCAGGGCACCCGTGCGACACCAACTCGGCCTCACACACGGACAAAACCAGCAAGTCAAGGAAAACCCGAGCAAAGCAAGCAGGAGCCCTAGGCTCACGCCCGCCATCTGTGCAGCCAGGCTCACGTAGTAGCCCTCAGTTGTGGCTCCCGGCATGGCCACTGGAGTCAGCGCGCTCCCGTCCATCTCCTGCGGTGCCTCGCGCAGCTCGCTCGAGCTCCCCTGCGCCGCTGTGGGGAGCGACGCAGCCACTGCAAGCAACGCCGTCAACAGGGTTGACTGGGCCTGGAGGTCGGTCGGCATGGCCTCGACTCCAACTACACCCGAGGTCCCTCGCACGGGCGCCTCCTTCAAACCGCAGCCCTCGCGGAGCCATTCGAGGCGTGTCCTCGGCAACGCCTTTGCGCCTAGATCCGCCAGGTTGTCGCCGCCAGCTACGGGCTCGATGGTGATGACCTTCTTGGCCACCAACTGCTGTTTCCAAAGCGTTTTGGCGGCGAGGTGCTTGATCCGCCCAGTGCCCTGGCGCCTCGCCAGCGCTCTCGCGCCCGAGCTGTCGCGTCGCCAGATCACGTGCACGCTGTAGCCCATGAGCGCGAAGAGCGCCTTCAGCCCAAGTCCTTCGCTGAGGCCTCGAGCTCAAGCGCGCCACTCGGCCTCGCAGCTGCTAAGGGTCTGCGCGTCTTGACGACAGCTGATCCCGTGCATTGGGCACCCGCGCGCGGTGATGTGCGCGCTGGTCTGGCTCTTCCGCTCCTTCGTGTCGCCTGCCCCGTCGGAGTCATTCCACGCGACCAGGTCGACGATGCCCCGCGGCGTGGTGGGCTTGGCCATCATCGCGCCCAGGTCCCTCGTGCCCTTCATGTACATTGCCAGCCTCTTGAGGGCTCGAGGTGCACGAGGTCAGGTAGTTAATGTCGAGCTGAGCATCTTCACGGTCATGGAGATAGAACAGCAGGCACATGGTCACGCTCCTGAACAGCTTAGCCTCGTCTGGGCTGAGGTCGAGCGCGTCATCCCTGCCTGTCCTGCGTGCCCCCACCCCCGGGGTGGCGCGCGAGTTGCCCTCCTCGGGCCTAGCGCCTCCAGTGCCTTCGTGAGGTGCTTCCCGCTGGGCTGAATGTAGGTAGCGTCGGCCTCTCGCACGCGCCGCCTCTTGAGAAACTCGTAGTCGGCGCCGCCACCCTGTGGGCCTGACCACTTCGCCTTGATGTCACGGCCCAGGTCCAGCGCGAAGTCGGGCCCTGCGACTCCATGCGCTGTGTCGTGCATGTCGTCCATGTGCAGCTCCACCAGGCACGGGGGCTCGGCGCGCCAGAAAAACTGGGGCGCGGTCGGTGACCGCTCGAAGCCTCTGGCCACGAGATGCTCCGCGGCGAACTCGACCCGGCGCTTCCCTCCAGCGCGCTGTCCTGGCAACTGCGTCGTGAGCTGCCAAACGTAGTCCTCAGTGTCGCCCTTCGCGCGGCACTCCTCCAGGACTTCGGGTGGGCACTCGACCCACGCGCCCTCCTCCTCGGGGACATGGTAGTACGCGTCCTCCGCGTGTGCGTCAGAGCCACATGGTCCACCACTCGGCTGTCAGCCATGCTGCCCCCTGGCGTGAAGAGGTCGTCGCGGTACTCCTGCCACTTGAACTCTCGCGCGACGTACCTTGACTTAGCGATCCTGCATCCGAGGTTCGCGTCCCACTTGTAAACGTGGTCGAAGCGGGCGCTGATCCGCTTGCCGGCGGCCTCGCTCCGTTTGGCGAGTTTGCCCACCCCGTGCTGCTTCAGGCCGTCGAGGGCCCGTTTGGTGGAAGCCTCGATCAACTGCGAGCCCGACGCATCGTGGGGATCAGGGACACCCATGTCCCTGAGGATCTGCAGGAAGTCAGGCCGCACGTCATCACAGTGCTCAGCTGCTACCCCGCTAACTCGGGACCTCGCAAGAGCGCCTCGGTTGTCACCCTCCTCCGCGGGTCACTTCGGCGATCGCCCTATCGGGGGCGTCAGCGGGGGTGCACTCGCTGGCGCTGCGGCCCTCGGCGTCACGGGGGTGTCGCCCCCAGCGCCGCCCCCAGCAGATGTCTGCGTCGCTGGCCCCGCCTGCCTGTCCCCAGCGGGCACCTCGGCGCCGCCCGCCGCATCGGCCGAGGGCGCCGCCACGGGCGCGCCCGTCTGGGAAACTGGCCCGCCGCCACGGGCGGCCCCAGTGGACTGGGCAGCAGCGCTCGGGTCTGGCTGAGCCTCAGCTGCCTCTTGCGCCGCCAGGTCGGCGTCCGCAGCGGCAGGGGGTGCAGCGATCGGCTCGATCCCGCGCGGGGCCGTGCCCTGCCCTCGGCGCTGCCATGGCATGTGCGTGGTCGCCGCCACGGCGGTGCGATTGAACCTCCGCTCTTCGGGCAGCCTCTTGCCGGTCCTCGTCCTGACTAGCTCACCCGTCTCGAGGGCGCATCTGTGCTCGTCGGTGTCGCAGCTCTTCCCTAGCCAGACTGCCCTCGCGAAGCCCATGTCGCCCATGTGGTGCACCTTGCCTCTCGCCCTGCGATTCTTGTCCCTGGGCAGGCGCGCCAGGGCGAACCCCCCTGGGGTGGCCATCTCCCTGGTGTAGGCGCGGCCGTAGAGGTCCTCATGTGCTGCGCGACCGCGCGCCTTGATCCTCAGGTTGGCGCATGCCCAGCCCGCGTGGCGTTGCAACCGCTTGTACATGGCCGTGCCCGGTCGGGCCCTGGCCCCCAGTCGTGCCTCCAGCGCGCTCCAGCTCGTGCGGAATTGTGCCTGGATGATGCCATTGGCATTCTCGGAGGGGCTCGACTGGGAGCTGAACGTAGGTGCAGGCCTCACGACCACACGGTTGGGCAGCTCCGCCTCGACCTTGTTGGCCAAGTCCATCATGACGTCCTCGCGGTCTGGCCTTAGGATGACCTTCTGATGGAAAAGGCTCTTGATGAACGCCACCGCGGCTGCTACCGCGCAGGGGTCAGCGCGTCGGTCAGGCTTCGGGGCACTCCGCATGGCGCCTGCGTCGGCATCCGCGACCACCAGCGCCACTTCCTCGCCCTGTCTCTGGCCATCCCCGGCGCGGGGGCCCGCCCCCACGGCGTCGGCCGCCTCGCCCTTGAGGAATGCCAGGTCAAGCCCGATCACGGGGAGGCGTTCCACCTCCGCGTCTAGCAACTCGCGGGGCCTGTCACGCCCACGTCCCATCTGACAGTGCTCACACCAGCGCCGCGGTGGGCAGCGCTGGTTCTCCTCGTGGCGCCGTCTCTCCTCTGGCGTCGGCCCGCGGACGTCGGGGAACGCGGTCGGTTCCACCACCTGTCCCGACCCCGCCTGACGCCTCATCTCCTCGCGCCTCAGCTCGCGGAAATCATCCGTCGCCGCCCTCGCCTTGCGCCTGCCCTCGTGCCCGACGAGCCGTGCCCGGCGCTGAGCCTTGGTCCCGTAGTACGGGGCATAGATCTCCTTGAAGCGCTTCTGCATGGCGTCGATCCTCGAGCTTGGTCCAAGCCCCGCGAGGTACGACCGCCCCAGCGACTGTGCCGCCGCGGGTGCCTCCTGGCCCTGCGCGGGCGCCGCCGCCTCCTGCGCGCCCGCGGTGGCGCCGCCGCCGCCGCCTGCGCCTGTGGTGCCGCGGCTCCTGCCTCTGGTGGCGTTGGGCCACGCGACCCTCGAGCTTCTGGGCGCGGCGGAGGATCCTCTCCGCGCACCGTCCCCCACGGAGCTCCTGTGGCGCCAGCTGCGGCGACCCTGGCGGGGCAGGCTGCGAGCTTGGCCTCGCGTCGCGTCGTGGATCTGCGCAGCGAAGTAGAACGCATTGCCGACAAGCTTCATGTCCGCCCGCTCGCCCGTCTCGAGGTTCACGGCGCGCCCCCAAGGACAAACCGGAACTGCTTGCGCGCCGGCTTCCTGAGGCTGAGCGCCGCATCCTGAGGGGCGAGGTCGTTGCTCACTCTGATGTACCCCAAGCATGGCTGGCGACCCTTCTCACCGCCGACGACCATCGGGATCCTACGGGGCCCCTCGGTACCGAGCCGCTGGCCGCTCACCGTAGTGAGCTCGGGCGCTGTAGGGCCCTCCTGAACCGTCGGGCGCTGTGATCCGAACGCCCGGCCGCAGAGGTGCTCGTCGCTACCGCTGTCTGCGAGGATGAGCTCTCTGCGCTCCTCCCCGCGGCAGCCTCCGACCGAGCTCCTGACTCCAGAGACCCAACCGACCTCGTCGCCGTCGGAGCCTGCAGCCACCGCGCTCACGGCCCTCTGGCCCCCTGCGCCCGCGGGGGCCTGCTGGGCTGCGGCCGCCTCCGGGGGCGCTGCCGACGGCGTCCGTGGCTTGCCGGCCGCCTTGTGCCAGCAGCCCTTCTCCTTGCGCCCCTGCTTCTGGCACCAGTTGCAGGCTCCCTCGAACTTGGCGGGGTAGCTGCCCTTGAGCTTGTCATTATTGACTCCCGTCTTGCTGCCTTTTCCGCCCTTGTCGCCCTTGCGGCTCATCTCGTCACCCTTGCCGCCTCCCG
>CAUYUJ010001056.1:93560-105795 GCA_963575745.1 Prorocentrum cordatum
CGACGACACGAGCCCTGAGGGGGGAACGAACGACGAGGCGACAGGGGAGAGGAAAGAAACGCAGGGCCCATGGGGGGGGGGACGAACGACCAGTGACAGAGGAGGACAGGGGCGGTAGGAGGCGATACCTCCTGCGACGCCCATCCCCAAGAGCCGCGCGGAGGGAGGGAGGTCCGGGGGACGTAAAGGTGGTGTGGGGGCAGAGGTGGAGTTGGGAGGAAGATCGCCTTAAATCCTGGAGGAAAGAACTGTGAGCATTCCGGGTTCGTCCCTGACCCCACCTTAGAAAAAACCCCCGCTCTTGTACGAGTCCCTGGCAAGTGGGGAGGGAACATTTTGGAACGTCTCGGCAGGCACAGTCGTGCAGAGAGGGCAGGAACAACGGGAGAGGCGCAGTTTCGACTCCAGCGTCCCGAATCCGAAGAAGGCGAGCGCCCCCTGGCCACCCACACCCCCGGCAGCTCCTCTTCCTCCTCCTCCTCCTCCTCCTCCTCCTCTTCCTCCTCCTCCTCCTGCTCCATCCCCTCCCCCTCCTCCTCCTCCTCCTCCTCCTCCTCCTCCTCCTCCTCCTCCTCCTCCTCCTCCTCCCTCCTCCTCCTACTCCTACTCCTCCTCCTCCTCCTCCTCCTCCTCCTCCGCCCCCTCCTCCTCTTCCTCCTCCTCCTCCTCCTCCTCCTCCTCCGCCCCTCCTCCGCCCCTCCTCCCCCTCCTCCCCCTCCTCCCTCTCCTCCCTCTCCTCCCCTCCTCCCCCTCCTCCCCCCCCCCACCCAGGGCCGGCTACACGCAGGAGCGATCCTGGGTAATTAAACGTGACCTCTGGTGCGCGGCATCGGGGGGCGGCGGCAGGGCCAGGTCCAAGCGCGCCGGCTGATGCCGACACTTCCCCTTCGGGCCCGCACCACGCAGATTATGAAGGGGAACTGGAACACACAAATAAATACACACAAATAAAAATATCCCCCATATTTTCCCATATTTTCTGGGTTTTTGTCTTCCCCACCACTTCCCATATTTTTGCATACTTTCCTGGGAGTCGACGATTAATTGTGTCTGTGTGTTTCTTTCCCTCCTGAGATTACTCTGGCGAAGGGTCACCCTCCCGCGCAGCCGAACAAGGGGCGGGGAGGGATGAGAGATTGCCGACCCCGAAGCAGCGGAGCGCAGCCTCTGCGGAGCGGAGGCAGGAGGTGAGGAGGCAGACGAGCAGACGGAGGGGCCCTGGCATCCGGCTGCCCCATTTGTTCGACGCGTGGGCGCCAGAGGTCTGGACCACTTCCCCAGGGTCAACTTTCCGTCGCGATTTTCTTTTGCTTGACGGTCCCGAGGCCCGGCGAGGGCCCCCGGAGGCCGAGAACGGTTCAAAATCCGTCGTTGCGATTTTTGCTGGAGCGCCGGATCTCTGGGGGGGAGGCAGCAGAGGACGGGAAGGAGCCCCCTCCCCCTTCCCCTCCTCCTCCTCCTCCTCCTCCTCCTCCTCCTCCTCCTCCTCCTCCTCCTCCTCCTCCTCCTCCTCCTCCTCCCTCCCCTCCTCCTCCTCCTCCTCCTCCTCCTCCTCCTCCTCCTCCTCCACCTGTTTCACAAGTTTCACCTAGAACACGGATCCTGCAGTGCAAGACCCGCGGCAAAAAGGAAGAAAGGGTCGAGGGCAGCGCGATGCACCAGGCCAGCGCCGAGGACCCTACCTCCCGCGCTGGACCAAGATACTCCGACCGAACACTGGCCTCGAGCTGGGGTCCTTGCTCGCGAGGAGTAAGGCGAGGGACTTCTCAGCCCCCGCAGTGCGGGTGTGCTGATTGCACCTGTCTTTCAAGTAGCGTGAGCGGATGACCGCGAACGCTGCGCATCTTCGACACCACACCACCGTCCCCGAAGGTCCAAAGCCCATCCAGGGAACGTGTGACGGCTGCGCCGTCGCATCAATTACGGGGATGCCAGGGCAGGGGAAGGCCGCCAGTGCACCTCTGGACTCTGGACCTGCCCCCGCCTCCACAACACTCACAGACGAAACTCTTACCCTCTCTACTGATCGTGTGTCCGCTGGGGTTGGCGACTAATTCAAGCTGAGGGACATCTCGGAGGGCCTTCAGAGCCTTGCCACTGCCCTTGCAGCGCTCGACATCCTTGAGCCCCCCCCCCCCCCGAGACAGCTCTCCCAACATCCCAAGGAACTGACCTACCTGCTTAATTCCTTCCATCCTGGAGCTGTGCCAGCTGCGGAGCAGATCGGCCTGCTCTTGCAGCAGGGACCCTTCGTTCGCAAGACGATCGGCCTCCTGGTTGCCTTTCCACGCGTAGAGTGGGCACCCCTCGGCAAACGCCTGGCTCCAGGACAAATGAGATTTGACCTTGAATAGTTGGATCTGGCTCCAGATTGCATCTCCAGCTTTGGCCAAGACTTTCTCCCACCCAAACCTCAGCGAGCGCCAAACGCGACATATCCTGGTCTGGCCAAAGCTCCAAATGTCAACCAGCACCTTACAATCCGTTCAAACTTCAAGAGGCCCCACGTCCGCATTGAGCAGGGCCATGTACAGCGCCCAAAGCTCTCCCCCGAGACAAGTCTGCAAGGGGTGCGGAAGGGGGCCGCACATACTACCTAGGATGTGGCCAGTCGGAGTCACTGAAAATCGCTGACCAACCAGCTCGAGAGCACCAAGGAAGAGCGGGTCAAGAGCCGAGCCGTCCAAGCAGATCACGTCGACCAACTTGCCAGACCTCGGGAAAACATGTCACCTCCACGGCTCCTGCACCAGGGCCACTGGAGAAAACCTGATGGGGACGCCATGAGGCCGCTCGTGGAGAACAAGCGCCACTCAGCCGAAACAGCACGGGCACCAGCTCGGATCTGACGATCGAGCCACAGATTCTGCCTAAACCCGTGCGTGGCAAGGCAATTATATATATATATATATATATATATATAGAACACGCTGCTTGGAGCCCCACGGGTGCCCGCACAACTTGCACTCAGTCGAAATCGAACGGCAGTCCAGGAAGAGGGCAACCTGGCTGGCCGTACCTCCCGATGCCACAGCAGCGAGGAGAGAGGCCTCCAGGGCCCTGCCAGACACGCGGAAACCTCGGCACACCCCACGGAGCGGTTTAAGGCACGGGCACAGCGGCACATCACCAGCACCTAACGCCTCGCCTCGGATGCTCAGATCCCGAAGAAGTGCATCCTTGGCCCCCGCATCCACCAGAGCCTTGACCGCCCTGGCCCCGTACTCCCGCAAGTCGACCACCAGCCCAGTAAACGTCTCCCAGCGGTCCCAGCGGAGCAGGGCCCAGCCGAGCCTGCGAAGCGTAGCCAGCATAGCCCCTGTGGGCCCATTAACCTGCTGCCAGGCGGGCTCTCCTCCCTTACTAAGCGACTCGAACACCAAGACCATGTCCCCCTCGGAGACCCACCTATGTCTGACAGCAGCCGCCCAGAAGGCGAGCGGAGCAAAGTTGGCAACGAAGGTGGGCTCGGACAGGGGCGCGGGCGACAGCGTGAAGCCGATGGTCCGACTCCTGCCCCTGGCCGCCCCGAAGATCGACTCCCCGACCGAGGCGCGCAACTGCTTGAGGATACGGTCCTGCGCTCCCACGACTGAGGCGCCGCGCAGCCCTGCTGGGTTGGCCCCTGCACGGACGATCCTGGTCAGCTTAGCGAAGGCTAAGCGGGGCCCGCAGAACCTATGAGCCCTCTTGCGGAGCCTGCTCACTCTGGCGCGCTGCGCGGGGTTCCCGCGGGACGTTCCCAAGGAGAAGTCGACGCCAAGATTCCAGACCGCATGGGGCTCCCGGGAAGCCCCACTACTTGAGGCCCCGAACAGTTTGCACCACCACATACTGATGCGCGGGCACAAGCTTAGCCTTGGTCCTGGCTAATACCAAATCCAGCGACTCCAGCAATCAGCAGGCATATCCCACCACAGACCGGAGGTGCGTCGTCACGAACTGAACTGCGCCACGGATTCCAGGCGTGATGTCGTCAACGACGTTGAACACTCGTGCTGCATGCGGAAATCTGTGCACTGAACTATCTAGCGTCGTCATCAGCAGCAGTTAAGCAAAGTCGTAGCAAACCCACACCCAGCAACAATCGTCTGGAGCACGATGAGAGGGCAGGATGCGACTTGGCCCACCACGAGCAGACGAGGGCACCTGTCTAGACGCATCAAAAGCCTCAAGAAATTTAAATGGCAATTCCAAGCCTTGGCTGCGGCAGTCAATCTGCCATGCATCACGCGGTCGTAGGCCTCCGAATGATCAATGGAACCTTCCCCCGAGCATGTGCCTGCAGCCCGGGCCAGCTCTGCAGCGAGGGCCTGGCCCCAGACCCCGCGTTCACACGGCGCGCCCGAGCGCCCATGCAGATAATCTCTCTTATGCGACAACTCCCAATCGCGAGCGACCGACCGAGCAGCACGAGACCGCGCTCCCATAAACGTCGCCAGCAAGCCGATGGGTCTGAAGCCGCCCTCTGGTTTTTCCAACATGGCGATCATGATGAGGGGGGCCTGGGAAGGGGGCACGACCCGCGTCGAGCATTCAATGCCACAAGAGCCCAAGGATGGTGAGGCAGCGGCCCCAGAGCCAACAAAGATCACGCGGACTCAACCTGTCGACCCCTGCAGCCGTGCGCTCCTTGAACGACCTGTGGCGACCCTGCGAATGGTTGAACCATCGAAGGGCGGGGTGCTAGCAGCCTCCTGCGGGTCGATCCCTTCACCTCTCAGCAGCGCTGCAATAGACGTAGCAGGGTCATCAGAGGCCGACGAACTCTCGCAGCAGGAAGCGTTCTCTGCGGCGGCGGGCACACCCCAAAACTGACCCCGCCCCTGCTGCAAGGCGCCCGCCTGAGCTCCTAACCCCAGCGGGGCCCCCTCGGGGCCCGCGGCCGAGGGGCGCCAACCAACCGGAGTCTTCGTGAAGCGGTGGGCCTTTCCAGCCCCCTTGTCGCGAGCATCCGGTACCCATTTCCTCCGCGCCGAGCCGCGGACCAGTGAAGGCTTGCTCCAGTAGCGATGTAACGTAGGCGGCCCCACTCGAATAGGCCTCCAACTGATCAACAGACAAGGCCAGGATGCCCTCGAAGGTGGGGCACCACCTAATCCAGAAACCAAGGTCTTCATCGGGTGGCATGCTGAACGCGATCCTGGAGATCAGCCCCATGCAGTGCTGCGGGAAGCTGCCCTCCTCGCGGCGCGCGACATAAGCAGGCTCCAGGAAACTGATCAAAACCTTCCTCCATCCTCTAGCCTTGACGTAAGACAGCGCGCACGGCGCTCCACTGGCCTGGAGTTTTGGCATCGCCTTCAACTTCCACCCTCTGCCTCGACCTCGATGCCTGCATTCATCGGGCCCCTGCAGGCCGCGAGCTGCAATCAACTCCGCCCCTTCGACACCAAAGACCATGCCACTCACTCGGCCCAGCCCCTGCTGCCCACTGCTCCCTGGCCCCGCCCCCCGCCGCAGGACCACGCCCTCAGCGGGGCTCCAGTCTGGCGGCCCAGGCAGAAAGAGAGAGAGAGAGAGAGAGAGAGAGAGAGAGAGAGATATAGAGAGAGAGAGAGAGAGAGCAGGGCCCCCCAAGGGGGACCTCCTGGGACCTGACAGCACGGGGCACACAAGTCGGACCAGGGGAGACTTCAACTTGAGCGCGACAGGGTAGCGCGGGGAGACGGCGGCGTCATGGACCACTTCGACGGAGACAATGGGCGGCGCCAGCCCCGAGGACGCAACGAAATAATCCAGCCCCCTTCCAAGTCTTACCCTGTTTCTGCATGTTGCCTCTCCTGACGATGCAATATGACCTCCCAGCCTACCCGCCCAACTCAACTGGCAGAGTTGAGCAGGGGGGGCAGTTCCAGTCTCCTCCGATGCTATGCGGCAAATTGAGGGCATGGAACACTTCTCCCAGACGAAACAGAATCTGCGATCCGATATCCCCGAGCGGGTCGCCAGTCGGAGGGTAAGCCGAAATCGCCAACAAACCTCCTGATACAATGCTGCTGATTCAAATCATCGTGACCCGCGGCGCCGAGGGAAGGGGGGGTCCTTGCCACGGCGCCTGAGACATACCCACATGCTTGGGCACGGCGATCCCAACTCCAGAAGACAGCCCCCCCGCCTGTGGGTCTAACAGGACTGAGTTTGGTCGACCATGCCCAACGTCTCAGTTTAGCCTCACACTCATCCTTGGCGGGGTGGCTCACTCCTATCTCCTGAACGAGGACAGCGGCCGCGCCTGCGGCCTCTCTCTCTCTCTCTCTCTCTCTCTCTCTCTCTCGAAAAACTTCTGACAGTTGCGCCAGTCGCTGGAGTTCGTTGTCAGCACGATCACAATCTCATCCTTGTCGAGCCCGTCTGCCGCCGCGGCGGCCGCGGGCTTCCCGCCTCCCGCGGCGCGGTCAAAGCCGCTGCTGGGGGCCTTGAGGGACCCCTCCGCCCGCGGACCTCGCTCCTGCTGCTATTGCTGCTGCTGCCGCTGCCTTGGCGCCGCCTCCTCCTGCCACCTCTGCCCTCCTGCCTTCTTGCCCCCAGCCTTACCTGCGCCCTTCGAGGCGACGGCGCAGGCCGCCCGAAAGAGCTCCTCAGTGGACTTGGGGGCCCCTGGGTCGGGGGCAGAGGGAGGGGGGCCCGCCGCTGCTGAGGCTGGTGGATCTGCTGGGGCTTAGGCTGCTGCTGCTGCTGTTGCTGCTGGCTCTGAGGGGGGCCCAGGATCAGCACCAACACCAGGCACACCTTCACTCCCCCCCCCACACACACACACACACACACTGCCCTCATCAGCGCGGCGTTTCTTAGCAACACGACGTGCTTTGAGCTCTTCTGCTGGGCCACGGCAGACTAGGCTTGCTCACGGAACACCCCGAAAGCCTGGACCGCAGCCTCCTTGAAGGCCGAAGCGAGCTGCTCATTCCTGCTCGCTGCCTCCTCCTCCTCCTCCTCCTCCTCCTCCTCCTCCTCCTCCTCCTCCTCCTCCTCCTCCTCCTCCTCTCCTCCTGAGACGGCTCCCAACCCACCTCCTCAAGCCCAAACAGGCCACCATCATCCAACTGACCCCCTTCAAGACAACCGTCCATAAGTTGTTCCAGGGACAGGGTCGGCTTGACTGGCTGCTGGGGCTGGGGCTGGGGCTGAACTGTGGAGGCGAAATCACTCACTGCTGTGGCATAGTTAGCTTTAGCTGTTGCCAGGGCCAGGAACGCTGCTGCTGGCTTGGTCCAGGGCTGCCTGGAGGTTATTGGCCTTGCGCACAGACTTGCCCAACGCCGCCTGACACCTCTCCATTTCCTGCGTCGCCGGCCCCCACCGCAACTTGGGCGGGGGGTCGAAGGCGCGAAGCTCGTCCTCATACTTTGCTGCTGCCTCGAAGTCAGACTTGGCCTCAAGGAGCTGCATGACTGACTGGATATCATCATTGCTAGGACCCCCCTGAATTCCTGGAGTAGAGGAGGGCGAAGACCAATCGCCAGGAGCCTGCACACGACCAGGACCAGGAGGAGCGGACTGAGAGCCACCCCGCACCCCCTTGGCACCCGCCTGGACTGGTTGCACACTCCCAGGGCCTGACCACTGACGGCCGCAGTGCTTGCACCACGTCCACCAGTACTTGTTCGATTTGCACCCGCAACCTCCACACGCCCAGTTCCCGACACGAGAGCCATGCGCTGGCATCGCCGCGCGCCCCCGCGCACGGACCGAAGGAATGAGGCCGTGGCCCCCCGCACAGCACACTGGGCTCCTCGAGCCGAAGTTGGGAAGTTAAGGAGCAGGCCCCTTGAGCCAAAATGGCTACGGACCCCCTCCTCCCCCTCCTCCTCCTCCTCCTCCTCCTCCTCCTCCTCCTCCTCCTCCTCCTCCTCCTGCGGCGACCGGCCCGGAACCCAGCGCGGGAAGGACCCCCGCCGGCTGCGCAGGCGCTCCATGCCGAACTCGCTCTGGAAGCCGTGCGTCGGGTTCCTCCCGCCGCGCGACGACGGCGGCGGCGGCGCTGGCACCGACGCCGACGCAGACGACCACGACGACGACGACGACGACGACGACGACAACGACGCCGATGCCGACGCCGAAGCCGACGCCGACGCCGACGACGACGAATACGAGGACGAGGACGGTGACGAGGACCACGACGAGGACGAGGACGAGGACGAGGACGACGACGAGGACGACGACGAGGACGACGACGCCGACGCAGACGACGCCGACGAATGTGACGCCAACGACGCCGACGCATACAGTAGGGGCCCGACCATAAGAAACCTTTCACAAGAAACCCAACCCTGGAATCCCAGGACGTCCATTGATTTTTGGCATGGGAACGCCACGCTTTACATGGCAAAACCATCGACATCCAAGAAACCTAGGGCACCCTGGAGGCAAGCAGGGTGTTTCTTGGCATGGGCCCCCACTGTACGACCCTGGTGACGCCGACGACGCCGACTGGGAGGTGATCCCTCCTGCTCATTCTGCTCCCTCTCCTTTTCCTCCTCCTCCTCCTCCTCCTCCTCCCCAGGACCAATTACGGCGGGGGCGTTGGTTGAGGAGAGTGCCCCGGAGGCTTCAGATCCTGGAGGGTTCCTGATCTGACGAGGGCGGCCGTGACATCCATGACCAGTCCACGGTTAGAGTTCGACCGGCTTCCAGACCCTGGGCTCCTTATCTAAGGGTTCCTTGCAGTCGGGGCCTGGACCTAAGGAACCCTAAATAAGGAACGAGGCCTCTTTTTTCCATAAGTTGAACTTCGACTTCCCATCGAAAACAGAAGGAAAACCTGAGGCAAGCTGTGAAACATGTAAGGAACACCGAGCCCCTCCCCAACAAAAAAAGGGTTCCTTCCTCAGCGCCCCGACTGTATTCGATGACCTTACCGTATTGGTCCACTGTCCCACCAACGGGTCCCACCAACTGGTCCCACCCGGCCCGTATAGTAACCCTTATCCGAGGCCCTCCTCCTCCTCCTCCTCCTCCTCCTCCTCCGCCTCCTCCTCCTCCTCCCTCCTCCTCCTCCTCCTCCTCCTCCTCCTCTCCTCCTCCTCCTCCTCCCTCCTCCTCCTCCTCCTCCTCCTCCTCCTCCTCCTCCTCCTCCTCCTCCTCCTCCTCCTCCTCCTCCTCCTCCTCCTCCTCCTCCTCCTCCCTCTGTGCGTAGGTGGTCTAGGGCCGCTCCTCTTCCAACCCCCTTATTCCCCTTCGGGGAAGGGTCTATTACTGCTCCTTCTCAATGCACCCCCTCCCCCAAGCGACCGGCGTCCAACCAAGAACCATGCCGACACCATGCCGATCCCCCCCCACCATCCCTACCAAAAAAACAATACGAACACAAACGCTGCCTCCACATTTGGAGCATGCGCGGCCAACCCGATGCGCCCCCCCCATCCCTGTCAAAAAACAATGCAAAGTACACTTTGGGGCAGACTCTGGAGTCATGTTCGTGAGGCCCGCGAACACTTGCTACTGTTTTTGACAAAGACGGCGGGGGTGCCAGCAATTTCCCTGCCGTGCGCAGGGCTACCATCCTTGAACAAAAACAATACAACATGCACCTCGCGGCTAAATCTGGATCATTCGCGGCCATCCCGCAATCACTGTCAAAGTGTTTTTGACAGGGGCCGCCGGGGCGGTGGCGCGTGGCCTGCTGTGCGCAGGCCCACCAAGCACAACGATGGGCAGTGGTTTTCGTTAGGGATGGAGGGGGCCGACATGTTTCCCGATGTGTGCTGTCACGTGCGCAGGCGCACCTGGGGCACTCTGCACGTGCCCCGAACATGGCGCACCTGGCGCGGCTGGAGTGCGCGGCACACCCGGCGCACTCGGAGCACGAGGCGCATCTGGCGCACCAGGCGTGCCTGGCACGCTCGGGCCCCAGGGGTGCCTGGCGCGCGTGGCGCCCCTGGCACGCGTGGCGCACCTCGCCCCAGCGCCGCGCACCTGGGGTCGGCTTTGGTTCCCAGTAGCTGTCCATCCAAAGACGACCTCTGAACATGCTCAGGTCCTCCCCCTCATCCCAATCCTGCTCCTCCACGCCGCACCAACCAGCCCCTTGCCTCCCCGCCCTCCCCCTCCTCCTCCTCCCTCTCCTCCTCCTCTCTCCTCTCCTCCTCTTTCCTCCTCCTTCCTACTCCTCCTCCTCCTCCTCTCTCCCTCCTCCTCCTCCCCTCCTCTCCTCCTCCTTCCTCCCCCTCCTCCTGCTCTCCTCCTCTCCTCTCCTGCATCCTCCTGCTCCCCTCTCCTCCTTCCTCTCACGTCTACCTCCTATCTCGCTTCCTCGCCCCCTTTTTTTCTCTCTCCTTCCTCCTCCTCTCCTCTCTCTCCCCTTCTCCTCCTCTCCTCCTCTTCTCCTCCTCCTCCTCTCTGCTCCTCTCTCGTCTCCTCCCCTCCTCTCTCCTCCTCCTCCTTTCCTCTCTCTTCCTCCTCCTCCTCCTCCTCACCTCCTCCTCCTCTCTTCCTCTGTCCTCCTCTCCCCCCTTTCCCTCTCTTAGGCCCCTCCCCCTCCTCTCCCGCCCCCTCCTTTCTATCTCTCCACCCTCCTCATTTCTCCTCCCCCCCTTCTCCCCCCTCCCCTCCTCATCCTCCTCCTCCTCCTCCTCCTCCTCCTCCTCTCCTCCTCTACATCCTCGTCCTACTCCTCTCCTCCTCCTCCTCCCCTCCTGCTTTCTCTCCTCATCCTCCTCCTCCTGCTCCTCCTTCTAGTCACGATCCTCTCTCCACGTCCGCTTCCTCTCCTCCTCCTCCTCTCACTCCTCATCCTTCCTCCTCCTCTCCTCCTCCTGCCTCCCCTCTCCTCCTCCTCCTCCTCCTCTTCCTCCTCCTCTCTCGTCCTTCCTCCTCCTCTCCTCCTCTCCTCCTCCTCCTCTCCTCTCCCTCCTCATCTCCTCCCCCCTTCTGCTCCCCCGCCTCTAGGCCATCATCCTCCCTCATCCTCCTCCTCCTCCCTCCTCCTCCCTCCCTCCTCCTCCTTCTCATTCTCGTCCCTCCCCCTTCTACCCCCCCTCTCGTCCTCCTCTCCTCCTCCTCCTCCTCCTCCTCCTCCTCCGTCTCCTTCCTCCCTCCTCTCCTCCTCCTCCTCCTCCTCCCTCCGCCTTCTCCCTCCTTTTCCTCCTCTATTCATTTTCCTTGTGAATAACTCCTCCCTCTCACGCCGCCCCGAGGCCAGTCGGAAGGGCGGGCCGGGCGTGTACATTGTACGAGCCTCAGCTTAAACACTGACAACAGCTTCACAGATGGAAGGCGGATTGCTTCCAACATGTGGCTCTCGCCTCGGCGCCGCGCACACTCGTTTCAACACATTGCAAAACAGTTGTGGATTGAGGGCGGGTCGTTTCCAAAGTGTGGCTCTCGCCTGAGCGCCGCGCACAGTCACATTCGCTTTCAACAAGTGCACGAGCCGCTTTCCTCGAGCGATCCCGCTCCTGCTCCCCTGCAGCAGCGCCGCGGACCCAAGGTCTTGGTCCGAGGCGTCGCTGGGAGCAGGAGAAGGGGGAGGCGGAGGAGGAGGAGGAGGAGGAGGAGGAGGAGGAGGAGGAGGAGGAGGAGGAGGAGGAGGAGGAGGAGGAGGAGGAGGAGGAGGAGGGGGGGGAAGAGGAGGAGGAGGAGGAGGAGGAGGAGGAGGAGGGGGGGGAGGAGGAGGAGGAGGAGGAGGAGGAGGAGGAGGAGGAGTGAGGGCGGATCGTTCTCAAAGTGTGGCTCTCGCCTTCTCGCCGCGGGTCAAAAACTTGCACGAGCTTCGCGGATTGAGAGCGGGCTCCTTTTCAGCATGTGGCTCTCGCCTTAGCGCCACGCACATTCGCTTCAAACATTGGCAAGAACTTGACGGATTAAGGGCGGTTCCTGGTCAATATGTGGTTATCTTCTTAGCGCCGCGTATACGGTTTCCAAACATTTGCAAGAACTTCACGGATTTGGAGCAATTCTGGATTGCTTGGATTGTCAAGGCGCAATTACTATGTTGATTCGCAGTGTTGAAGTCCTGTTAACGGTGTTTTGGCACGCTTCTAGATTTTCGCACGGTTGTCCCCCAAGGGGGCATTTCACGCAGTGGAAAAGAGCCCTTCTATTACCGGGGCCTATGAGGAGTGAATTTGGAGGGAGGGTGTATTCAAACATCGCTGATGAGCCTTGGGTTTGCACTGGTCCTCCTTCTGCTCCTCTTCAGCCCTCCTCCCTCCTCTCTCCTCCTCCTCCTCCTCCTCCTCCTCCTCCTCCTGGTCCCTCGTCCTCCTCCACCTCCTCCTCCTCCTCGTCCTCC
>CAUYUJ010001057.1:0-40000 GCA_963575745.1 Prorocentrum cordatum
CGTCCTCCTCCTGGTCCTCTACCTCCTTCCCCCCTCCAACTTATGGTGGTGGTGGTGGAAAACAGGCCTATCATGGGGTCCGAGCAGATGGGGCCGGATGATCGCGCCACAGCGCCGATGCATCGCCGATGCGGCTCGATGTGCAGCCCGATTTGCTTCACGTCGGTGTCGCCGATGCATCGCCGACGTCGACGATGCATCGCCGGTGCATCGCCGATACATCGCCGATACATCGCCGATGTATCGGCGATGCGGCGCGATCCTCCGACCCCATCTACTCCGACCCCATCCAGGAGGCCTCTACAAGCGGGGTGGGTGGAGTTCTGTAGTCTCTGCTCCATGACGTCGTGCGTTGAGATCACTCGTCTGGCGCTCTCTTGAAACCTGCGCCTCTGTAGGTGCCTTGTGATGCGCTTCGTGCCGTAGGCATCCTTCTGAGGGGTGGCATACAACGTGGCTCGTCTCTCCCCGCTCCGCCCTGTCCTCGTAATCGGCGCGCCGGCGAGCGGCATATCTGTGGATGTGGAGAAGCTGCGCAGGGAGGCTGCTTTCCATCCTGAGTCTTGCCTCGTGTGCGGGTCATGATGGATCGAGGTATCATGTCGCTGCGCTCGTCGGGATGTCTTTCCCTCCTCCTCCTCCTCCTCACTCCTTCGTGACGTGGCGGGTCGAGGAGAGGCGCTGCCAGCTAAAGGCTCAACGGCTCACGGCTCAACGGCCTGAGTACGTCCTTGGTGCGGAGCTCCGGGTTCGTGCACATGGTGAACAGGGCGTCCCCCTTCTTCCTTTTCCTCCGCCTCCTCTTCCGCTCTCTCCCCTCCCCTCCTCCCTCCCCGACCTCCAATTTCCTACTTTCGACCCAACTTTCGTCTCCTCCTTTCGACCCAACCAGTATGACCTCCAGCCAGCACCCAGCCGCAGACCTCCAGCTCCCCACATCACCTCAGCATTCCGAGTTGCAGCGTCTGGCTTGTAGCCATCAGACTTTCCTGTGAGTCAGAGTTCTGCAGGGTCTGAGAGGCTGCGGCCCCACGCGCCTTGCCCAAACTGGCACGGGCACGCGCGCTTCTCTGAGCCTGCACCGACGCCTCCTCGCTCGCTCGCTCGCGCTCCTCCCTCCTCCCGGTCTTTCGCTCTTGCTGCTGCTGCTGCTTCTTCCTCTCACCGTCCATCGCTTCTTCGAGCATAAAATAACCCCTGACCCTGATATCACAACGAAGACGTAGCCTAACTTAGGCTCCCGTCTGTGCATCAGGGGTCGTCAATTGGGGTGGCTTGGTTTGGTGCATCTGCTGAGAAGATCCCCATGTCCCTGATGCGTTGGGCCTCTTCGCTCGAGTCCGCTCCCAAAGGATCCGGTTGGGGCCCCTTGCACGTTTGAGCACTGCTCCCCGCGTCGGCGGAGTGTGTGCTTGTGTGTGTGTGTGTGTGCGTGTGTGTGTGTGTGTGTGTGTGTGTTTGTGTGTGTGTGTGTGTGTGTGCCTTCTGTGGGAGGGCGGCGGGCGGGCGCGCGAGCGCCGAAGCGGCGGGCCGGCCGCCTCCGCGGGAGGCGCCACGTTATCTTCGGCGAGGTGGTCGAGGGCCTCGAGCTTCTCGACGCGCTCGAGGGGCTGCCGACCGACGCGGAGTGCAGGCGGCCCACTCTCTCCCCCCTTGGAGGGAGGAGGGGGAGGGGGCGGTGGGGCAGGGGAGGGGGGAGGAGGAGGAGGAGTGCAAGGCTGATACTGGGAGGAGGAGGAGGAGGAAGAGGAGGAGGAGGAGGAGGAGGAGGAGGAGGAGGAGGAGGAGGAGGTCCGTAGCCATTTTGGCTCAAGTCCGTAGCGGTGGCTCAGAGGACTTAGAGTTTCTTTGGCAAGGGGATTTGCGGCCCCAGCTCGATCTTCAGTGTTCTTCTGATACTCTTACTGGGGCTTGCCCCATCTTTTCAACCATCACGTTCGTTTCCAGCTCTCACTGTACTTGTGTGCGATGGCGCGCAATGCTTCTTCTCTCGGCGCTGACGCTTGGGTATATCACCCGTGGGTTCGGCAGGGGGGAGGCGGCGGCGCAGTGCACCACTCTCCACAGTCCAAGAGTGCTTGCCCGTCTTGCGGCTGCCGCCGCAACCTCCCGCACTTCAAGTGGTGCAAGCATTGCCATTCCGACCTGCCGCTGGTTCAAGGCGCCCCTGTCCAGCATGCTTCTGGTGCATGGGCGCGAGGGTTCGGATCTGCTGAAGAAGAGGTTGAGGCACTTGTTCGCATGGACGGCAAGGGCAAGGCAGGGCGCAAGGGCCTTGGCAAGAAGGGCAAGGGCAAGGGCTCTGAGCTTGCTGCAGCAGGCAGGGGTGCTCGTGCGGCCGCTCTTCCCGACGTTCCTCACGGAGCCCTGCCGCCTGGTCCTGTGCCCCGCCTGTCCGCCACCGAAGCCAAGCAGCTCGCCGATCTGCACTCAAAAGCAGGAGAAGAGCAGCTGGCCGCGAAGTATCGTGCCATCGCCGTCTCGCTCGACAAGTCGGAGCGCGCACCAGCGCCATCCCTCCAGCAGCAGGTCCAGTCCGCCCACGCTGCTGTCCGCCGCAAAGAGAGGGCTCTTCAGGTCGAGTTCGCGAAGCTCAACCGCTGGAGGGCCGAGCTGGAGGAGCAGCGCAAGAAAGTGGCTGAGCTGCATTCTGAGTTGGGTGAGGCCGACGCCGCATACAAGAAGGTCGTTTTGGAGCTGCAGCAGCAGGTGCCTTCTGAGCCTGCACCCGCTGCGGCGGCCCAGGTCGCCCTCGAGCAGCTGGTGGACGGCACCGTCTCCATCGACCAGATCATCTCGACTGACGTGCTCGAAGCTGCCGACGACGCCTACGACCTTGAGGAGCAAGACCGTAAGGAGATCCAGCAGCGCAAGGACGAGCTGTCAGAGAAAGTTCGTGAGGCTGCCAAGTCATTGTTCCAAGACGCGCTTTCAAAAATCAAGGAGGCCAAGGAGCAGCACACCAAGCACCTCGAGAGGCTCGGCAAGAAGCGCAAGACGGGTGCTGGCAACGTCTCAGACGCCGCTACACGGGGAGGCGAGGCAGCTGCTGCAGGAGAAGGGTCGGGCCAGTCTACGGGGGCAGGGTCGTCGAGTGCGTCCTCGTCGGTGTCACAGCCTGAGCCTCCTGAGCCTGACATTCGCACCCTGGTTGCAGACGAGCTTTCCAATCCTCTCCCCCTCCCTGGGAAGGGAGGGGGAAAATAATTCCACTTATGTGCGTGATTGTTTGCCGCTGCTGAACCGCAGCTTCGCCGAGCTTGACAGTTTTATCTTGGAGATTCACGCTTGGATGTCTTTGCCCAGCGAAGTCCCCAGGAGCTTTTGCACGCCTGCCACCAGCAGGAGGCTGAAAAGGGGATTTTGCTCATTTCTGTCTGCCAGTCCGTTCGTTGCTCAGCCCATTGCTCTCTGGCCAATAGGCAAGTCCAGCTGCTCCTCTCTCCCCCTTTTGGCCAGGGCCCAGGACCCAGGTGAGGACCAAAGGGGTGTTGTCAGTGTGGCCTTGGAGGTTTGGTCAGTGAATTGCAACAAGTGGGGCACGATGAAAGACTTCCTGGAGGATCCTGAATGTTCGGCTCACATCATTCTGTGCCAAGAGCACCGCCTCAGTGACCCTGAGTCGATTGACCGTGCCTCAGCCTCTGCGATTCGTGCGGGCTGGAAGTCCATCTGGCTTGCTGCAGTTCCAGGCCCGCAAGGTGGAGACAGTGCTGGTGTGGCTATTTTTGCCAGGTCTTGGCTTGGGCTCCTCTCTGTGCCCTCCCCAGCCATTGCTAGGGGCCGCTGCCTAGCCTGCAAGTGCCACGCTCCTGACAGCCCAGCGTTACTGCTGGTATCTCTTTATCTTCACCACTCCGTGGGGCTCGACGCCTCCAACGGGGGCATCCTCAGCGACCTGGGGGAGTTCGTGAGCAGTCAGTCGGAGGATTACATCATAGGTGGGGACTTTAACTTCGGGCCAGACTTGTTAGAAGGCATGGGATTCGCTAAAGCTGTGGGGGGTCTCCTCATCACCACCCCCGACAACGCCCACTATCCTTCCCTGGGTGACCCGTCCAAGTTTGACTACTTTGTGGTCTCGCCCCCCCTGGCCAAGGGCCTCAGGGAGGCCAAAGTCCGACTCGACACGACGCTCAACCCCCACAGGCCCGTGTCGCTCACCTTTCACCCCCGTCTGCTTCAATTGAAGGCTCTCGCCTTTCGCAAGCCGCCGCCCTTACCCGTGGACCCTCCGTTCGGCCCCAGGCCGCAGGAGTGCAGCACTGATTGGGATATGGTTCTCGACCTGGTCAATACTGCCGTCGACAGAGTGTCCCTTGGGGACGGCGACGGGGCTGCTGCCCTGCTCACTGAAGGGTATGGTCTCTGGGCGAACAGAGCCGAACTTGACCTCGCGCGGGTCCTGGGAGCCGACCTCCCTGTCTACGGGTCCCGCGGCAAAACCATTGAGACCTTTTGGAAGCCCATCTGCCAGGCTTGCGCTCCCTCCAAGGACCCCGTTTCTCGCGGTCTGAAGTGGTTGGAGACCCAGCTCAAGGCCTTGAGATCTGAGGTTTTAGCACACAACGTTCCACTGCGGTGCATCAAGGCCTTGAGCTCTACGCCGCCGTGCGCTGGCACGGCTCGAGCCTGTCATGCTGTATTATTTCAACGTGCCACCAGCTTAGCAGCCTCCTGTGCTGATCGACTGGCTGGTCGCAAGCATCCTGCTGTGTGCTCGGCTCCGCTCGGAGCGCATCCTCCTCCCCCCGTTTTGCCCGTCGCGCTCGATAATCAGTGTCAGGACATGGCGGATCGGGCCGCGCGGCCCCCGCCCGCTTTCTCGGAGTTCGTGGCTGATGTTGATCAGCTGCTCGCTTCTCTCGCGCCGTGCCTAGAGGAGGCCACTAAGGACTTTGCTAAGGCTAACAAGCGCCGCTGGCGAGAATGGCTACAGGAAGGTTTGGACCAAGGGGGCAGGCGGGCCCATCATGTTCTCAGAGACCCCGCTCCCTGGGTTCACTCGGTCACCATTGCGGCGAACGGACAAATTGTGGCGGACCCCAGGGCCCTCCTGTCGGCTGAGGGTAAGCGCTTTCAGACTTGGTGGGGGGAGGGGAGCGGGCCTCCTGTGGGCCCTGTTCGTTTGGTTTCCCCTCTTCCCCGTCTCTCCCCCGATGAGATCCGCCAGGTCTGCAAGACTTACCGTAAACAGAGTGCGGTTTCGGTTGACGGTTTCCACCTGCGTCACTACTCGGTCTTGTGTGACGCCGCCCTCATTGCTTTCTCGGGGCTCCTTTACGTCATCGAAGCCACGGGGAGGCTTCCTGATCAGTTAATGGTTGTGCTCTTGGCCCTCTTGCCCAAACCTGTCGGGGGCTTCAGGCCCATCGGGGTTTTTGTTTCGTGGTATCGGCTGTGGGGCCGAGCCAGGCGGCCCTTCGCTCTGGATTGGGAAAAGAAGTTTGCGAGGCCCTATTGGGCTGCTGGCGCCAATCGGGGAGCTACGGACGTTGTATGGAGGCAGAGTTTCAAAGCCGAAGCGGGAGTTTCCAAGGGCCTCACTTCAGGGTCAGTCTTTTATGACCTTCAGAAGTACTACGAGAGCATCTCCCTTGATTTCCTCGAGAATCAGTGCCAATGCCTCGACTTCCCCGTTGTTATCACCAGGGTCGCCATGGCGGCCTATCGCTCGTGCAGGTTTCTCAGCCTTGGGGGCATCATCGAGGGCCCGTGCTGGGTCTGTCGTGGGGTTGTGGCTGGGTGTTCGATGGCCACGTCGTTCATCCGAGTTTTCGCTCTTAAGTCTTTCGATAAGCTGTGCAGTGTTCTGGCTAGTGGCACTGATTTCGACGCCTACATAGACGACACGTGCCTCTCGCACACGGGCACGGTCCCCGAAGTCGTCGAGGCGCTAGTTTCTTCCTCGGTCAGCTTACACAAGGCTGTCACCCAAGAGCTTGGTTGTGTGCTGGCGCTCGACAAAGTGGGATGCGTGTGCAGCCACAAGTCGATAGCTTTGCAGCTCGAGGAGCGACTGGGAGAGCTGTGCGGCAAGCCCTCGGCCTCGGTGGTTAATTTGGGTACTGACTACACGGCAGGCCGTTCATTACGCACCACTACCCCAGGCTCAAAAAAGGGTAAATCAGCCAAACTCAAGGCCCGTCAGGCCAAGCTTCTCCGGCAATGCAGGCGCCTCGACAAGCATAAAAGCAACCTGGGCAGGTCCGCTGTCAAGATTTTTGCGTCGGGCCCGCTGGCGGGCGTCACCTTTGGTGCTGAAATTTGGGGAGTCTCGGGCCGCGAACTCCACTCGCTCAGGAGTAAGGGCATGGCCACTATCTCTCCCAAGTCCCAGCACCGTTCCCTCACCACCCTCTCGCTCATTGAAGGGGACCCACCTTGGAGAGCGAGCGTGGCCCCCATCATTCGTTGGTGCAAGGAGCTGTGGCTTGTGCAGACCAAGGCTTTTGACGGGGCCATTTCGTTTTCTTCGTTGCGTTCTGCCTGGGAAGTCATCTTCGGCAGCGATGATTGGTCCTGGGCCAAGGTTAGGGGTCCCGTCTCGGCCCTCAGGATGTCCTTATACCGCATTGGGTGGCAGATGACTGACTTCTGCACCATCATCTCGGACCTGGGCGAGACCCTCCAGCTCCTGCTGCTGTCCCCCCGCCTTGTGGGGGTCTTGTGTCGGGCTGCCGTGTTGAGGGGGCTTGAACGGTCTTCGGGGGAGAAGCTGGGGGTCGAGCACAGGCTCTGCTGGGACATTGTCAAATCCTGTATCAGGTCCAAACGCACCAGCCCCAGGGATAGGTCGACGATGCGTGCTTTGGCCTGCAACGCCATCTGGACCGCCAGTTCTGCGAAGCTAGCAGGCTACCAGATTAGCGACATTTGCCAGCGGTGCCACTCCGAGGTGGACACATTGTGGCACCGTCTGTGGGAGTGCCCGTCGTGCTCTTCTGTGCGTGAAGAAATTGCCGAGGATGATCTTATTGCCAGTGCCCTCAACACTGCAGCTGAGGGGTACGAGGCCACTCTTTGGATATATGGAGCCTTTCGGCACCCTGGTGACTACTTCCCTCGGCCCGAGAGCAATGGAGAAGTCTTGGTCAACTGGATGGTCCCTGAGGTCACTACTCCTGGGTCTCTGGGTCCCGTCCCTACTTCGCCTGACCTTGGGGTCTGGGGGTCCCTGTTTATTGATGGCTCGTGCATCCGCCACCCTGTGTCCGAGCTCTGCAGGAGCGCTTGGTGTGTTGCCATGGTGGACCCCGAGGCCAATTTAGTCTGTGAAGTTTCTGCCCCAGTTTGGCCCCCCTACGCTCAGTCGCCCCAGGCTGCTGAGTACTCTGCCTTTTGCGGCATTGGCGTGTGTGTAGGGGGCCAGGCTGACGCGTACAGTGATTGCGCTAATGTCGTTAAACAGTACTCCCTAGGCCTCGACGTGTGCAAGTCTCCCAAGAGGGTTTATTCTGGGCTCATGTTGCAAGGCCTGTCTTTGGGGCAAGGTAAGCTGCGCTCGCTGGCCAAAGTCGATGCTCACCTCGATCCTGATGCCCCAGGCCTCTCTGAGGACGTAAGATTCTTGAGGAAGGGCAACGAGCTAGCGGATGCTGGTGCCAAGCGTGCTGTCGCACGCCACCCTGCCTTTGACCCCAGCCTGTCTAGGGAGCTCGACTGGAAAATTAAGGTTTCTAAGACGGTGATGTCCCTTGGTGCTGCCCTCCTCCCCCTTTGGCCTCGTGTGGAGTTCCTTGGGGTGGAGCGTGTTCCTCGTTCCCCTGCCCCTGCCGTGCATCGGCTGCAGCACCAATGGGAACTCATCAGCTCAGTTTGGAGGTGCAGAGTCTGCCTCCAAGGGTCCCTCGCTAAGTGCCCGCCTGTTCCAGGGGGGTGCAGGGGCCACTCCAGGCTCGACTCTGTTGTGCTGGATAGGCTGGGGCATAAAGTCATCGCCCTTGCCTGTTCAGACAATTCATTCCTGTTCACGTGCCTGCACTGCAGGTCGTACAGTTCTGGGGCCCAGGTCAAGAAACTGGGCCAAGTGTGTCAGCCGCCGACAGTCACAGGTCACAAGAACTGGAGAAAGATCCAGAAGGGCAGCCATCCTGACAAACCACACGTCGTGGTTGAGATTGGCTGCTCGTTACCTGTTTCGGTGTCGCTCGGTCGTCTCACCTCTTCCCCGCTCGCTCGTGAGCCCCCCCTCCCTCCCCCTCCCGCCCTCGTCCCTCTCTTAGGGGCGAGGTCAGGCCAGGCCCCTGCCGCTGGAGGCCGGCCCGAGCTGCGAGCCCCGGCAGGCGGGGCCCTTGCTGCCTCGGAGGGGTGGGTGGAGGAGGAGGAGGCTGCGCGTGTTCTTTTTTCGGGGCCTTCCAGGACTCGGTTTTCGAGCGATTCGGACTGAGCCCCGAGTTTTCCTGCCAGGGGTGTCTCGCTCTGTCAGGTTTAATTTTTATCTGAGACATAGCCGTTGACGGCAAAAAAGAGGAGGAGGAGGAGGAGGAGGAAGAGGAGATGGAGGAGGAGGAGGAGGAGATGGATGATGAGGAGGAAGAGGATGTTGAGACATAGAAGGAGGAGGAAGATGATGAGGAGAAGGAGGAATATACTGAGACATAGAAGACGATGGCGCTGGCGCTGGCGATGGAGATGATGATGCTGCTGCTGATGATGATGACTATGCTGATGATGATCCGGCGGTGCCTCCAGCGCCGCCCCTGGCGCGCTCCGCGCGCCAGGGAGGGGGGTCAGCGCCGATCCGAGAAATCCGCGCGGACCTCCGAGTTTTTATGCTTATGCCACTTTCCGTTCCCCGCGAGCAGGCCCTCCTGGTTGGCCATGATCACGGAGGCGAAGCGCCGCCGGGCGCTTGGCTCCGGGGCCTCTCCTCGTCGTCCTCCACGCCGCCCCCCACGAGCCCCCTTCCTGCGGTCTAGCTCCTGCCCAGTGGAGGCCAGTCCACGAGCAGCCCTCACGAGGCAGCCCAGCCCCGAGGCCCCAGGGCGTCCAGGGATCCCTGGCGTGGGAGCGTCGCGCTCTCCGCAGCAAAACCTCACCACCCACCAAACCACCCCAACCCAACCCGAAGGCTCAGATTTACCCTCGATTTCCAGTGGGGGGGGTCGGGAAACATCGAAAAAACACATGTGGAACCCTTACCCCCCCCAACCCGAAATTCGGGCCTTCGGGTTGGGTTGGGGTGGTCTGGTAGGTCGTCAGAACCAGCGAAGCCCCAGAAGCCTGGGGCCCCCCGGAGGCGGGCCGGGCGTCTCTTGGCATGGGCCTCCTCCCCTGTGCCGCGGGATGCCGGAGGCGCTGACGCTGGGCGCGCAGAGGGCCCACCGGCGCTCTCGCCGCGCGGTGGGGCCGCGGCGCTGCGCGCGGCCCCACGCCGCACTCTGCTGGAGCCTTCTGCGGGCACGCCTCCTGCGCGAGGCTCCGAGTCGACCGGCCGTCACCGAGCGCGTCCCACTACTCGAGGGGAACAAAAAGTGCCATGAACATAAAAACTCGGAGGTCCGCGCGGATTTCTCGGATCGGCGCTGGACCCCCCTCCCTGGCGCGCGGAGCGCGCCAGGGGCGGCGCCGGAGGCGCCGCCGGGGGGCCCCAGCGCCGATGCGAGACATGTGCGCGGAACTCCGAGTTTTTATGTTTCTGTCAGTTTTTGTTCCCCTATACTTGCAGAGTGCCTACTCGCAAACGTCCGAGGAGCTCATGCCTTCCTCCACATGGACTGCATCGTAGATCCCCCGCGGCGGCTCCCGGCCACTTGCGAGTCTCAGTAGTTGCTCCGCGAGTAGGGGAGCGCGCTCGTCCAGGCTGGCCGCTCCAAGCTCGAGGAAGGGCCGGCGGCGAGCGAGGGGGGGGGGCGACTTCAAGGCTCGAACTGCGAGGCTCGAGTCTCGGGGCGACGATCCCTCGCAGCTTTCGGCCTCTGGGGGGGGGCCGCTCCGAGCTCGAGGAAGGGCCGGCGGCGAGCGAGGGGGGGGGGGACTTCGAGGCTCGAGCTGCGAGGCTCGAGGCTCGGGGCGGCGCTTCCCCTCGCAGCCTTTTAGGCCTCTGGGGGGGGGGGCGCTCTCGGGCCGCCCGCGGGGCCGGCCGAAGTCGAGCTCGATCTCTGGGGCGAGGGGCCACGTCGGCTGGGCCCCTGGGAGGGGTCCAGGGGCCGATCTTGGCGTGTTCTTCGGCGGCGCGCGCGGGGGGGAGGGGGGGAAGTGAGAGAAGGAGAAGGCTTACCAGCCTGGAACATATCCCTATCCCTATGCTGGGCACCTCCTCATCACGATGCCAATCTCAGGGATTCCCTAAGATTGGCATCGCCTCTTGGCGTGTCAATCTTAGGGATAGGGGTACGTTCGAGGCTGGTAAAAAAGGCCTCCTCAGAGGGCGGCGGGACTTCTCGGGAGCCGTCGCGCCTTCTGGGGAGGCTTCGGTGTTTCTTCGGGGATGATTAACGCTGTGCGTGGCCCGCCTAGCTTTTAGCGGAAGAGGTTCGCTCTCGCCCCGCAGACCCAAACAAAAAACTGTGCCTTCGGGGGAGGCGCAGAGAACTGGGAGAAGCGCACGCGCTCCGCATTAATCCCGGGCCCCGCTTACTGGATGAGCCCGGGCTGCCTGAAGGGCTTGACGGAGTTTCACTTCCCCGCCGCCCCGAAGGACGTGGCGCGAGCAGTCATCACGGCCAAGGCCCGAGTGGCCAAGTGGCAGGCCTCGCGCGCGCTCCGCATCCACGAGCGGGCCCGCGCATTGCGGGGCCTTCGCTGCGCCGTGCCGGCGTCCACCTCCCTCGGCAGACCTGCTTGGCTGCATGCTTGGCGCGACTGGGCATGCCTGTGGCACGTCGCCGCGGCGGACAGCCGGGGGAGCGCTGCAAGGCGAGCCCTTGGCCCGCCGCCCCGGTGGTGGGAGGAGCGCGCGCGCTGGCAGAGCAGGGCCGCCCCACTTCACCGCGCCAGCGCGCAATGCGGAGGCGCTGGGGCACCGGCGGCGCAGGCCGGAGAGCTGGCCGCAGCAGCAGCCGCCACCAGGGCGGCGCCCCGGGCGGGCTCGGGCCGCGTGGGCGGCGGCGGCGGCCGCGCCGTGCCAGCCCCGCGTCCTGGCGGCGTGCGTCCGCTTGCAACTGGATGGACGGTGCACCAGTCGGCGCTTCCGGGGAGGTTCGCCCTGCCGCCTCGGCTGTGGAGGCCGCCAGGACGGCATCGAGCACCCGGCCACCTGCCCGGCCCAGCAGCGCCTGTTCGGACCTTTCGTGCCGACTGCGCCTGCTCCACGGGAACAGGCTTTGGAGCGCTCTTGCTGCTGGGGGGATGGCACCGCCTCCGCAGCGGGGCAGTCCAGAATCTGCGACCTGGCCATCGGCACTCACGCCTTGTGTGATGCATTTCCAACGTACTTTAGCCTGGACCACCAGGAAGAATGTCCAGCACCAAGAAGGTACCGAATCCTGAGGGCTGTCGCGTGTCGGGCCCTGGGGGGCGGCGCTCGTTCGAAATTATCTGGAAACCCTTCTGGGTGCTCGAAGTTATTTCTGGGCTGTGGTCCTGAAGTGCGCTGGGAGCAACATGGGCCCTGTGCCAGGGCTGCAGTCACTGGCGCTGCGGCGGCCTGCCGGAGGAGGACATCGCCGGGGGGCCCCCGCGGAGCACGTGCGGGAGGGCCGCCGAGGGCAGGCCGGTGCTCGGAGCTGACGAGGGGTGCTGCTTTGCACCTGTGTCCGGGATCCGCGAGTACGTGTTGAGAGGGTCCGCGCTGTTGGGGCGCGGCGCTTGCTGTTTGCCGCTTCGCATGCCTGTTTCGCGCTCAAGTTCCTTCTTCGCCCGTGCCGCCTGGGCGGCGCCAGACGCACGTGGGGCTGCTGCGATGCTGGTTGAGCTTCGGTGCCAGTCCTCCCTCCGCCGCCTCCCCTCCCCTGTTTCTCCTTCGTCCTCGTCCTCCTCCTGCCTGCTGCGGGTGAGGAATAGAGCGGGGCTCAAACGCAACCTCTTTTGGTCGGGGGTGGACAGAACCCCCAACAGTGACACGTCGATTAGTGAATTGTCCGTTTTCGGTTCTCGAGAGGGCGCCGTGGCCGTTATTTTCCAGGCCTGCGCCCGCCAGGTTTGGGCCCCAGGTCGCTTTCACTAAACCAAGTTTTACTAAAGGGAGGTCTGTCCATCCCCGATTTGGCCCCTTTTCGGCTGTAGGTAGGCCTGCGCTTTTTCCCCGGGGGGGCGGGCTTGGCCTCGAGGCGTGCGGCCGAGCAGCAGGAGTGGCCCTCGTGTTGTCCCCGCTGCTCGGGTGCTGCTTCGCGCGGGCCCGCTCCCCTGCCTCGAGCGCCCGCCCCGCGCGGGGGGTGACCCAGCGCGTCTCGCTGGCCGCGGCCCCACCACCCTCCAGTATTACTGGTCTCTTGGGCCGCGCCGGCCATGTCTGCCGTGGTGCCGGTGCGGCGCCGGGGGCCGCCCTCGTCGAGGACGGGCGGCCCCGCCAGCCTGCCCGTCTCCATTTGTGCCGTGGCCGGGCTGCCGGCGGCCGCTGGCTCTGCCGAGCTCTGTGCGCGGCACGGTGCTGCGAGGCCCCTCGGCTCCTCGGGAGTCGCGCCCCGAGGCGCCCGGCAGGCGCAAGTACTGGCGCCACATCTGGCAGGCTGACTTCCCCCTCCTCCTCCTCTTCCTTTGTTGCTCAGGAGGGGAAAAAACACACAGACACAATTCATCGTCGATTCCCCAGAAAATATGGGAAACTATGCGAAGTGGGGGGGAAGACAAGAACCCAGAAGATATGGGAAAATAGGGGGAACCCTTTTATTCGTGTGTATTTATTTGTGTGCCCCAGGGCCCCCTCAGTTGCCCCCTCCCTCATCCGTCCTCCTCCCTCTCCGTGCGGGGCCCACTGGTGGTTTCGCACAGCAACTGGCGTCAACGCCGTCAGCCCACGGAGGCCCACGGAGGTGGTGCAGGCCTGGGCCGCCCGGGCCCGCCGGCCGCTCCCCCCTTGGAGGGAGCCGCCTCGCGACGACCGCGCCGTCCTGGCTGGCCGGCCGCCTTCGCCTTCGGCATGGTTCGACTAGGCGTAAGAGTGACCTTTCGCCAGAGGGACCTCTGGTGCGGGCACGGATGGGTCCCCAGGCGGCTGAAAGCGAAGCAGGAGCAGCGGCTTGCGCGCCCAGGTTTGGTTCTCCCGCGGCCCCCCAAGAAGCCGCGCACCAAAGGTCACTCTTACCCAGGGTCACTCTTGCGTGTAGCCGAATGGTCTTTTTCCCCCTCTTCCTTTGTCTTCGCCGTCCGCCGTCTCCGCCGTCTCTCGCCCGCCCCTGGCGTTCGGTCCGTCCGACCGCCCGCCTCATGGCTCAAACCTCTTGTGTGCGGGCAGCCCGCTCTCAATCGCCAGTGCAGCTTCAAGCCGTAGGGGCTCGAATCCTTGATGGTTGAGGGTTGGGAGCCTCTCGCGCTCTCTCCTTTTGCTGTCTTCTGTCCTCCTCGTCTCCTCCTTTCTTGTTCTGCACGGGCATTGCAGCTGAGCCCTCATGGTTTCATCCTTGTTTGCACTGTTGGCTACAATACTGTCTTCGTGTGAGGGCGAGTAGGCCCTGGGTTACATGAGCCACGACTGGACGTCGTAGGCCGTGGCGGTTGCTCTGCGGTATTTCGTATGTTGTCCTTATCCCCTCGCCTCCGTCCTCCTCCTCCTCCTTCCCCCTCGTCCCTCCCTGATTGGGGTGACAGTTGCCCCGCGCGCGACTTTCGAGCTCTGCCGCTATGCAGCCTCAGTGCGTACGAGCCCGTGCCCGTGCGCGCGTGAGTGGAAGTGGTTACAAGGGCTCCCTCGAGGGCGCGAAGTTATTCGCGCTTCGCGCTTCGCGGTCCTCGTTCCTTCTCCCCCTCCTCCTCGTCCTCCTATTCTCCCTTTGGGAGGGCGGCGCGAGAGCGCGAAGTTATTCGCGCTTCGCGCTTCGCGCAGCGCGAAGCGCGAACTTAGGAGCCCTTGTTACAGCCCCCTTGAGGGGAAACGGATTCCCGAGTGGTGGTCGTTCGTGGCGAGAAAGATCTTCTCAGAAGACCGGGTGACATCCGAGCTCTCGGAGCAGGCCCGCACCTTCCCACTTCCCCTTTTGCTCGCCGCCGAAAAGGAAGAGAGATGATCAGCAAGGGTGGGAGAGAGGACTGCGATGTGGCCGAAGATGGGTGGATAGCCAACAGGGTGGCACATAAGGGAGCAAGGATGAGGGAGAAAGAGGGAAGATGTGGGAGGATGCGAGAAGAGGAGGAGGCGGGAGGAGGAGGAGGAGGAGGAGGAGGAGGAGGAGGAGTAGGAGGAGGAGGAGGGTCCAGCTCGGGGAGGGTTGGGTGGGACACACCATCTCTGTGAACCCCAGCGCATCCGCAAAAGAGGCTGCTAGAAGCTGACACATATTTTACAAGAGCGTATAACACTCTCCATCCTGCTTTCGTCGCTCCCTCCCTCCATTCCTCCTCATCTTCGACGTTGTCGTCGGCGTCGTCGTCGCCTCTCGTCGTCGTCCTCGTCGTTGTCCTCCTAGTCCGCGTCCTCGATGTCGTCCTCGTCGCCGCCGCCGTCGTCGTCGTCGTCGTCGTCGTCGTCGTCGTCGTCGCCCGCGTGTTCCCGCGGCTCCGCGCGAGGCCACTCACGGACTGCAGGATTATCGACTGCGGGCAGCCGTGATAACGGTGATGATGCTGATGATGATGATTATGATGATGGTGGTGATGGTGATGGTGATGATGATGATGATGATGACGATGGATCATGATGATGCTGATGATTATGATGATTACTATGATGATGATGGTGGTGGTGCTGATGATGACGACGTCGATGATGATGATTCTGATTTAGATGACCATGACAATAACGGCGACTACGAAGGCCCTGATGATGCTGATGATGACAACGACGACGATTATCAGGACGATGGTTCTGATGACGTTGATGGTATTGATGAGGATGATGCTGACGATGCTGATAATGTTGATGCTGCTGCTGATGATGATGGCGGTGGTGATGATGCTGATGAGGATGATATACTCATACTGGTGATGATGCTGATGCTGATGATGCTGATGCTGATGATGATGCTGATGATGATGATGATGATGATGATGATGATGATGATGGTGCAGAGGATGATGCTGTTGCTGCTGCTGATGACGATGAGGATGGTGACGATGACGATGCCGATTCTCATGATGATGCTGATGACGATGATGATGAAGAAGAGAAGGAGGAGGAGGACGAGGAGGATGAGGATGAGGATGATGATGCTGATGATGCTGATGATGATGCTCATTACCATAACCATGATGATGATGATGATGATGATGATGATGATGATGATGATGATGATGATGATGCTGATGATGATGATGATGATGATGATGATGATGATGATGATGATGATGATGCTATTGACGATGATGATGCTGATGATGATGACGATGATGATGTTGCTGATGATGATGATGCTGATGATGATGACGATGATGTGGTGATGATGATGTGATGATGCTGATGATGATGGTGATGATGCTGACATTGAGGATGACGATGACGATGCTGATGATTGTGACGATGTTGATGATGATTCTCCACACTGGCTTGCCCTTTAGGAACCCTAGCTCAAACCCTACTAACTGGTCCGCTCCCCCCCTAATTCCTATGCCTCCCATAATTCCTCTGGCTATGCCTATGCCTGTGCCATGTCTCCCCCCTAACTCCTATGCCTACGCCTATGTTTATGCCTGCTTGCTTGCTTGCTTGCCTGCCTGCCTGCTTGCTTGCGCGCTTGCTTGCTTGCTTGCTTGCTTGCTTGCTTGCGCGCTTGCTTGCACGCTTGCTTGCTTGCTGAGTTGAGGATTCCAAGCTTGATTCCTCTGATTCCTTCATTTGAGTCGTCTAATCTATTTGGAGTCAACGCTGGGTGATATGAGTATGATGATGTCGATGATGACGATGATGGTGATGATGCTGATGATGCTTACGACTGCGACGATGGTGACGATGACGATGATGCTGATGATGATTATGATGATGTGGCTTATGGTGATGATGGTGGTGGTGGTGATGATAATGATGATGATACTGATGCTGATGATGATGATGATGATGGTGGTGGTGGTGGTGATGCTGATGCTGATGATGATCATGATGATGGTGCTGATGATGACGATGATGATGATGATCATGATGATGATGACGATGATGATGGTGATGATGATGATGATGATTATGATGATGATGCTGATGATGATGATGAGAGTGACGGTGAGGATGATGAGGATGACGACGATGATGATGGTGACTGATGATAATGACGATGCTGATGATGATGATCATCATCATCATGATCATGATGATGTTGCTGCCACTGATGCTGATGCTGAGGTCGATGACGATGATGATGATGATGATGAGGATGATGACGATGATGATGATCATGAAATGATGATGGATGAGGCTTCTGATGATGATGATGCTGATGATGCTGATCATAATGATGCTGATGAGGTTGATGATGGTGTTGATGATGATGGTGGTGATGATGGTGATGCTGATGATGTTGATGATGTTGATGATGATGATGATGGTGGTGGTGGTCATGATGATGATGATGATGATGATGATGATGATGATGATGATGATGATGATGATGATGATGATGATGATGATGATGAGAAGGAGGAGGAGGTGGAGGAGGAGGAGGAGGAGCAGGAGGAGGAGGTCGAGGAGGATAAGGAAGAGGAGGACGAGGAGGAGGAGGACGAGGAGGAGGAGGAGGAAGACGAGGAGCCTCGTCCCCTTCTCTGGCTACCGTCGCCCTCTCCCTTGAATTGAATTCTCATCGCGAAGGGGTCCACTCTACTCCGCTCCATTCCACTACTTTTCATTCTTTACCATTCCATTCCTGCTGAAACATCGACCCCCAGGCCTCTCCAGGGGTTGCATCTCGACCAGCATGCCGAGCCAAGCCCAGCCGAGGCGACGAGATGCCCTCTTGGCAGGCCCAGAACTTGTGAAGACCGCTCAATCACCTCGACCCTCGGTTCCGGGACGTTTCCGGAGCAGAGGCCTCAGGAGCTCCCAGGAGGCCTTCGGAAGCCCCTGGCGGCCTAGAGAGGGCTAGAAACGTCCAGAAAGCTCAGACCTCCTTCCCCAGACGCTGAAATACGGACTGCTTTGGGTTCGGAAGGGGCTCGCTGTTCCTTGGGTCGTTCCATGGTTGTTCCTCGAGCCCTCCTCGTGCACCCAGGCGCTGCTGACGCCAAGAAGGGGCTTCCTTCCTCATTTGGCGTTCTTCGTTTCAGCAGCCCCTCTGTATCCCTCTCCCCCCTCGGCCCCTCGCTGGCCGCCCGCTCGCTACTGGGCCGCGGCGCGCGCCCGCGCGCGCCACCGACCGCGGCCGCCGTGGGCCCTCGAGTGCACGCGCGCCGCCCAGAACGGTCGCCGCCACCGCCGCCGCCACCCTTCTTGTCGTCGCTGCCGCCGCTGTCGTCGTCGCCGCCGCCGTCGTCACCGCTGTTGGCGTCGCCGCCGCCGAGGCTTCCGTCGCCGTATCCGTCGCCGTCGCTGTCGTCTTCGTCGCTGGTGCCGTCGCCGTCCACCGCGGTCGCCGCCCGTCCGCCGCCTTCGCCTTCGCCGCCTTCGCCTTCGCCGCCGCCTTCGCCGCCGCCTTCGCCTTCGCCTTCGCCGCCGCCTTTGCCTTCGCCGCCGCCGCCGCCGTCGTCGTTGTCGTCGTCGTCTTCGTCGTCATTTTCGCCGTCGTGGTGGTGGTGGTGGTGGTGGTTGTCGTCGGCTGCGACCGCGATGTCGTCATCGACGAGGTCGTCGACATCGTCATGACAGCGCCACGTGGTCATCGACGTCTTCATTGACGTCAGCAGCGACGTCGACGCCTCAACATCCTTCGCATGCTCCTTTGCCACCTCCTCCGCCTGTTCCGCCTTGTCCGCCTCTGCCCCCTCTTGCGCTTTCTACTCCGACTCTCACTCGTCACCCTCGTCCCTCTCGTCTTCGTCGTGGTGGTCGTGGTCGTCGTCGACGTCGTCGGCATCATCCAGCTACTCTTCCTCGATCCTTTTGGTCCTGTTCCTCCTCCTCCCCCTCATCATCAGCGTCGTCATCCACCTCCTTTTCCTCCCACCTCCCTTCTTGTCGTCTGTCTCATTTTCGTATGGCCTTTGGCCCATCCCGCCACCGTGCCTGGGGTGGGTTTCAAGCCTATTAGATGTTCGCCGAGATCTCGTGGGGGGCCTCTCGGGGGCCTCTTGGAGGCAGTTTTGAGGCCTCTTGGAGGCCGTTTTAGGGCCTGGGCCTCTTCGGGGACTCTCGGGGCCTCTTGGGGGTTTCTTGGGCGCCTCTTGGGCGCCTCTTGGGCGCCCTTTGGGGCCTCCTGGGGGCCTCCTGAGGCGGAAGGCTCGGATTTTCGGTTCGTGTTCCCTTTCTTGCCTTGCCGCGGGCGCCTCGTTGGCCGTCTTGGGGCGCTCTTAGGCCATCTTGGGGCCCTCTTAGGCCGTCTTGGGGCCCTCTTGGAGGTTTTTGGGTTGTCTTGAGGTTGTCTTGGGGCCTCTTGGGCGTCGGAAAGCCGAAAAGGCGAGAACGCCAACATCATTCAAAACCGAAGGAACATCAATGATTTGCCTCTTGGGGCCCTCTTGGAGGGCTCTTGTGGCGTCTTCGAGGCCATCTTGGGCCATCTTGAGGCCATCTTGGGCGTCTTGGAGCGATCAATCGGCGACTTGGGGCCCTCTTGGACTCATGGGAGGGTTCGGGAGGTCGCTTTGGGGGGGCACAGCGTCCTCAGGAGGCGCAGGAAGCATACCAGAACTCATTGGAGCTGGCCCGGAAAGGCCCAAGAAACTATTGGTCCGGGACCTTAAAGACTTACTATCTTCGCTGCATCAGCAGCACAGCGTCTACCTCTCAGTGCTCCATGAGCCTTGGGGCACTCGACTTCGCGCCAGAGGTACGTTGGCGGATCAGCATTGTCCTCCTCTTTCTTACCCCTCCTCATACACATCGGCGATTGGCAGGGGAGGTAGGGAGGGAGGGAGGGAGGCAGGTAGGGAGGAGAGAGAGAGAGAGAGAGAGAGAGAGAAAGAGAGAGAGAAAGAGAGGGGAAGAGAAGGTGAGGCCAAGGGAGGGTGGAGGAGCGGAGGTGAGGGAGGGGAGAGGCAGTGGAGTTGGAGGTGCAGCGCATGATCCCTCCGGTAACTTGTGATTCGGACCTGCAATGTTTCCGCTGACGGTCTTACCAGGACGAGTAGCATTGTTTCGCGACTGCATTTGGTAGTGCTTGGTGCAGCCTGATATTTCGTTTCGACGATCGTGCCTTTTCGGTCATTCAATCGCGTCCACACATGGAATGCGGACATCGAGACGGAGGAGAAGGACATAGTGATAACCTTGAGGGAGATAATGAGGAGTAGAGGAGGCTGGGGACATTCGAGGAGGATGAGGGTGAGACAGGTCATTATGAGGGGTCGGAGAAATGGGGGATAGAAATTTGAGAGGAGGATTATTGCTCAGGATGGGGTACAGCGAGGAGAAGGAGGTGGGGAGGCATGGTGGGGTAGAGGCGGGAGGGGGAGGTGTATGAGGAGGGAGATAATGACCAGTTCTTTTTTCATCGGCCGCTACGAGTTTGTTTTCAGTGCAAGAAGTGCCCAATTGAAAGACAACCGTCTAAGAATCTTCAACCGTGGCAAAACAACATTCCTGGGACTTCAACGCCGCGAGGCAACGTGACTGTTGCGTCCTGACAATCCGGAATCGTGCCATCATACCGTTCCTGGGACTTCAACCCTACGACTCCTTGAAACAGTTGCGAATTGATAAGATGAATGCGCACGGCGCTGGGACGAGAGCAACATTTTGGAAATGGACCGCTCTCCATTGTTGAACCTGCTGCCCTTTTTTAAGACGAATGTGCGCGGCGCTAAGCCGAGAGCCACATTTTGACAAGGACCCGTCCTCAATTTCTGAAGTTGTTGCACACGTTAAGACGAATGTGCGTGGCTCTAAGGCGATAGGCACATTTTGCAAAGCGCCCTTTCTCCATTCTTGACGCTGCTGCAGACGTGTCAGGCTTCAGGATCAAATAGTGAGGACGTCTCAGGCGAAACGACTGGTCTATCCTACCGACTCGTCTGGGGTGCGACAGCGAGGTGTTATTTAGAAGGAAGACGGATGGATCATGATGATACTATTGATGCTGATGCAGCTGCTGCTGATGATGATGAGTAGGAGGAGGATGAGGATGAGGATGAGGATGCGGATGGTGATGATGACGATGATGCTGCTGCTGATGATGCTGCTGATGATGATGATCATCATGAAACTGATGATGATGCTGATGCCGATGCTGATGCTGATGCTGGCGGTGATGCTGTTGCTGATGATGATGATGGTGGTGGTGGTGATGAGATGGTGTTGATGGTGTTGTTGTTGCTGATATGGTTGTGGTTGTGGTTGTGGTTGCTGTGGTTGTCGTTGTTGGTGTTGGCGTTGGTAATGATGGTGGTGATGATGATGATGATGATGGTGGTGGTGGTGGTGGTTAGGCTGATGATGATGATTCAAGTGGCTTATGCCATTCAGCCGACCCCCACAAGGAGCGAGAGCTTGCGGCGGTCGTGGAAGGTATTTGTTGGGTCAGGAGCCTCTTGGATACACCTGAGAATATTTGAGGGGCTCTTGGGATGCTTCGAATCTTGCAGGGCTCTTTCTAACATCTTGGGGGCTTCGTGGGAGGCTCTTGGGGGCTTCTTTGGCGGGTCCCTTGGGGCCATGTTACTTCGTATTCGATCTCTTGGGCCGCTCTTGCGGCCCTCGTGGGCCTCTCTAGGCCGTCTTGGGGTCGCCGTCTCGGAACCCTGTCTTGGGGCTCTCTTAGGGGCCTCATGGCCCGTCGTGGGACGATCTTGGGGGCCCCTTTAGCCGTCTTGGACGCTGCCAAGACGAAACAGGCGAGTGTGCCAACCATGTACGTTTCCCCTACGGAGTCGGACGATTTTGGCGTCTTGGGCCGTCTCGGCGGTCCTCTGGAAGCACTCTTGGGCCGTCTTGGGGGCCTCGTGGGCCGTCTCGAAGCATGCTTGGACCGTCGAGGGGCTACCCTAGGCCCTCTCGACGCTCTCTTGGATTGTCTTGGCGCTCTGTTTGGGCCCTCTTGAGCTGTCTTGGGGCTTTTTGGAGGCTCTGGTGGCCCTGGGGGCGCGTTGACGAGCTCGTGCCCCCACGGGTGTGTGCCCCCCCCCCCCCCCCTCTGATCGGATTTTGGACCCTGGGGGGGGGGGGGGAACGGGGAAGGAGACAGCCAACTGTCTCACACGCCCTTTCATCCCTGGCAAGCGGGGGTCGGCTGATTCTGCTGATGATCATTGGGATCCAGATGCTAAGTATGATGGTGATCTGGATGTTGTTGATGGGGGTGGTGATGATAGTGATGAGAAGGAAGCGGCGGGGAAGCATGACGATGATGGTGATGATGACAGTCCCAATGCTTACGACGGTAGCGATGACGGTGATGATGATGGTGGTGATGGTGTTGACGATGATGAGTGTAGTATAATGGTGGTGATGATGATTATCATTACGATTCTGATGACGATGACGATGACGATGTCGACGACGACGATGCGGATGAGATGAGGATGAGGATGATGATGCGGATGATGATGATGATTTTTATGATGATGATGATGCTGCTGATGATGATGATGATGATGATGATGTTGATGATCATGATTGTGTTGATGATGACAATGATGATGCTGATGATGATGATGATAGGGATGGGGATGTGGATGATGATGATGATGATGACAATGATGGTGGTCGTGGTGATGGTGACATGTTGATGTTTACGATTATGAGGTTGACGGCGACGATGATGATGATGATGATGCTGAGGCTGATGCCGCTGATGATGATGATTATGATTCTGATAATGATGATGATGATGATGATGATGCTGGTGATGATGATGATGATGATGACGATGACGATGGCGATGACGATGATGATGATGATGATGATGATGATGATGATGATGATGATGTTGATGCTGATGGTGATGATAAGGACGAACATGCTGATGATGAGCATGATGATGATGATGCTGATGATGTTGACGATGCTGATGCTGATGATGATGGTGGTGATGATGATTGTGATGGTGATGCTGAACATCGATGATGATGATTATGATGATCATCATCATGCTGATGATGATTATTATTATGATTGTGTGGATTATGATGGCGATAATGATGATGATTGCGATGGTGATGCTGGTGATGATGCTGATGATGATGCTGACGATGATGCTAATGATGATGCTGATGATGATGCTGATGATGATGATGGAGGTGATGACGGTGATGATCGTGATGCTGATGGTGATGGTGGTGAAGGTCATGGTGATAGTAATGGTGATGATGATGATGATGATGATGATGATGATGATGTTGATGCTGATGGTGATGATGATGGTGATAGTGATGGTGATGGTCATGGTGATCGTGATGATGGCGATAATCATGGTTGATTGATTGGTTGATGATGATTATGATGGTGATGGTGGTGGTGGTGATGCTGATGTTGTTGATGATGATAATGATGCTGATTAGGATCATGAGGATGAGGGTGATGATGATGATAAGGATGAGGACGATGATGATGAAGACGATGCTGATGATGATGATGATGATGATGATGATGGTGGTGGTGGTGGTGGTGGCGAGTATGATGCTGCTGATGATGATGACGCTGATGCTGATGATGGTGATGATGATGATGATGATGATGATGATGCTGACGATGATGCTAATGATGATGATGCTGATGATGATGATGCTCATGATGATGGTGATGATGATGGAGATGATGACGGTGATGATCGTGTTGATGATGATTGTGGTGATGGTCATGGTGATAGTAATGGTGATGGTGATGATGATGATGATGATGATCATGCTGATGGTGATGATGATGGTGATAGTGATGGTGATGGTGATGATTATCGTGATGATGGCGATAATCATGGTTGATTGATTGGTTGATGATGATTATGATGATGATGATGATGATGATGATGATGGTGGTGGTGGTGATGATGATGTTGTTGATGATGGTAATGATGCTGATTAGGATCATGAGGATGAGGGTGATGATGATGATGAGAATGAGGACGATGATGAAGACGATGATGATGATGATGATGATGGTGGTGATGGTGGTGATGATGCTGCTGCTGATGATGATGACGTTGATGATGATGATGATGATGATGATGATGATGATGATGATGATGATGATGATGACGACGACGACGACGACGACGACGATGATGATGATGATGATGATGATGATGATGATGATGATGATGATGATGATGATGATGGTGATGGTGATGATGGTGATGGTGATGTGATGGTGATGGTGATGATAATGATGATGACGACGACGATGATGATGATGATGATGATGATGATGATGATGATGATGTGATGATGGTGGTGGTGGTGATGATGATGATGATTCTGATGAAGATGATGAAGCTGCTGCTGCTGATGATGATGAATGGGGTGGGTTTGTGTTGATATCATGAGTTGCTTCATGGTGGTGGACGGAGGGCTTCGTCGCCATCTTGACGGGCAAGAGCAACAGGACAGCGGCCCAGGTTAGGGCCGCTCCCTTCCCTCTTCTAACCTCACTCGGGTTCCTCGGGGCTCCTTTTCTAACTTGAGTAGCAAGCAGCTGCAGAACAGTGCTGCAGTAATGTCAAGGTGAGGCAAGGCAGGCGGCAGGAGAGGCAACTATAAGATGAGGCGGAGAGGAGCATATTTACTCCCCCCGCGGCGGGTTACGTAGAGCAACTCCAGCCACAGCCCACCCGGCCTGTACATATTTTCGACATTCCTCGTCCTCCGGCTTCCCCTCACTCCTCCTCCTTTTCCTCCTCCTTTTCACTCCTCCTCCTTTTTCCTGTTTTTTCCTCCTCCCTCCTCGCGTCTTCCCCCGCAGCCATTTCGGCTCAGGCCACCTCGTCTCGGGCCACTCTCGCTCAGCCTTGCCCTCCCAGGGTGGCCATGGGCCAGGCCCAGGACTGCTGTGCTCAGCGGTTTCACGATGAGCCCAAGTCGGCAGCTTCGGCGGCTGTGTGGCGGCGGATACCGTCAGGCCCAGCCGCGGCGGCCCCGGGCCGGACTGTCATGAGGGACTACGTCATGCACATGGCCGAGGGGGACATCCTGGGCGAGGGCACGTACAGCATCTGCCGCCGGGGCACCAACACGAGGACCAACGCGCAGGTGGCGATCAAATTCTACAAGACGAAGGCGAGGTGGAAGCTCGGCGAGGGCGATGCCTGCAGGGCAAAGTTCAGGCGTCAGGTCGAGGTGCTCCAGCAGCTCAGGACTCCGCTGGAGAAGCCCGCCGACGAGAGGATGTGGCACGAGCAGCTCGGGCGGGCGGGGTCGCAAATGCTCTTCGTGCAGCTGATCGACTACTCGAGGGACGCGAGCGGCGAGCCCGGCCCCGACGCGTCCGACGGGGTCATGTACGTAATCACGGAGATGGCCGACTGCAGCCTGAAGGACCACATCCGGGAGCGGCGGGAGTGCCGCAAGGCGATGTCCAGGGAGACGGTGCGCGCCGTCTCGAGGGCCATCGTCCTGGTCGCGGCGGGCTTGCATTCCAAGGGCCTCGTGCACCTGGACCTGAAGCCGGACAATCTCATGCTCTTCGGTGGAGTGCTGAAGTTGATCGACGTGGACGGCTGCGTAAGGATCGGCACCAGGGCGTCGATCACGGACTCCTCGCTGTCCTTCTCCCCCTGTTATTGCTCTCCAGAGTGGGCCAGCTTCCTCGTCGAGGAGTCCGACGACCCCCACATTGTGGTCCAGCCCAGCCTGGACGTGTGGAGCGTCGGCATGACGATACCCGAGCTCGTTGTGCACGACCCCGTCCTGAAGATGACGTACACCAGCTTCTTGCGGCACGGTCGATCACACGCGGAGGCGAGTTTCTTGTTCATTTAGGGGGCCACATGCGAACCCTACCCCTGCCCCCCACGATTTCGGAGGGGAGGGTGGGGTTCACTTCTCTCGGGAACTCCCGAACGAAGTGAACCCCACCCTCCCTCAGAAATCTTGGGGGGCAGGGGTCGGGTTCGCATGTGGCCCCCTATCATGGATTGGCTGAGCTGCGTCAGGAAGGTGCCCATGCCCAAGGCCATCGAGAAGCTGGACTCGGAGCTCCTTTCCTTGCTGTCCGACTTCCTTTTGGTCGTCGACCCCGCGAAGCGCAAGACGCTGGCCGAGAGCCTGGACCACCCCTTTCTGAGGCACACCCACCTGTCTAGGAGCAAGACCGGGCCCCTCGCGTTCTCCCTGGGCGTGGAAGCGGCCGTAGCGCAGAGGAGGCACGACCGCAAGGAGGTGCACGACCAGAGTGCCCGGCACAAGGGCATCCTGTGGAAATTGAACCACGGCGGGGATCCGAGCAGGAAGGATCAGTGGCTCAGGCGGGACATATGGCTGGCGGGCAACGGGAGCCTATGCTACCACAGCCTCAAGGAAGACAAGCAGCTGATTCTGGTCGATGGCCACGATATGGCCACCGCCGAAGTGTCGCTCTTCAAGGGGGGTGCCTTCGACCCTGCTATCGAGATTAAGTTCGCGGTGGACCAGGGCGCAAATGAGCACGTGGACCTCCTCTTCGGGTGTGAGTCCCCGGAGGACTACACGGCCTGGATGCGGGCCTTCGAGTCAGCTGGCCACATGACGGTGACGACGATGAAGCTGGGCCAAAGCATGGCTGTGCAGCTGCAGAAATTCCGCCTGGGCGTCAACAACCGGCGGTGCAAGGTGGACGAGAAGGACGGCGGCGACCACGAGGCGGTGTTCAAGTCGAGGGTGTGGAAGCTCAGGGCCGACTCCGACAAGGCCGAGGAGCGGAACTGGTACGAGCGAGAAATGTGGGTGTCGCGGAACAGCAGCCTGGTGTACTTCAGCGAGAGAGAAGACAGGGAACTGGTGTACTACACCCGCAGCGACCTGGCCCGAGCCTCCGTCGAGGCGGTGGACCTCACGGGCTCGTGCCACAGGTGGGGCTTCCACGTGAGGCTGCCGCCCCAGGACGGTGTGGAGATCATACCTTACCAGCCTGGAACATATCCCCATCCCTATGCTGGGCATCTCCTCATCACGATGCCAATCCTAGGGATGCCCTTACTTTTTGAGGGCGAATCCCTAAGATCGTCACCGCCTTTTGGCGTGCCAACCTTAGTGATAGGGATACGTTCGAGGCTGGTAAGTACCGACCGAGTTCGCCACGGCGACCGAGGGGCTCCGGGCCCAGTGGATCGAGGCGCTCCGGAGGGTGGCGAGTGCCTGAGGCCGCCGGGGGAGGCCGTGCCCTGCCGGCGGGGAGCGGCAGCTGCACTAGTGCGCCACGAAGGAGGGGGGGAGGGTGGGGAGGAGGAGGAGGAGGAGGAGGAGGAGGAGGAGGAGGAGGAGGAGGAGGAGGGGAGGAGGAGGAGGAGGAGGAGGGGGAGGAGGAGGAGGAGGAGGAGGAGGAGGAGGAGGAGGAGGAGGAGGAGGAGGAGGAGGAGGCGGGAAGAGGGAGGGGGAGGGAGAATGAGGGCGAGGGGGAGGGAGGGAGGGAAGGATGGATGGAGGGAGGGAGGGAGGAGGAGGCGGAGGAGGAGGAGAAGGATGAGGATGAGGATGAGGAGGAGGAGGAGGAGGAGGACGAGGAGGAGGAGGAGGACGAGGAGGAGGAGGAGGAGGGTGGGAGGGAGGAAGGAGAAGATAGGAAGGAGGCGGGAAGAGAGAATGATGAGGAGGAGGGAGGGAGGGAGGGAGGGGGGGAAGGAAGGATGGATGGAGAGAGGGGGAGGGAGGAGGAGGCGGAGGAGGAGGAGGAGGATGAGGATGAGGATGATGAGGAGGAGGAGGAGGAGGAAGAGGAGGAAGAGGAGGAGGAGGAGGAGGAGGAGGAGGAGGAGGGGGAGAATGGTAAGAACGGGTGGAGGAGAAGAAAGATGACACGAGTAAATTCAAGATGCACCAGCGATGCTGCAAACCACCCTCCCGTCTTAGATCCCCTCGCACGCCCCTACAGGCTTGCCTTTCTACTGCGAGAAGCACATCCTTGAACAACCTGCACACTACGGGTCGGCAATGCAGGCGACAGCCTCATATTGCAATGGAGAAGCATTGCATCTATCTAGCGCGTAACCAGGAATGCGAAAATATATGATCATACAGTTCAGCAAATTGTCCATGAGCCTCCCTGTTTTGAGAAGTGCCCGCCAGCCATCTGTGTATCTGTTGCGCACGTTTACACTCATGGTCATGGGCTTCGAGGGAGTCTCAAGCGATAGCCCCCCCTTTTTTGAACAGGAATCGCTCTCCGTTTGTGCAGCTTGTATGGGTTCAAGTTCCTGGCTTTCAAGTTTAAGGACGTCTCAGCAGGGAGCCTTACTTTCAAACAGGGACCGTGCTGCGTCCCTGTACATCTTGCTAACTTTTACGACGACCGGTGGCGGCGCTAATTCGGTTGATCGTATTCAGGAGGACCTATCCCCAATGGTAGCTGTTGTGCACTTTGCGAAGAACGGTCGCGGCGCTTAGGCGAGAGTGGAATTTTGATAACGATCGATGCTTCATCATTGTATCGGGTGCCAATTTTAAAGACGAGTGCGCGCTGCGCTAATACAAGGCCTCTATTACGAAAACGACTTATGCTCCATCTTCTTGATTGTTACTAATTGTGCGACGAAAATGCGCGGTACTAACGCGAAAGCTCCATGTTGTAAGGTGTTTCTGCTCCATCTTTGTAACATGTGCCAACTTTTATGAAACGAACGTGCGTGACCCCAATGCGATAGCTCCATGTTGTAAGCGACATGTGCTCCATCTTCCCCAGCGAGTGCTCGCACTAAGGGGCTCATACTCGTTTCTGAGGGAAATACTCGTTTGTCGGGTCCGCCGCCTTGTTGCCGCCGTCGCCGCCCTGTTGCCGCGTTGCAGCCTGTCGTCTGGGCTCGTTTGTTGGGTCCGCCGCCTTGTTGCCGTCGTCGCCGCACCGTCGCCGCTCCGTCGTCGCCTCGTCGCCGCCCGTCATGTGGGCCCGTGGGGCCGCCGCCTTGTTGCCGCCGTCGCATCCCCGTCGCCACCTCGTCGCCGCCCGTCGTCTGGGCTCGTTTGTCGGGTCCGCCGCCGTGTTGCCTCCATCGCCGCACCGTCGCCGCCTCGTCGCCGCCCGTCGTCTCAGATTGTTTGTTGCATCCGCCGCTTTGTTGACGCCGTCGCCGCCCCGTCGCCGCCTCGTCGCCGCCCGTCGTCTGGGCTCGTTGTCGGGGCCGCCGCCTTTTTGCCTCCATCGTCGCCCCGTCGCCGCCTCGTCGCCGCAACAAACACAGCACACCATACATTGCACAACATACATCGCACAACAGGGAATGCACCACATAGATGGCTCCACATATATTGCGCAACATACTGTGCATCACACAGAATGCACTGCATGTGCTGCTTCGCATAGATTGCACCACATAGGTTGCACAAAGTAGACTGCACAACATAGGCGGCACAACATATATTGCACATCATAGGTTGCACCACATAGGTTGCGCCACATATATTGCACTACAGAGAGTGGCCAGCATATATTGCACCACATAAAAGGACGATATATATATATATTGCTTCACATATGTGGCACAACTGATCAGGTATCACATATTCTCCTGTCTACAAGAGTAGTCGGATCCATCCCCCTCCCCCGGACCTGCCAGGTTTTTTTTTCGTATTGCAATGTACGTCTGCTTCTGCCCCAATCTCCATCCTAAATATGATTTCATATTGTCCCAGCTAAACGGGTAATTCCCACTCATCCTCTGCAACAAAGACTTTGTGCGCGCACTCGTTCATCACAAATCATCAGCAATAATGCCTTGCAACAGATGGGACGAAGTGCACACGCGCGCGTCGTCGCGCGCGCATGCCGAAATCCTTCAAACACCCTAGGTTTCGTCAGGATTTCAAAATCGAGTGTCCCGAACACATATGAAAACATTCGGTTGCCCAAGACGGATTTTCAAGGACAGCTTGCGCTCGGGCTCTTGCGACTTCTTAAGAGAAACACAGGTTTTCCAACATGTTCATAACATGCTACCACACCGACCTCTCGCGCGCGCATGTCGGAATCGCAAGAACGCCCTTGCGCGTGTGCTGTCGCAAGAACCCCGTACAACAGATATGACGAAGTGCGAGCGCGCGTCGTCGTGCGCACATGCCAGAGCCCGTCAAAAACCGGAGGTCTCGGAAGGATCTCCAAGTCGGATGTCTCGAACACACACACATATATATATATATATGTTATATATAAAACCCTACGTGCCTCCCAGTGACCCCCCCTCTTGGTGGGTATGTGAACTGTGATGTGAGTGTGCTGTGTGGGTGGTCCTGTAGGTTCGTGATGTGTGTCTGTTCTGTGATGTGATGTGGGTACTGTGATGTGGTCGTGCTGTGATGTGACGTGGGTGCTGTGTTGTGGTCTGTGATCTTGTGAAGTGTGTTCTGTGCGTGTTGCCCGTGTATGGTTTTGCACTTCTTGTGGATGTGTTGTCAGGTTATGTTGGGTGTGTGGATTTGTGCTGTTTTGCGGTAGTTTCAAGCTCATTTTCTAGCCCCACCTCCACATCCTCAGTACCCAATGCTCTATACCCCTTTATCTCCCATCTTCTACCAGCACCACCTCCTCTGATGCAGCTTAGCCCACGCCGTATTTTCTCCAGGAGCATTGAATGGGACTCTTCACAGGGGGTGCGCGGCGTTCACGCCATCGCTCTACTCATGTATCGCATTCGGTAAACACCATCACGGGAGACGCGCCTACCACCCACACCAACAACAACACACGAATACGTGCATTTTTTGGGGGCCTTTTTTTGGAGTGGTCTGATGTGACTGAGTATGCTGTGAGTGGGTCTGCTGTGAATGAGTATGCTGTGAGTGGGTCTGAGTGAGTATGCTATACGTGCACATACATACACATACACATACACATACACATACACATACACATACACATACACATACACATACACATACACATACACATACACATACACATACACATACACATACACATACACATACACATACACATACACGTACACGTACACATACACATACACATACACATACACATACACATACACATGCACATACACATGCACATACACATACACATACACATACACACACATACACATACACATGCACATACACATACACATACACATACACATACACATACACATACACATACACATACACATACACATACACATACACATACACATACGCATACGCATACGCATACGCATACGCATACGCATACGCATACGCATACACATACACATACACATACACATACACATACACATACACATACACATACACATACACATACATACACACATATACCCATACATACACACATATACACATACACATACATACATATATACATACATACATACATGCATGCATACATACATGCATACATACATCCACACAGGGAGGGGGGTCACTGACAGGCACGGCGGGATGTGAAAGCATGGTTTTGCAACACCGTTTTTCGAAAAAGCCGGCCCTCGCGGTCTTGCGAGTTCTTGATAATACTCTCGCTTTTTCAACTTTGTCGATACATTCTGTCAAGTGGGTCTCTCGCGCAGCAGGTCGAGGTCATTCGAACGCCCTTGCGCGCGTGCTGGGGGGGGGGGCACGATCCGTGTCAAAACACGCCATGCGGGCCACTCTCACGCGTCGGCCGCGCGCACATTCGAACCCCTTCCAAAACCTTCATCACCGACGCGAGGACGCCGTCATCGTCGTCGGCGTGATCAGCATCGTCGGCGTCACTGGCCGTGCCGTCGTCGTTGTCATTATCGTCGCCAGCATCGCCACTATCATCATCGCGTCTACCGTTGTCGACGTTGCCATGATACCGCGCCCACCCAACTCGTCGACTCGCACTGAAGTGCCCGCTGGGAAGTGCCCAGCGGTCAGCGCCACCGCGGCCGCGGAGGTCGCGCCAAACTAGCTGGCCGTTGTGCGCGCGAGTATGCGCGCTAGCACGGCCGTGGCGATGCGCCAGCCAGCGCCGAGCAGTCATCGCAATCGCCGCCGCATGTTCTTCGCAAACCAAATTGCGGGTGGGTGGATGGGATGATTGCGCGAGCAGTGGAGTTTAACAACTTTAAGTTCGGCAGGGTGAGTTGCACCACATAGATTGCACCACGTGTATGTTGCTATTTATTTTTTATATACATGTTGGTAGACACACTGTTTGGGGTCCACGCTGGGTAATATTCTTGGCTATGGTCGGCTGTTGGACGAATGTGTGCGCCGCCAACGCCGGAGCTCCGTGTTGTGAGCGACATGTGCTCCATTCTTGTAGCTGTTGCAAACAACAAAGTTCATGACTATACATGGCGAGGAGCTCTTGAGCGGTAAGCCTGGTCCGCCGAAACGCTTCGCGGGGCGATCGAGAGGAGTTATCTAAAGGAAGAATATGGAGGAGCAGTGGGGAGTTGGAGGAACAACTCCAGGAAACAGGAGGGGAAGGAAGAGGAGGATGATGATGATGATGATGAGAAGGAGGAGGAGGAGGGCGAGGGGGATGGAGGCCAGGTGTGGCATATGTAGAGCCAGCTGCGCCGTGCATGCAGGTGGTGGTCCAGAGGCCCGCCTGCGTAGCGCCCCAGAGGTGGAGTTCCCTCCGCATACGTCCCTGCAGCTGCTCCAGAGGCCTGCGCCGTTCCGCCGATCCCCTGCAGGAGGACGGGCGAATCCACCTATGTACGCTTCTTGTATTCCCAGCAGCTCACCGAAACAGAATGGCGAAGAATGCGGAACTTGGAAACGGCTGGGATTTTCTTTGGGGCCTTTTGGAGTCATTTTGGATGTCTCTTGGGACAGGTTTGAGAGCCTTGGAAACCTTTTTGGGACTTCGGGGTCCCAGCTGAGATCCGTGGGAGCCCTTTTGGAGCTATCCTGGAGACCGCCGATCCGATAAGAGTGGGTCCTGCATTCTTGAAGCCTCGCGTATCCCCACCAGCCCATCCAGCAACGATGCTCAAGCGAGTTGCATCGATCAGGGATTCGTGGGAGCACGCAACACAGTGGAACAGACCAGACACCGGGATCAGCCTGAGAATGGGCAGGAGTCAACCATAAGTACCTTTGCCTTGGAGGCCTCTTGGATGCCTCTTGGAGGCCTCTTGGGGCGCTCTTGGGGCGCTCTTGTGGCGCTCTTGGACGCACGTGAGGCCGTCTTGGAGCTGTCCTTGGGCGCGCCTGGGGCCGTCATGGCGCACTTGTGGCCGTCTCTTGGGCGCGTGCGACCTTTGAGCCATCCTCAGGCCTCCGAAGCCAGTCGGAAGCGAAAAGGCGACAAGACAAACACAAGGGAGTTTCTTTTGGAGTTAGGATTATTTTTTTGCTTCTCGGGGGCGTCGTTGAGGCCGTCCTGGAGGTGGTCTTGAAGCCTCTTGGGGGCATTTTGGAAGTTATCCTGAACCATCTTGGGCTATCTTGTATCATCTTGGAAGCTATCTTGGGTTATCTGGGGCCATTTCGGAGCCATCTTGGGCCTCATGGGTGCTCTAACGCGTCGCGCCGCCCCCTTCCCCCGCGCCCCCACATCCAGGGAGAGGGGGTAGGGGGAGAGATAAGCTTCTCCCTGAAGGAGAAGAAGTAGGTTGGAAAACTAAATTGCTAAACCACATGCGCCCAGAGGGCTGGATGGATTTGAGTACCCCGCTTGGAGCCCAAGGGTTCGTTTCTAGGGCGCTTTTGCAACGTTGTTGGAGCGCTCTTGGAGGCTTTCGTGGCCGTTTTGAGCGGTTCTGGGCCCCTCTTGGGATTCTTGACCGATCTTAGAGCTTTCTTGAGACATCACAGAGAACGCGTTTCGTGGACGCTTGTTTGGGAAACGTCCCGCGACACGTCGGAACCGGCCTTCCCCTCCCCACCTCAGAACGCTGAGCGCGCCCAGAAAACCGGGGGGACCCCCCCCCCGGACCGCTCCCCCGTAACCCTCCGCACCCCCCTTCCAGGGGGGGGGTGTCGAACACCCCGCCCCTCGCTGCTGGCAAAGAACGCCTACGACGACGACGCCTACGACGACGCCGGCGACTGCGACAACGTCAGCGGCGGCGGCGGCATCACACCTGGCGCCCCCCCCCGCTCGCCAGCGCCGGCAAACCATCATCATCATCATCATCATCATCATCATCATCATCATCATCATCATCATCATCATCATCATCATCACAATCGTCATCATCATCATCACCATGGGCATCATCATCATCATCCTCATCATCATCACTATCGTCATCGTCATCGTCATCGTCATCGTCATCGTCATCATCACAATCAAAATCATCACGATTTCATTTTCACCATCATCATCCTCATCAGCATCACCATCATCCTAATCATCATCACCATCATCACTATTACCATTACCATCACCATCATCATCATCATCATCAGCATCATCCTATCGCCGTTCCATATTTATTCGTATTTTTGCTGTTCGTACCACCATCACCAGTATCATCATCACCTCTAGTATTGCTTTCATTCGTATTGCCATGGTGCATTAGTTTTCCCTCATGAATTGCACAATTACTACGACTATGTTGTTAGTGTTATTGCTACTATCCGTGTTCTCATCATCGATACAACTCGTATTTTAGTCATACGTGTAATTCTGATTATTGTTACTGTTGCAAGTATTAGTTTTTATATTCGTAATCTTTTCAGCATTCGTATTCTTATCATGTGATCTTCAATGTCATCCGTGCTCGCCTCCTTTTCATGGTCATCGTTATTGCGATTGCTATTCCTAGTATTGTGGCTGTTGTTTGTTTTAATTTTTTTACCATGCCCTTATTATTCTTCTTATGTTCATTGATATTGCCATTTGTGTTATTGTATTTTATCTTATGCACTTTATATTGTGATTCGTGTTGCGACTGTTCTTTTCATTGACTTGTATATATATATATATATATATATTCCCCAATCAGAGTTTGCCTCTGTAGAGGTCCTAGCGGATTCATATGGTTAGGTGAGGTGTGCCGCCGATTTCGGCGGCGCGCCTGGGTGCCCGGGTGCCCCGTAGCCCTATAGCCTCATAGCCCTATATCCTTATAGCTCTACAGCTTTATAGCCCTATAGCCCTACAGCCCTATAGCCCTAATAGCCCTATACCCCATATAGCCCTACAGCCCTATAGCCCTATAGCCCTATAGCCCTATAGCCCTATAGCCCTACAGCCCTACAGCTCTATAGCCCTATAGCCCTATAGCACAATAGCTCCATAGCCCTAAAGCCCTACAGCCCTATAGCCCTATAGCCCCGTATCCTTATAGCCCTACAGCCCCATAGCCCTACAGCCCCATAGCCCTATAGTCCCATAGCCCTATAGCCCCATAGCCCCATATCCCTAACAAACATCATATTGTTTTTTCTCCGGTATCACATATATATACATATATATTATTTGTTCATTTAATTATTTGTTTATTAAATATAATCATTCTTATTAACAGTTAGTGCTATTATTAGTACCATTATTGCCCCCCAGCAAAGAGCTTCATTGGCAGCGGCGGAGACAGGAGCGTAACCCTGCCCCCCATGAGCCGCAGAGCGGGCCGATTGCTGGCACAGGGGGCTGCCTGCGCTGCGTCCTGCGCGCGCCGCTGCAGCGTTTTCCCTCCGGCAGGCTGCATGTTCGACTGATGGCGTGCCTCGGCTTCTGCGCCGGTGCGTTGGTGCGAGGGATCGTGCTTGCCGAGGGGTTGGTGCCATGGTGGTTCCCCCCTCGCCCGCGCTGGCCGGGGTCGCTTCGGCGTTGGCAGTGGGCTCAGGCCGGCAGCTGTTTTGAGCCGCGCGGGGTTGCGCGTGTGGCATTCAGGTCCCGCTCGGCCGCGGCTCGGCGGGCTCGCCTGGCGTGGCCGACGAAGGTCCCGATCATCATTGTCTTCATCGTCATCGGCATCACTCTCATCATAATCATAAACCTTATCATCATCGTTATCGTTATCGTTATCGCTATCATCATCATCATCATCATCATCATCATCATCATCACCGTCGTCACCGTCGTCGTCATCGCCTTCGCCATCGTCATCGCCATCGTCACCATCGTCACCATCATCGTCATCGTCGTCGTTCTCATCACCCTCAATTATCATCATCACCCTCATCATCACCAGCATCATCATCACCACCACCACAACAATCATCATCACCATCACCATCACCATCACCATCGCCATCACCATCACCATCACCATCACCATCACCATCACCATCACCATCACCATCACCATCACCATCACCATCACCATCACCATCACCATCACCAGCATCAGCATCAGCATCGCATCAGCAGCATCATAATCAGCAACATCAGCATCATCATCGTCATCAGCATCATCATCGTCATCAGCATCAGCATCAGCATCAGCATCAGCATCAGCATCATCATCATCATCATCATCATCATCATCATCATCATCATCATCATCATCATCACCCTCGACCATCCCTCCACCGCGCTTGGGTTCTAGGTCAGATGCATATTGGGTGCTTGTGAGGATCTCCTGGAGGGCCTCTCAGATATCCCATGTGGGGCGGTTGCGGGGGTGTCTTGGGGCGTCTTGGGGGCCTATTGGGGCCTGATTTGGGCCTTTCGGGGCTTCCTGGGGGCCTCTTTTGGTCCTTCAGATGGGCGCTTCGGCGGCTTCTGGGTGTGTGCGTGGGGGTGGGGGGGTGTGGGGGTGTGGGGAGGGGGCCTTGGGGCCGTTTTCGGGCGGTTGGCTCCAGATGTCAGTTCACGTTCCCTATCTTGGGCCCCTACTGAGGCCGTCTTGGGGGCCTCTTGGGTCCTCCTGGAGGGCCGCTTTTGGGCGATCCTGGCCGCCTCCTGGGCCGTCTTGGACGCTCTGGTCAGTCTGAAGGCCGAGAAGGCGGTGATGCGAGCACCATGCAACAACAGGAGGTGGGTTTGAGGATTTTGGCTTCTTTGGCCGTCCCCCAGGGCCTCCAAGACAGCCCGACAGACGTCCAACATGGTCCTACGATCGTCCCCGTGGCCATCCGAAACCATGTCGGACATGCATTCCCCCGAGCAGCGCGCTCCTGGCCTCTCGAAGAGTCACGCGGGGATCTCCCGGTAGCGCTTCCAATCATATGTTGGCAGATCCCACTACGGAGAGCCCGAAGGGACCTGCGCGCCACTGGCGCGCCGGCAGAGGCAAGGCCACCAGCACGCCTACCTCTTTTCACCCTTTACCTGGGGATGTTCCAAACCGTGCGTCAGGGCACGGTGGCAGACTGTCATCATCGTAGTCCCGTTAGGAATCGTTCGATCCAGCTTGCGTAGGATCCTACCAGGGCTCGGTCCAGCTCTATTGGAACCCTGCACAGGCTCGAGCCAGCTCTGGTATAATCCAATGAGGCTTGGTCCAGCCTCTAGCAGGATCCTGCCAGGGCTCGATTCAGCCCGCGTAGAAACCTGCAAGGGATCGGCCAAACTTTCATACGGTCTTGCTGGGGTTCTGTCCAGGTCAGATCCAATTCTAGACGCTTCGCGTATCCCCACCAGCCCGTCCAGAAACGACGCCCAGGCGAGTATAGGGTCGTCCTGAGGGGCTTTTCGGCGTCTTGGGTGCCTCGGGGGGGCCTCTGTGGGCCGTTCGGGATCCTCTTTGGGGCCTCCTGGGGGCCTCTTGGGGCCTCTTGGGGCCATCTTGGGGCCTCTGGGAGCACCTTGGGTGCCTCTGGGGGGTCTCTTGGGGCCTCTTGGGGGTCTCTTGGGGGCCTCCTGGGGGCCTCTTGGGGGGCCTCTTGGGGTCATCTTGGGGCCATCCTGCGGCCTCTTGGGGCGTCCTGGGGGCCTCTTGCGGCCATCGTGGAGGAAATCGATCAAAGAAGAGGGGTTCCTTAATTAGAGTCCCCCCCCCAGGAGCCACGATCCTCGTGAGGGGTGTCGAGTTTTAGCCTTCCCAGGGGTCGATCTTGGGCGCTCCAGCGCGCCGCGGAACCCCCTGTCCAGGTCAGTTCAGAGCCCCGAATCATCAGGGGTAACTCGGGTCAGGGATAACTCCGGTTCGTTTTTCGGGAATCCAAACCCGAGTTACCCCGGACCCGAGTTATCCCGGATAGCTCGGGCGTCCAGAGACCCGAATCATCAGGGGTAGCTCGGGTCAGGGCTAACTCGGGTTCCTTTTTCGGGAATACAAGCCCGAGTTACCCCGGACCCGAGCTACCCCGGATAATTCGGGCGCCCAATCAGTGGGGAGGGGGGAGGGGGAGGGGTAAACCCCTCCCCGAAGGGGAAGAAGGAGGGGTGGAAGAGGAAACGCTCTAAACCACCGACGCCCAGAGGGCTGGTGGGATTTCAAGGCTTGTCTCGTAGATCCTCGTAGGGTCGAGAGGCTCGAAAAGTTCAAATCCTGCTCGGGCCAGCTTTGGTTGAATCCTGTTCGGGTTGGATCTAGCTCTAAGAAGCGCCTATTTGGGCTCGGTCCACCGTCCTGTTCTCATAGATACCTTACGAGGGCTCGATCCTGCTCTAGTACAATCTTATTCGTTTCGATCCAGCTCTCGTAGATTCCTACGGAGGCTCGATCCACCTCCAAAAGAATCCTACTCGGGCTCGACCGAGCTCCTGCCATAATTCTAGTAGGGGTGGATCCAGCACTACTAGCATCCTATTCAGGCTCGATCCAGCTCGGGTAAGATTCTGAGATGGTTCGATCCATCTCGAGTAGACTTCAGACCGGGCCCGATCCAGCTTTGATGGTGTCTTATTTGGGCTCGACACAGTCATAGTCGGATCCTCTTAGGCGTTTGCCCCGCTCGAATAGCATCCTATCAGGGCCGGGTCCAGCCTTGATAGAATCCTCATGGGGTTCGGTTCAGCCTTTTAAAAATACTATGAGGGCTCGACCCCAGCTCCAACAGGTTGCGATTGAGGCTGGTTCCAACTGTATTCGGATCTTAGTATGGCAGAATCCAGCTTTAACGGTAACCAGGTCGGGCCCGATTTAGTTTTATAAGAACCCTTCAGGTTCAGTCCAGGGCTTATTGGGCCCTTCGAGGGCATGGCCCAGTTCTAATCGAATCCAAATCGGCTTGGATCCATACCTGACAGACCTACGAAGGTTCGTTCCAGTTCTATTCGAACCCTGCTAGGACGGTCCAGCTTGAGTAGAATCTTGGTAGGGTTCGATCCAGCTATAACGCAATTCCGCTAGGGCATGATCCATCTCTCAACTAATCCTACTGGAGCTCGATCCACTGCTAGCGCAATACAACGACGGCTCGCTGCAACTTCAGTCGAATTGTATTCGGAATCTATCCATCTGTGGTAGAGTCGTGGTGGAATTCTATTCATGTCCAGAAGAATATTACCAGGGTTCGATCTAGATTGGATGGAACTCTAGTACGGCTCGACAATCCTGCTAGGGCGCGGTCCTATTTTCGTACTTGTCGTCGTCGTCGTCGTCGTCGCTGGCGCCAGCGCCCGCCGTTGTCGTTTGCCACTGGCGAGGGGGGGTGATTCGAACCTCCCTGCCCTCGAGGGGCGGGGGGCTCGGTGCGACCCCCCCCTGCCATTCAGGGTGAGGGCCGGCTTGAACGCCCCCCCTTTTTCTCGACTGCACGTGAGAGTGACCTTTCGCCGGAGTGACCTTTGGTGCGGGCGCAATGGGGTCCCCCGATCACCGGTTGCGATGCGATAGTAGCGTCTTGCGCGCCTGAGCTTGGTCCCCCCGCGGCCCCCCAAAAGCCGCGCACCAAAGGTCACTCTTACCCAGGGTCACTCTTGCGTGTAGCCGACTTTTCCAGCGTCAACATCATTTCTTCTCATACATCAGGAGCCCATCGGAAGCGAACAGGCGACGCAAGGACGAGAAGGCAGCAGGTTGAGGATCAATTAGAGGCGTAGCGTGTTCGACGCGTTTTTGCACCCCAGAGGATCGGGGGCCAGGGGATGATGTGGATTTCGGGGGCTGGTGCGTGCGGTGGTGGAGACGTCCGCATTGACTGCGGCATCAATCTGGGTGACAGATTCGCCTAAACCAAAGTCCCCCATCACCTGGAGCTGTTGGGAACCTTTCCGTCTAAGCTGTGCCCGTCACTGGGCGGTCTTGATTCAGGCCCTCCAGGAGGGTCTCTTCAGAGACTAGCTGAGGCATGCCGAGGGCCTCTTGGGCGCCTTCTGGTCCATCTAGGGGGCTTTTGGACGACTTTGGGGCAGTCTTGACCAAGCGCGCACGCATTCACTCATCACGCATAAGGCTCACACACATTCGCACACGCACGTGCACCACTCACATGCGAGCTGAAACGCACGCACACCACGACAGGCCTTCCTCGCGAGCCCATCGAGCAACAGTGACGCTTCTCGTTCTTATCTGGGCAGATTCGTTTTTGCCATGGGGAACGCCCTTGAAAGACAAGCGCGCCATGGGCGCCTGCAATTAGGGCGTGAGCCCCGCTGAGGCACGTTTCTGTTGCCGCGCTTCAGGCGGTGCTGCAAGCAGCTGTCCGGTCATACTCCTTGCCACGTGGAGCGTCCTTGAAAGATGCGGGGCGCCTGCTATTAGGGCGTGAGCCCCGATGAGGCACGTTTTTGTTGCCGCGCTTGCGGCGGTACTGCAAGCAGTTGTCCAGTCATGCTCTTTTTTGCCACGGGGAACGTCTTTGAAAGACGAGCGCTTGCTGTTCAGGCGTCAGCCCCGATGAGTCACGTTTGTGTTGCCGCGCTTGAGGCTTGAGGCGGTGCTGCGAGCTGTATGAGTTGTTTGTTTTAGTGGGATTCGTCAGGCCGCGCTCCCGAACTTACTATGGGAGTGACTGCTCAAGACATGTCTCGTTTCGCTTTAAGTGACGCTTTTCCGCCCTCCATTTTCAT
>CAUYUJ010001057.1:42500-50000 GCA_963575745.1 Prorocentrum cordatum
CCCTTGCACGCCTCTTAGGCCTCCCCCGATTCCTGCGCACTACATGTTAGGAGGTCCTTCTTGAAGAAAAAGGGGAATCCAGTGATTCTTTTTTGTTCAAGTTCAAGACTTCGGGGTCACATTGCAAAGATGCAGAGATTTTTCGGGAATGCTGTTGCACTCTCGGACGCTGTCTTGGCACGCTCTTGGGTCGCCTTCGTGTCCTCATTGCTGCCCCTGAGACCACAGTAAAAATCGAGCTCCCATGATTTCACCTGTCCAGCCTAGCCAGGGGACCTCCCAAAGCCTTGCGAGCGCTGTGCCCCAAGGTGGCCCCAAGGTTCTCCCAGAGGTTCTCGAGGCGCCCCCCAGGTGCCTGCGGAGACTCCCGGGAGGCTCACGGGAGCCACCAAGAGCGCCCCGAGACGTCCCGAAAGACCCCCAGAACGCCGCCCGAAGGGCTCCGTGGGCCATCCCAGCAGACCATGGCCTTTATCCTGGAGACTTCTGACCACAGCCCAAGCACGGCAATTTGAAAAATTATCCTGGCGAAGGACCCAACCATATGCAGTTGTGAGTATCGCAATTGTGAGTATCTTCTTCGGTGGCGCTCCCTATGGGGCCACGAACCGCATGAGGGGTGTGCCGAAATGTGGCGGGGCACACAACGCAAAGGAATACTATAAATCTGATTACGAAAGAAAGAACGCGGGTGAGTCAGAGCGCGAGGGAATCTGAGTATGAATGGGTCTGCGCGCGAATGAATATATTTGCATGAATGCGATCATGGAAACGCCTAGTGTAAGTGTTTATGAATGTGAATGGTTCGAGCATGCCTGTCCGAACACACGTGACACTGGGCGTGGCCGCCGCAGGCAGCTTCCGCGGGAACCCCGACGGCAGCGTCCGCACGTCGCGACGCCCATGTCGGCGCGCCTCTTGCGAGGATCGCGCCCGTTTCGGCTCTTCTTTTCTTTCCTCTTTGTCCGCGCGCTCCAAAATCCAAGGCTGCGGGCGCAGCGCAGCGCGGAGTCCCCGCGACGCGCGCTGGTCGCCCCGGGCGGGGCCCCAGCGACGCGCGCGGGTCGTCCGCTGCGCGAAGCAGAGAGAGCTGACTAGCTAACTGGTTGGCTGATAGCGGGCAAGTCTCTGACCGCTGGGCAGAGCGACGACGGGCGAACGAGGCGCCGGGCCCCCCGCAGCACGGAGTTCCCGCGACGCGCGCTGGTCGCCCCGAGAGGGTCCCAGCGACGCGCGCGGGTCGTCCGCGGCGCGAGGCCAAACAATTAGTCGGGCAGTCGAGAGAAGGCGCAGCTCGGGGGAGACGCTCCTCAGGTCAGGCCTCGCGGATGAACTCGGTGAAGCCGAGCTCCCTGGCGAGGGCCGTCGCTTCCCTCCTGCACCGCTTCGTGCGCGCAGCAAACTGCTCCAGCTGCTTCCGCAAGCCCTGCGGCGGCCCTGCCAGGAAGAACTCGATGCGCGGCGCCCGCATGAGCAGGAGGTCCTCGTGGCGCGTGGCGCGCGAGAGCAGCACGTAGAGCTCCAGCCACCAGTCGTCGTCCTCCTTCTTGCCGTTCCCTACCTCGTGGCGGCCGCAATCCAGGATCACGCCTGGGCGACGTCGACCGAGGGAGCAGCGCGCCGGGCAGCCGACGGCCCAGGGCGAGAGTCCACAGGACCGAGAGATGGTCTGGCCGCGGACTGCTCGCGCCCCGGAGGTCTGGCCGCCCCCGGAGCGCCGTTCCCCCGCCCCGTCGCCTTCGCGCATGGTGCGCCCCTGGCACGCCACCGTGGTGATGACCCTGCCGTGCGAGAAATGCGGGGGGGGTGCCGAAATGGGTGGGGGTGACGCATGCGGGCGGCGGCACTGAGGCCTTCGGTGGAGCTCCCTATGGAGCCACGAAACGTGTGAGGGGTGTGCCGAAATGGGTGTGGGTGACGCATGCGGCCGCGGGCACTGGGGCCTTCGGTGGAGCTCCCTATGGAGCCACGAAACGTGTGAGGGGTGTGCCGAAATGGGTGTGGGGGACGCATGCGGCCGCGGGCTGGGGCACGGTGGAGCTCCCTATGGAGCCTGTCCCCTGTGGGGCCTTCGGTGGAGCTCCCTATGGAGCCACGAAACGTGTGAGGGGTGTGCCGAAATGGGTGTGGGTGACGCATGCGGCCGCGGGCACTGGGGCCTTCGGTGGAGCTCCCTATGGAGCCACGAAACGTGTGAGGGGTGTGCCGAAATGGGTGTGGGTGACGCATGCGGCGCGGGCACTGGGGCCTTCGGTGGAGCTCCCTATGGAGCCACGAAACGTGTGAGGGGTGTGCCGAAATGGGTGTGGGGACGCATGCGGCGCGGGCACTGGGGCCTTCGGTGGAGCTCCCTATGGAGCCACGAAACGTGTGAGGGGTGTGCCGAAATGGGTGTGGGTGACGCATGCGGCCGCGGGCACTGGGGCCTTCGGTGGAGCTCCCTATGGAGCCACGAAACGTGTGAGGGGTGTGCCGAAATGGGTGGGTGACGCATGCGGCCGCGGCACTGGGGCCTTCGGTGGAGCTCCCTATGGGTGTGGAGGGGTGACGCATGCGGCCGCGGGCACTGGGGCCTTCGGTGGAGCTCCCTATGGAGCCACGAAACGTGTGAGGGGTGTGCCGAAATGGGTGTGGGTGACGCATGCGGCCGCGGGCACTGGGGCCTTCGGTGGAGCTCCCTATGGAGCCACGAAACGTGTGAGGGGTGTGCCGAAATGGGTGTGGGTGACGCATGCGGGCGCGGGCACTGGGGCCTTCGGTGGAGCTCCCTATGGAGCCACGAAACGTGTGAGGGGTGTGCCGAAATGGGTGTGGGTGACGCATGCGGGCGCGGGCACTGGGGCCTTCGGTGGAGCTCCCTATGGAGCCACGAAACGTGTGAGGGGTGTGCCGAAATGGGTGTGGGTGACGCATGCGGCCGGGCACTGGGGCCTTCGGTGGAGCTCCCTATGGAGCCACGAAACGTGTGAGGGGTGTGCCGAAATGGGTGTGGGTGACGCATGCGGCCGCGGGCACTGGGGCCTTCGGTGGAGCTCCCTATGGAGCCACGAAACGTGTGAGGGGTGTGCCGAAATGGGTGTGGGTGACGCATGCGGCCGCGGGCACTGGGGCCTTCGGTGGAGCTCCCTATGGAGCCACGAAACGTGTGAGCCGAAATGGGTGTGGGTGACGCATGCGGCCGCGGGCACTGGGGCCTTCGGTGGAGCTCCCTATGGAGCCACGAAACGTGTGAGGGGTGTGCCGAAATGGGTGTGGGGGACGCATGCGGCCGCGGGCACTGGGGCCTTCGGTGGAGCTCCCTATGGAGCCACGAAACGTGTGAGGGGTGTGCCGAAATGGGTGTGGGGGACGCATGCGGCCGCGGGCACTGGGGCCTTCGGTGGAGCTCCCTATGGAGCCACGAAACGTGTGAGGGGTGTGCCGAAATGGGTGTGGGTGACGCATGCGGCCGCGGGCACTGGGGCCTTCGGTGGAGCTCCCTATGGAGCCACGAAACGTGTGAGGGGTGTGCCGAATTGGGTGTTGATGATGATGATGATGATGATGATGATGATGATGATGATGATGATGATGATGATGATGATGATGATGATGATGATGATGATGATGATGGGAGGGGGGAGGAGGCAGCGGGAGGAAGGAAGGAAGGAGGGAAGGAACGAGAACGCGGGGCACCGCCTCTTCAAAACGAGGACCCAACACCACAGGATGGTTGGGAATCTGACCACAGCCCAAGCACGGCAATTTGAAAAAAAACAGACTTCTCAGAATTTCTTTCATCAAAGGCAGCCCGCCTCCCCGCACGCTGCTCTTGCACAGCAGGCCATGAGTATGCCCCCCGCCGTCACTGGCCAAGGAAGGCCCAAGGAAACCTTCGAGGGCTCCAAATCTCCGAATACCACCAGAAAGTGTTGATATCTGCGTTTCAGAATTCTGCCCTTCTATGTACATCCGGGACACGCGAGCAGGTAAGAGCGAACCGTCTTACATTTATTGCTGTTGTTGTTGTTGTTGTCGTTGTCGTTGTTGTTGTCGTTGTCATTGTTGATGTTATTGTCGTTGTTGTTGTTGTCGTTGTCGTTGTTGTCGTTGTTCTTGTTGTTGTCGTTGTTGTTGTTGCTGCTGCTGCTATTATAGTTGTTGTTATTGTTGTTGTTGTTGCTGTTGTTGTTGTTGTGTTGTTGCTGTTGCTGTTGCTGTTGCTGTTGCCGTTGATGTTGTTGTTGTTGTTGTTGTTGTTGTTGTTGTTGTTGTTGTTGTTGTTGTTGTTGTTTTTGTTGTTTTTGTTGTTTTTGAACATTATTTCTTCTTAAGAATAATTGTTGTTGGGACCCCTGGTGCACGACCCCCCCGCCGCGCCTAGGCCGCAGCCTCATTTTCATCATTTTCGTGAGGAAGTTTCAGGCAAAACGATGTGGTCCAGATCCGGTTGTTTTGTTGTCCCCCGCTTTCCCTTGCAAAAAACACTATAAAATGAAATTTCCTTGTTCTAACATAACCAAACTTCAAGAATCTTTTGCAACAAATGACACGAAGTGCACACTCGCGCGCGCAAGATGAAATCCTTCCAAAACCGTAGTTTTCGTAACGATTTTAACATAAAAACATGAAAAACCCAATGGTTTTTCAAAAAAAAAGTTTCAAAAATTCATCCCGCGCGCTCTTGCGGATTTCTTAGGAAACCCAATACTTTTTCAACATTTATGTCAAACGGGCTCTTGCGAGCAACTTTGTCGAACTTCTGCAACAACGGTTGCGCACCTGCCAGGGCCATCATCCCTGTCAAATAATACCATGCGGGACACATTCGTTTTTTCTTCGCGCGCGCACGCCGTCGTCGTCGGCCGCGGGGCCCTGAATAGTAGCCACGGTCGTCCGCATGCCACGAAGTGAAGTGTCCGAACGTCATAGGGCGGGAAGCTGGGTGTGGGTGGTGGCGAAGAGTCGTTTGGAAATTTGGTAGAGCTTGAACCGGCCCCCCCACAAAGTGGGGGTATTGCCCGCCTCCTATGAAAACCCTGGCACTGGTGAGAACGGAGTGTCCCCAGTCTTAAATGATTGTTGTTGTTGTTGTTGTCGTGGTTGTCGTTGTCGTTGTCGTTGTCGTCGTCGTTGTCGTTGTCGTTGTGGTTGTTGTTGTTGTTGTTGTTGTTGCTGTTGTTGCTGTTGTTGTTGTATATTGTGGTCATGTTTGGTCAGAATCAAACTGAACATATCTATATAGTTGTTAGCTGTTTTTCGTTGTTGGACTGCTTCTCCGTTTTGGGACTCTCGTTCGCGCCGTTTTCGGCCCGGTCGCGTTTTCTACCGCCATGTTTCAATGCTTTGGGCCGCCGTGGTTGTTGCTTCCCCCTGGCGGTTTGCCGAGCACCGAGACGTTGAAACAACGGGGGAAAAACACGCCCCCCCCCCCAGCTGTCTCCTGACATCGCTCGGACGTGTGCATTTTTCCTTCGGCGAGGACCATCGAGGAGCATCCTGGATCCTTTCGCGAAAAAAAGCCACGCACGAAACCGAAAAAAACACAGGAAATGGACGTCCGAGCGATGCCCAAGAGAAGGCCTGCCTGCCGCAGCCTGGAGAGGACCTGCCTCGAACTCCGCCGTGTGCTGCCCGGGGAGAGCCCCCTTTGTCGGAGGCCTGGGCCCGCGGCCTGCCTGCGGCCTGCGCGCGCCCGCCGCTTCGCGCCCCCTCCCCGCCGCAGGGCTGCGCCGACAGCCTCCAGTGGATTGCTCGTGGGCCCCAGGGGAGGAGGAGGGGGAGGAGGCGGAGGAGGAGGGGGAGGAGGAGGAGGAGGAGGAGGAGGAGGAGGAGGAGGAGGAGGACGAGGAGGAGGAGGAGGAGGGGGAGGAGGCGGAGGGGGAGGAGGCGGAGGAGGCGGAGGAGGCGGAGGAGGAGGAGGAGGAGGAGGAGGACGAGGAGGAGGAGGAGGAAGAGGAGGAGGAGGAGGAGGAGGAGGAGGAGGAGGAGGAGGGGGAGGAGGAGGAGGAGGAAAAACTCGTCGTCCGGGCGTGCCGCGAGGAGCCGCCCCGTGGCCGCAGGGGGACGCCGCCCCTCGGCCGCTGCCCCTCGGTCGCTGCCCCCTCGGCCGGCGGCGCGCCGCGGGGGGAGGGGAAGAGTGAGGCGCGGCCGGCCCTCTCAGGAGGCTCGGAGGCCCCCTGGCCTGCCGAGAGTAAAACGGCGCGAGGATCGGGACGAAATCGGATCAGGATAACTCGAAATCTCTGAGGATCGGCGGGTTTGGAGGACGTGTTGGGCGCCGCGGCCGCTCCAGAGCGTTCCGGAACGCTCTGAGAGCGCTCCAGAACGCTCTGGAGCGATTTATCCCGATCCTGGCCCTGTTTTGCTTGGCCTGCCGAGAAGTTTCCCAGAAAAGGTTCCCCCCGAGGTCGCAGAGGACGTCTCGCTGAGACGTCTCCGGAAGCCCCCGCGCCTTCTGAGGAGGCGCGGGGGCTTCCCAGAAGCCCCCCGCCGCCTCCAGAGGCGGCCTCCTCCTTCCTCACCTCCCCCCCTCGCTCGCCGCCGACTCTCGGAGGCCCCCCCGCCCCCCGCCGCCGCAGCGCTCGGCCGCCCCCCCCCCCCCCGCGGGGCACGGTCGCGGAGCCGCGCGGGGCCCAATTCGGGTGTTGCTGGACGTGCTCCTGGCCCAAGGTGCTCCCAGCTTTTCGCCAATATGTCGGCCCCTGGGGCCCTCTGGGCCTCGTGAGGGGTGCTGTGGAGGCCGTGGGGGCCTCCTTGGAAGTCCTGGGGGCACCTTGGGCCGGGGGCACTTCCTCAGAGATCCGATGTCGTGATCTCTGCAAGACGGGGTCCCCGGAAGTCTCCACCCGTTCCCCAGGACCGCTTTTTCATCCTGAGCCGATTCTTGACGGCCCCGAGGCCTGGCGAGGGCCCCCAGGGGCCGAAATCTGCGAAACACCTCCACTTTGACCTTTTCAATGCGTTCGATCTCTGGGTCTAGCAGCACCCGACCAATGGGGGGCGTCGCCCAGGCCGCCGGGACCCCGCGGCCCCCCCGGCGGGGAGGCCGCCGGGAGGGCGGCGCGGCCGTGCTGGCGGTGGGCCTGCTGGCGCTGGCGCTGCGGGCGGTCGGCTCGCCGGGCTTCCTCGCACGCGGGGCGCCCCGCCTTGCCGCGAGGCGGCGCCGCCGCCCCGCCCCGGCCCGCGGCGGCTGCTCGCGTCGTCGTCGCCGTCGCCGTCGCCGTCGCCGTCGTCGCCGTCGCCGTCGCCGTCGCCGTCGCCGTCGCCGTCGCCGTCGCCGTCGCCGTCGCCGTCGTCAGCATCACCATCGCTAGGAAGGGCAAGTGGGAAGATCAGGCAGGTGGAGGAGGGAAGGAGGTGGCGATGGAGATGAGGGGGAGAAGGACGAGGCGTGCCGGGAAGAGGTGGGGAATGGGCACTTGAGCTTCCCGCACAAGAGTGGAGAAGACGGGGGAACAGGCGAGAGGGGTATTGTTTTACTATTTTTTGATTATGTCGGGGGTATTGTGTATTTTTCGT
>CAUYUJ010001057.1:55000-62500 GCA_963575745.1 Prorocentrum cordatum
CCACCAGCCCATCCAGAAACGATGCCCATGAGAGCTGATGGGGGGAGAGAGGAAGAGACACGTATAGTCAAAGGGCGAGGGAGGTTTGGGAGGCTTCTTGACCATCTCGAGCCGTCTTGCAGCGGTTTCGGGGCCGATTGGAGCATCTTAGGAACCATCTTGAGCCAGCTTGGGCTATCTGAGCCATCTTGGAGGTCATCTCGAGCTCTCTGAGGCCGCTCGGGGCCTCTTGGAGGCCTCTCGGGTGCCTCTTGGAGGCCTCTTGGGGCTTCTTGGGGCGCTCTTTTGGCCCTCGTGGGAGCCTCTTGGGAGCCCTGGAGGGCCTCTTGGGGCCATCTTGGAGGCAGCTGGTCAAAAGAGGAGGGTACTCGATGTTCGTCCCCCCCTCGGGGGCCACGATTCTCGTGAGAGATGTCGAAAATTGGCCCTCCCCGAAAAAGGACCCTCTGACACCTTGCGGCCTCTCCAAAACAAAAATCCTCAGGGAGGGGAGGGGGAGGGTTCCCCTCCCCGAAGGGAAGAGGGGTTCTGGAAGAGGCAACAAACCCTCGTTAGACCACCTGTCGCCCAAAGGGATGGTGGGACTCCGCCTTGTCGCTGCGCGCGAGGCCGCTACCGCCAAAAAGTGTTCATATGCTCTCTGGCGGGCGCTTTCTGGCCATACCGCTCGGGGATCGATCCACTTCAGGCGATTTCTAATATATGTTCGGTTCGGACGGGCGTCTCCGAGGATGTCGCATCGTATTGGTATGTCCTTCTGCATCCCATCGGGGTGAGACGCCGGGCCTTGGGAAGGGCAGGGTGAAGTGCTCCAGGGGCCAGCGACTCGAAACGATCGAGCCGTCGGAACGCTGGGGACCAGCGTCCACCTCGGCGACGACGGCGGCGGTGACGACAGGCGACTCTCGGCACTCGCCCGCGGGTCGTCGTCGTCGCCGTCGTCGTCGCGGGTCGTCGTCGTCGTCGTCGTTGTGGCGTTGTCGTCGTCGTCGTCGTCGTTATCCTCTTCTTCCGCCTGCTCCTCTTGTTCCTCTTCCGTGGACCACGCTGAGCGCCTCTATGCCGAATCATTATTCGTCCTCCTCGCTCTCCCAGAGGTCTGTAGGAGGAAGAGGAGGTTGAGGGGGTGGAGGATGCGTTACAATCAGAGCTGACGTGATACGTGCAGACGATCTCACGATGACCTCTGAATTATTTCGTCATGCGGTCAAGAGGATCTCAACACAATTCCTTGATGATCTCAAGATGACTCCACGATGACCCCTTGTTTCGCAAGAAGCGAAGCCAACGAAACGTGCGAGGCCCAGATCCAGCGCACGAACGGTGGATATCGCGAAGCCAGCCGCTGCAAGGGCGGTTGATATTGCATGTGTAGATGGCCTCCCACCGTTCCGTTTACCTTTTCATCATCCTTCCACCATGCCCCGTGCTCCTCCTATCTTAGGCTGTTTGAGGCTCGGGCAATACATAGATCTGGTCGCAGGGTCGCAGTTGTTGTCCAGAATGGCCGATCCCCGGCAAGCTTTGATGTTTCAGCCAGGTAGTGCGCCGCAACCACTGCCAGTCGTGGACCAGCGCACGCTGCAGAGCGAAGGCATCATGGTCTGGACCGAAGATGTTGTGCGTGATGCTTTGCGGGAAGAGGTGGCCCGTAACTGCTGTTGGCATAGGGCTCCCGTGGACAGCATGCGTATTGTAAGCATGCAACAATCCTCATCGTGGGACTTGAAGCTGACGTCGTTCATCGAAGCCCGTCACGTCACGGCAAAATCGGAGCCTTACACGGGTGGGTCTGTGGATGGGCCTGAAAATGGGTATGCGCCTGGAGTTTGGGACATCCGTCTTGAACCCCCTATGCACTTTCATACGAATACCCACAGATCCAAGGTGCCGCATACCGAGTTTGTCCGAAAATGCACCGACTGTGGCGGCTTGGGCCGCAATACGTGCTCTGATTGTGATGGCGCCGGCTCGAAGCAGTGCCCAAATTGTGATGGCCAAAAGGGAGCCTGGTGCACCAACTGTGATGGCGAAGGGTGGAAATGGTGCAGTCAGTGCGAAGGCAAAGGTGAACGTCGGTGCCCTGGGTGCAAAGGTGGCCGTAAGGCATGCAACACGTGCAGTGCCTCGGGCAGAGTCCCGTGCCATGAGTGCAGTGGCGGTGGAACGGGTGGAGGGAAAGGCGGAGGCAAGGGCAAAGGAGACGACGCTGAGGCCACCGAGATGGAGTCGCGCCGATGTGACAAGTGTCGCGGAGAAGGATTGCTCGAGTGCTCTGTGTGCAAGGGGGAAAAACAGGTGCACTGCGACGCATGCAAGGAAGGAGTTGCTGAATGTAACGCGTGCAAAGGAGAGAAGTGGTCACAGTGCAGTAAGTGCAAAGGAGAAAAGTGGATAGAGTGCGCCGTCTGCAAGGGAGGGGGTAGACTCCAGTGCGAGCCGTGCAAGGGCGAGGGCCAAGTGACGTGCACCAAGTGCGAGGGCCACTGCGAGATGAGGATGTTCCAGGAGCTCGAGACCAAGTGGTACAACAAGTGCGACGAGAGGCAGCTCCAGGGTATCCTTCTGCCTGCGGCAAGTACTGCCTTTTTGGGCTCCAGGGAGCTGTCCCGGCGATGAGTTCCTTCTGGCACCCAGGGGGGGCCAGACCTGGCCGCGACGGCTCCGGGATGTCTTTCCCATTCGATTCCAGGGCGAATCTGGAGGCCTCGGCCCGGTCTTGGGGAGGGTGCCAGCAGAGCATTCTGGGGCCCCTTGCATCATCCTCGAGAACGTCTGTGGGCGCCCTGGGGCTGCCCCGGGGGTGTCTGGGGACCGTCGCGGGGGTTGCCGAGGCCTCCCGGGCTGCCTCGGGGCCGTCCGGGGGAGTCCCGGGGCTCGTGGTCTGCTCTTGGGCTGTCTGGGCCTCCTGGGCGCCGTCCAGGGCGGCCCAGGGGCGCTCGTCGCGCGAACCGGGGCGTGTCACCAGCGCGAGGCGCACCGAAGCGGGAACGTCTCACCAGATCGGTCGCAGCCTGGGGATCAGGCAGTTCCCTTCTTTCTCGCCTCCTCCCCTCCCCTCTCCACTGCACGCTTGGGGGAAAGATGCGTTTCACGAAGCGGCACCGTCGCTGTGATGTCCTCTCCCCGCGTCATCCTTCCTTCAGCATTGCGGAACAGAACGACGGACCAGCGGCCTTGGCCATCCTGGGCCGTCGAGGCGAGATGTCCCAGGCGTTCGCCAAACACGTATCTGGTTTTGTCCCCAGCTATCCTGTGGTGCTGGGGTCTCTGTTTCGAAGAGACAGCGCCCCGCGTCCTCCTCGTCCTTCCTCCTTCTCCCGCTCCCTCCTCCTTCCATCACTGCATCTGCCCTCCGCATGTTTCAGTTTCGGCACACCCCTCATATGTTTCGTGGCCCCACAGGCAGCTCCACCGAAGGCCCCAGCGGGAGGGTGCACATGCGGTTGCCCGCCTATTGTGGCATACCCCTGACACATCTCGTGGTCCCACCGGGAGCTCCAGGCCCCAGTGGGAGGGTCCACATGCGGCTCCCTGCCCATTTCGGCACACCCCTCACGCGTTTCGTGGTCCCACGGTCCACATGCGGCTTCCCGCCCGCCCACTTCGAAACACTCCTCACACGCTTGGTGGTCCCGCAGGAAGCTCCACCGGAGGTCCCAGCTTGAGGGTCCACATGCGACTCACCGCCTATTTTGGCACACCCCTCACACATCTCGTGGTCCCATAGGGAGCTCCACCGACGGCCCCAACTGGAGGGCCCACATGCGGCTCCCCGCCCATTTCGGTACACCCCTCGCACATTTCGTGGCCCAAGACGATTCTCACAACTGCGTTACTCACAACTGCATACTGTTGGGTCCTTCGCCAAGATTATTTGGCTGCCCACGGGCCAGAGAGGTAATCGGTGGTCTTTCAATTATGGGTTTCTCAGGGCTGGCGTCTTGGGTCCGTCCGGAAGAATTTTGGGTCTTGGGAAGGTCTCTGCCGCTGCACGGTCTTGTACAGTCAGAGAAGTCGTTGCCTGATAACGGTCTGGGGGCTTCCAACACGCTCAGCGTGCCAGGGGGTGCTGTGTCGGGTTTCGTCCGATCTCACGGCCGAGCAGATTCGGGCAGCAAGTGGGCAGCGCTGGGAGGTGCAGGGCTTGCCGGTACAGCCCACGAGCCACTACCCCGCGGTTGTCAACAGTGCCACGGCGGAGCTCTGCCAGTTGGCGGTCCAACACTGTCAGGGTCATCAGCTGCACATGCAGAAGATGGAAGTGACGGAAGTGCCTGTTTGCGTGGTGACTGCCACGTACAAGGACGCCGACTTCACATTCACGGTCTATGGCAAGCAGCTTCTGGTATCTGCGGAAGACTACCCCGCGAAGAATTGCGGGTGCCTCGGCTCGTGCGTCCTGTCCTGAGCTCGAGGCCAACACCAGCGCCGCCCGAGGGTCGACGGAGGCGGGAATCACGGGAGAGGGCGAGAGAGAGGGAGAGAGAGAGGGACACACACACACAGACCTGTGCATTCGCACACGTATGTCCGTGAGGGCTTCGCCCTCTGCCGCCGGGTCCCCCTCATTCATAATGGAGTGTGCACGAGTCAAGCTGGGATGCCTGGGCGCCGTCGGGAAGCAGTATCGATTCCTCGTGCGAGGACCATGGGTAATTTTCAAGACAAGCTGATATCCAGATGATAGCGTAGAGGTCTGTGCTGCCTCTTGCGAACCTCCCCTCATGTTGTGTATCGGCTGCCCACTTGAAACGACTGTGGGCTGCCCGAGGCTACGTCGGGAAACATTGCGCGTCTTGGACGGTCTCGGCTTTCCTCGGCGTATGTTACGAGGGGGCGTGGCTTCGGGGACGCGAACATGGCGTAATTTTCGAGCGATCGTGGCCTCGGGGACGCGACCATGGCGGTAATCTCAAGGGCTCGTGGCCTCGGAGACGCGGCTACAGTGTAATTTGCAAGCGATCGTGGCCTCGGTGACGCGAATCTGGTGCAATTTATAAGAGATTGTGGCCTCCAGAGCGCGAAGATTGTACAATTGACGAGGGATCGTGGTGTCGCAAACACGAGTGTTTGCGCAAGTTACGAGGGATTGTTGCTTCGGCAGCGCGATAGGGCACAATCTGGGAAGGACTGGAGCCTCGGCAGCGCGAGTATGGCGCAATTTGGAAGGAACCGTGGCCTCGGTGGCGCGAGCATGGCGCGATCTGCCAGGGGTTGTGGCCTCGGCAGCGTGAGCATGGCGCCCCTCGCGGGGGTTTCTGGCCTCGGCAGCGCGAACATGGCACACTGCGCGCGGGATCGTGGCCTCGGCAGCGCGAATTATGGGGCTGTGGCCTCGGCAACTGATCTGGCGCAATCTGTGAGGGGTCATGGCCTCGGCAGCGCGAGCAGGGCACAGCTTGCGGGGGATCGTGGCTCCGGCACCGCGAACCCACCGCAGTTCGCAAGGGATTCTGGCCTCGGCAGCGCGAGTATGGCGCAGCTTGCAAGGGGTGGTGGCTTCGGCAGCACGAACATGGTGCAATTTGCTAGGGATTGTGGCCTTGGCAGCGCGAATCTACTGCAGTTTGCAAGGGTTTCTGGCTTCGGATGTGCAGATCTCGCGTGTTTTAACGCGTCCCACGACCCACAGGAAATTCTGAGAATCCTCCTGGGCGAGGGTAACCAGGGCCCTTTTCGGTTCTCCCCTCGCGCGGGCAGTAACAATGTACAGTAGGAAGCAGAAAGTAGAGCTATCACATTGGAGACTGGAATCTGGAACTGGTGCAAGGTACTGCAACCCTCATCCTCGCAGACTGGTGGCCCCGCAAGGGGGCCGGCTGTTTTTTTTTTTTTTTTTTTTTTTTTTTCCCCCAACCATCCTGTGGTGTTGGTCCTCGTTTTGAAGAGACGGTGCCCCGCGTCTCCTCTCCTTCCTTCCTTCCTCCTCCTCCGCCTCCTCCCCCCTCCCCCTCCGCGTCAGCACACCCCTCACACGTTTCGTGGCCCCATAGGGAGGTCCACCGAGGGCCCCAGTGGCTGCGTTCGCATGGCGGCGCCGCACCCATTTCGGCACACCCCTCACACGTTTCGTGGCCCCATAGAGAGCTCCACCGAAGGCCCCAGCGGTTGCGTTCGCATGGCGGCGCCGCACCCATTTCGGCACACCCCTCACACGTTTCGTGGCCCCATAGGGAGCTCCACCGAAGGCCCCAGTGGCTGCGTTCGCATGGCGGCGCCGCACCCATTTCGGCACACCCCTCACACGCTTCGTGGCCCCATAGGGAGCTCCACCGAAGGCCCCAGTGGCTGCGTTCGCATGGCGGCGCCGCACCCATTTTTCGTGGCGTCTCCACCGAAGGCCCCAGTTTCGTGCATGCACCCATTTCGGCACACCCCTCACACGTTTCGTGGCCCCATAGGGAGCTCCACCGAAGGCCCCAGTTGCTGCGTTCGCATGGCGGCGCCGCACCCATTTCGGCACACCCCTCACACGTTTCGTGGCCCCATAGGGAGCTCCACCGAAGGCCCCAGCGGTTGCGTTCGCATGGCGGCGCCGCACCCATTTCGGCACACCCCTCACACGTTTCGTGGCCCCATAGGGAGCTCCACCGAAGGCCCCAGTGGCTGCGTTCGCATGGCGGCGCCGCACCCATTTCGGCACACCCCTCACACGTTTCGTGGCCCCATAGGGAGCTCCACCGAAGGCCCCAGCGGCTGCGTTGCATGGCGGCGCCGCACCCATTTCGGCACACCCCTCACACGTTTCGTGGCCCCATAGGGAGTTCCACCGAAGGCCCCAGTGGCTGCGTTCGCATGGCGGCGCCGCACCCATTCCGGCACACCCCTTACACGTTTCGTGGTTCCATAGGGAGGTCCACCGAAGCTCCCAGTGGCTGCGTTGGCATGGCGGCGCCGCACCGAAGAAGATGTTCACTATTGCGGTACTCACAGCTGCATATGGTTGGGTCCTTCGCCAGGCTTTTTTTGGTATATATATATGTGTATATATATACACCTATACGACCACCCTTCGGGTGATAAGGAGGTTCGGGGGGGGGGAGGAACCAACGTCTCACTCGATCGGTCTCACTATCGATCTCCCTATCGATCTCACTATCGGTCTCGCTCGATCGATCTCACTCGATCGATTTCACAATCGATCTCACTCGATATATCTCATTCGATCGATCTCACAATTGATCGGACTATCGATCTCACAATCGATCTCACAACCGATCTCGCAATCGATCTCACATTCGGTCTCACTATCGATATCAAAATCGATATCACAATCGAACTCACAATCAACGTCATCATCGTCATCCTCATCACCATCATCATCATCAACAGCATCATCATCATCGGGACACCGTTATCATCATCATCAACATCATCATCATCAACGTCATCCTCATCATCACCAACATCATCATCATCATCGGGACACCATCATCATCACCATCACCACCATCATCCCATCATCATCATCACCATCATCATCATTATCAACATCAT